>JAIWJD010000007.1:3146806-3178390 GCA_022818045.1 Neotoxoptera formosana | reverse complement strand
GGCGGGGGGGGGGGGGCGGGGGCGGGCGGGGCCGGGGGGGGGGGGGCGGGGGTGGCGGGCGGGGGGGGCGGGCGGGGGGGGGGGGGGGCGGGGCGGGGGGGGCGGGGCGGTCGGGGGGGGGGGGGGGGGGGCGGGGTCGCGGGGGGGGCGGGGGGGGGGGGCGGGGCGGGGGGGTCGGGGGGCGGGGGGGGGGGGGGGGGGGGGGCGCCGGGGGGGGGGGGCGGGGGGGGGGGGGGGGGGGGGTCGGGCGGGGGGCGGGCGCGGGGGCCGGGGGTCGGCGGGGGTGGGGCGGGGGGGGGCGGGGCGGGGGGGGCGGCGCGGGGGGGCGGCGGGCGGGGGCGCGGGCGGGGTCGGGGGGGGGGGGGTGGGGGGGGCCGGGGGGGGGGTCGCGGGCGGGCGGGCGGGGGGGGGTCGGGGGGGTCGGGGCGGGGCGGGGCGGGGGGGGGCGGGGTCGGCGCGCCGGGGGGCGGGGGGGGGGGGGCGGGCCGGGGGGGCGGGGGGGGTCGGGGGCGGGGGGGGGGGGGGGGGGCGGGGGGCGGGCGGGGCGGGGCGGGGGGGCGGGGCGGGGCGCGGCGGGGGCGGCGGGGGGGGGGGGGGGGGCGGCGCGGGGGGCGGGCGCGGGGGGGGGTGGCGGGCGGGGGGCGGCGGGGGGCCGGGGGGGGCGGCGCCGTGGGGGCGGGGGTCGGGGCGGGGGCGGGAGGGGGGGGTCGGGGGCGGGCGGGGCGGGGGCGGGGGGCGGGGCGGGGGGCGCGGGGCCGTCGGGGGGGCGGGCGGCGGGGGGGGGGGGTGGGGGCGGGCGGGTCGGGGGGCGGCGGGGGCGGGGTCGGCGGGGGGCGGGCGGGGGGGCGGGGGGGGGGGGGGGGCGGGCGGGGCGGGGCGGGGGCGGGGGGGGCGGGGGGGCGGGGGGCGGGGGGCGGGCGGGGGGGGGGGCGCGCGGGGGGCGGGGTCGGGGGGCGGGCGCGTGGGGGCGGGGGGGCGCGGCGGGGGTGGGCGCGGGGGGGTCGGGGGTGGGGGGGGGGGCGGGGGGGTCGCGGGGGGGGGTCGGGCGGTGGGGGGGGGGGGGGGGGTGGGGGCGGCGGGGGGGGCGCGGGGGGGGGGGGCGGCGGGGCGGGGGCGCGCGGGGCGGCGTCGCGGGGCGCGGGGGCGGCGCGGCGGCGCGCGAGGGTCGCGGGGCGGGGGGCCGGGCGGGGCGGGGGGCGCGGGGGGGTCGCGGGGGGGCGCCGGGCGGGGGGGCGGGGGTCGTCGCGGCGGTCGGGGGGGGGGGTCGGGGGGCGCCGGGGGGGGGCGGGGGGGGGGGCGGCGGGGGCGGGGCGGGGCGGCGTGGGGGTGCGCGGGCGGCGCGGCGGGGGGGGGGGCGGGTCGGCGGGCGGGGCGTGGGGGCGGTCGGGGGGTCGCGGCGGGGGGGGTCGGGGCGGGGGGCGGCGGTCGGGCGGGGCGGGCGGGGCGGGGGTCGGGGGGCGGGGGCGGGGGGCGCGGCGGGGGGCGGCGGGCGGGTCGGGGGCGGCGGGTCGGGGTCGGGGGCGCGGGGGGCGGGGGGGCGGGGGCGGGGGTCGGGGGGTCGGCGGCGGGGGGCGGGGGCGGCGGCGGGGGGGGCGGGCGGGCGCGGGCGGGTCGGGGTGGCGCGGGGGCGGCGGGGGCGCGGGGGGCGGGGTCGGGGGGTCGGGGGCGGCCGGTGGGGGGTCGCGGTCGCGGCGCGGGGGGGGGGCGGGGGGGGGGGGCGGCGGGCGCGGGCGGGGGGTCGGCGGCGGTCGGGCGGGGGGGGGGGGGGGTGGGGGGGGGGGGGGGGGGGTCGGGCGTCGGGGGGTGGCGGGGGGGGGGGGGGGCGCGGGGGGGTGGCGGCGGGTCGGGGGGGGCGCGGGGAGGGGCGGGGCGGCGGGGCGGGGGCGGGGCGGGGCGCGGGGGGTCGGGGGGGGGCCGCGGGCGCGGGGCGGGGGGTCGCGGCGGGGGGGGGGTCGGCGGGGCGGGGGGGGGCGGCGGGGGGCGGTGTGGGCGGCGGGGGGTGGGGGGTGGGTGCCGGGGGGGGCGCGCGGGCGCGGGGGGGCGCGGGCGGGGCGGGGCGGGTCGGTCGGGGGGGGGGGGCGCGCGGGGTCGCGGGGGGGGTCGGGGGGAGGGGCGGCGGTGGCGGGGCGGGGGCGGGGCGCGGGCGGGGCGGGGGGGGCGCGGCGGGCGGCGGCGGGGCGGGCGGTCGGGGCGGGGGGGGGGCGGGGGTGGGGGGCGGGCGGCGCCGGGGGCGGGGGCGCGGGCGGGGGGCGGGGCGGGGCGGGGGGCGGGGCGGGGCGCGGGGGGGGGGGCGTCGGGGGGCGGGCGGCGGGCGGCGGGCGCGGGGCGGGGTCGGCGGGCGGGGCGCGGGCGGGGGGGGGTCGGCGGGGCGGCGCGCGGGGGGGGGCGCGCGCGGGGGGGGGGGGGGGGCGGGGGGGGGGGCGGGGGGCGGGCGGGGGGGGCGGGTCGGGGGCGCGGGGGCGGCGGGCGGGGGGGTGGCGGGGGGGGGGCGGGGCGTCGGCGCGGGCGCGGGTGGGGAGGGGGCGCGGCGGGGGGCGGGGTCGGCGGCGCGGGGGGCGGCGGGGGGGGCGCGGCGCGGGCGGGTCGGGGGGGGGGGGCGGGGGCGGGGGCGTGGGGCGGGGGCGGGGGTGGTGGGGGGGGGTCGGCGGGCGGTCGGGCGGGGGTCGGCGGCGCGCGGGCGGGGCGGGGGGGTCGGCGCGGGGGTCGCGGCGGCGGGGCGCGGGGGGCGCGCGGCGCGGCGGCCGGCGCGGCGGCGGGCGGGCGGGGGCGCGCGGGGGGCGGGGGGTGGGGGGGGGGGTCGCGCCGGGGGGGGCGGCGCGGGGCGGGCGGGGGCGCGGGTCGGGGGGGGGGAGGGGGGGGGCGGCGGGCGGGGGGCGGGGGGGTCGCGCGGCGGGGCGGCGGGGGTCGGGGTCGGCGGGGGCGGGGCGGGGGGGGGCGGGCGGGGGCGGGGCGTGGCGGGGCGGGTCGGGGGGGGCGGGGGTCGGGGGGGGCGCGTCGGGGGGCGGGGGGCGGGGGCGCGGCGGGGGGGTCGGGCGCGGGGGGCGCGGCGCGCGGGGGCGGGGGGGCGTCGGGGGGTGGCGGGGGGGTCGGGCGGCGCGCGGCGGCGGGGGGGGGGGGCGCGGGCGGCGGGGGGGGGGGGCGGCGGTCGCGGGGGCCGGCGGGCGGGGGGGGGGGGGCGGGGCGTCGGGCGGGGGGCGGCGGGGGGGTCGCGGGGGCGGCGGCGGGCGGGGGCCGGCGGGGCGGGGCGGGGGTCGGGGGGGTCGGCCGGCGGGGGGGGGGGGGCGCGCGGCGGTGGGGGTGGGTCGGGGGGGGGGGGCGGGGGGGGGGGGGCGGGGGGGCGTCGGGGGCGGGGGGCGGGCGGCGCGGGGGCGGTGCGGGAGGGGCGCGCGGGGGGGCGGGGGGCGGCGGGGGGCGGGGGGGCGGGGGGGGGGGCGCGTCGGGGGGGGGGGGGGGGCGGCGGGGCGCGGGGGGGGGCGGCGGGGGCGGGGGGGGGGAGGCGGGGGGCGCCGGGCGGGCGGGGGGGGCGGGCGGGGGGCGGTCGGGGCGGGGGGGCGCGGCGCCGGCGGGGTCGGCGGGTCGCGGGGGCGGGGGGGGGGGCGGGGGGGCGGGGGGGGGGGCGGCGGCGGCGGGGCGGGGGCGCGGGGGGGTCGGGGCGGGGGCGGGGCGGTCGGGGGGGGGGGGGGTCGGCGGGCCGGGGGGGGCGGGGGGCGGGGTCGCGGCGGGCGGGGGGGGGCGGGGGGGGGGGTCGGCGGCGGGGGCGGCGGGGGGGTCGCGGCGGGGGGGGGGGGGGTGGGCGCGGGGTGGCGGGGGGGTCGGCGCGGCGGGGCGGCGGGGGCGGGGGTCGGGGCGGGGGGTCGGGGGGCGGCGGGCGCGGGGCGGGGCGCGCGCGGGGCGGGGGGGCGCGCGGCGCGCGGGCGTCGGGGGGGGGGGCGCGGCGGGCGGGGGGGGGCGGGGGGGGGGGCGGGGGCGGGCGGGGGGCGGGCGGGCGGCGGGGGGGGGCGCGGGGGGGGGGCGGGCGGCGCCGGGTCGGCGGGGGGGCGGGGCGGGGCGGGGCGGGGGGGGCGGGCGCGGGGGCGGCGGGGGGGGCCGGGCGGTGCGGGGCGGGGCCGGGGGGGCGCGGTCGGGGGGTGGGGGGGCGCGCGGGGGTCGGGCGGGGGCGGGGGGGGCGGGGGGGCGGGGTCGCGCGGGGCGGGGGGGGGGGGGGGCGCGGTGGGGGGGGTGGCCGGGGTCGGGGGGGCGCGTGGGCGGGGGGGGGGGGGCGGCGGGGGGGCGGGGCGCGGGGGGGGGCGCGGGGCGGGCGCGGGGGGGGGCGGGGCGGGCGGGGGGTGGCGCGGGGGGGGTGGCGCGGGGGGGGGGCGCGGGGTCGGGGGGGGGGGGGGCGGGCGGGGGGTCGTGGGGGGTCGGTCGCGGCGGTCGGGGGGGGCGGGGTCGGGGCGGGGGCGGCGGTCGGCGCGGAGCGGGGCGGGGCGTCGGGCGGGGCGTCGGGGGCGGGCGGGGGCGGCGGCGGGGGGGTCGCGGGGTGGGGCGGGGGGCGGGGGGGGGGGCGCGGCGCGCGGCGGCGGGGTCGGCGGGGGGGCGCGGGGCGGGGGGTGGGCGGCGCGGCGGCGGGGGGGGGGTCGGCGCGGGCGGGGGCGGGGGGTCGGGGGGGGGCGCGGGTGGGGGCGGGGCGGGGGCGCGGGGCCGCGGGGGTCGGGGGGCGGGGGCGTCGGGGGGGGGTGCGGCGGGGGGGCGGGGGGCGCGGTCGCGGCGGGGGTCGGGCGGGGGCGGCGGGGGGGGGGGGGGGGCGGGCGGGGCGGGCGCGGGGGTGGGGCGGGCGGGGGTCGGGCGGGGTGGAGGCGGGGGGGGCGGCGCGGGGGGGGCGGGCGGGGCCGGGGCGGGGCGGGGCGGGCGTCGGGCGGCGGCGGGGCGCGGGGGGGGCGCGGCGCGGGCGCGCGTCGGGCGGGGCGGGGGGGGGCGGCGGGGCGGGCGGCGCGGGCGGGGGGGGGCGGCGGGGGCGGGGGGGGCCGGGGGCGGGTCGGGGGGCGGTGGCGCGGGGGGGGGGCGGGCGCGGCGTGGCGCGGGCGGCGCGGGCGCGGGGTCGGTGGGGGGCGGGGCGGGTGGGGGCGGGGGGGGGCGCGGGCGCGCGGCGTCGGCGGGTGGGGGGGGGGGGGTCGGGGGGCGGGTCGCGGGGTCGCGCGGGGGGGGGGGGGCGCGGCGGGTGCGCGCGCGGTGGCGGGGGGGCGGCGGGCGGGGGGCGGGGGGGGGCGGCGTCGGCGCGCGCGGGGGTGCGTCGGGCGGGCGCGGCGGGGGGCGCGGGGTGGGGCGGGGCGGGGCGGGGGGGGGGGGGGGGGGGCGGGGGTGGCCGGGGGGCGCGCGGGGTGCGGGGGGGGGCGCGGGGCGTCGGGGGTCGGGGGGGGGGCGCGGGGGCGGGGCGGGCGCGGCGGGGGCGCGGCGGGGGCGGTGGGGGGGCGCGGGCGCGGCGGGGGTCGGGGGGCGGGGGGCGGCGGCGGGGGGGGGGGCGGGCCGGGCGGGGGGGGGCGCGCGGCGTCGGGGCGGGGGGCGCCGCGGGCGGGGGGGGTGGGCGGGGCGGCGCGGGGGCGGGGGGGGCGGCGGGCGGCGGGGGGGGGGGGGGGGTCGGGGGGGGGGGGGGGGGTGGTCGGGCGGGGCGCGGCGGGGGCGGGCGGGGGCGGGGGGGGGCGGTCGGGGGGCGGGGTGGGGGCGGGCGGGGGGGCGCGGGTGGGGGGGCGTCGCGGGGCGGGCGGGGCGGGTGGGGGGGTCGGGGGCGGGGGGGGGCGGGGCGGTCGGGGGGTCGGGGCGCGGCGCGGGGGGCGGGGTCGGCGGGGGGGGTGCGGGGGGGGCGGGGCCGGGTCGGGGGGGGGGGGGGCGGGGAGGGGGCGGCGCGGGGCGGGGGGGCGCGTGGGGGGGGCGGGGGGGGGGGGGTCGGGGCGGTCGGGCGGGGTGGGTCGGGGGCGGTGGCGGGGGGGCGCGGCGGGGGGTCGGGGGGGGCGGGGGTCGGGGGCGGGGGGCGGGTGGGTCGGGGGTCGGGCGGGCGCGGGGTCGGGGCGCGCGGGGGCGCGAGGGGGGGGGGCGGGGCGGGGAGCGGCGGCGCGGGGGGGGCGCCGCGGGGGCGGGGGTGGGCGGGGGGGCGGGGGGGCGGGCGGGGGCGGGCGGGTCGCGGGGCGGGGCGGGGCGCGGGCGCGTGGCGGGGGGCGGGGGGGGGCGGGGTGCGGGGGGGGCGGGGCGGCGCGGGGCGCGTGGGGCGCGGGGGGCGCGGGCGCGGCGGGTGCGGCGGGGCGGGGTGGCGGGCGGGGCGGGTCGGGGCGGGGCGGCGCGGGGTCGGCGCGGGGGGCGGGGGCGCGGCGCGGGGCGGGGGTCGGGCGGGCGGGGGGGGCGGGGGGCGCGCGCGGGGGGGGCGGGGGGGCGCGCGTCGCGGGCGGGGGGGGCGGGCGGGGGGGGAGGGGGTCGGCGGGGCGGCGCGCGGGGGGGGGCGGGGCGGCGCGGGCGTCGGGGGCGCGGGGGGAGGGGGGGCGCGGGCGGGCGGCGGGGGGCGGGGGGGGGGGGGGGCGGGGGGCGGTCGCGGGCGCGGCGCGGGGGTCGGGGGGGGGGGCGGGGGGGGGGGCGGGGGGGGGCGGGTGGGGCGGCGGGGCGGGGGGCGGGGGGGGCGGCGCGGGGTCGGGGTCGGGGCGGGGGCCGGGGCGGGGGGCGGGCGGGTGGGGGCGGGGGGGTCGGGGCGGGGTCGGGGGCGGGGGGTGTCGGGCGGGCGGGGCGGGGCGCGCGGCGGCGGGGGGCGGGGGCGGGGCGGTGGGGGGGGTGCGGGGGGCGCGGGGGGGCCGGCGTGGGCGGGGGGGGGCGCGGGTCGGGGGCGGGCGGGGGGGGGGGGCGGGGGCGCGGCGGGTCGGGGGGCGGCGTGCGGGGGGGGGCGCGGGGGGGGCGGGGGGGGGGGCGCGTGGGGGGGCGGGGGCGGTGCGCGCGGGCGGGGGCGGGGGGGCGGTCGGCGGCGGGCGGGTGGGGGGCGCGGGGGGGGCGGCGGGGGGCGCGGGGGGCGCGCGGCGGCGGCGGGGCGGGGGCGGGGCGGCGGGCGGGGGGGGGGTCGCGGGCGGGCGGGGCGGGGGGGGGGGGGACGGGGGGCGGGGGCGCGGGGTCGCGGGGGGTGGGGGGCGGGGGGGGGGGGTCGGGGGGCGGGCGGGGCGGGGGCGGCGGGTGGCGGCGGGCGCGGCGGGTGCGGGGGGGTGCGGGGGGGGGGGCGGGGGGGTCGGGGCGGGGGTGGGCGCGGCGGGGGCGCGGCGGTCGCGGGGTGGGGCGGGGGCGGGGGGGTCGGGGCGCGTCGGGGGGGCGGGGCGGGGTCGGGCGGCGGGTCGGCGCGGGCGGTGGCGGGGTGGGGGCGCGGGGCGGCGCGGGCGCGGCGCGGGTCGCGGGGGGGGGGGCGGGCGGGGGGGTCGGGCGTGGGGGGGCGGCGCGGTCGGGCGGCGGGCGGGGGCGGGGGGGGGCGGCGGGGGGGCGCGGGGCGCCGGCGCGGGGCGGCGCGGGCGGGGCGTGGGCGGGGCGCGGGCGGGGCGCGCGCGGGCGGGGGCGGGGGAGGGGGCGCGGCGGGGGGGTGCGGGGGGCGGCGCGGGGGTGGGGGAGGGCGGGGGCGGCGCGGGGGGCGGGCGGGGTCGGCGGCGGGGGGGTGCGCGGGGCGCGGGGGGCGGGTGCGGGGGCGGGGCGGGGCGGCGGGCGGCGGCGCGCGGCGGGGGGGGGTGGGGCGGGTCGGGGGCGCGGCGGCGGGGTCGCGGCGGGGGGGGGGGCGGCCGGGGGCGCGGTCGGCGGGGCGGGGGGCGGGGTGGCGGTGGGGTGCGGGGGGGGGGGGCGCGGCGGCGGGCGGGGCGCGGGGCGGGGGCGCGGCGGGGGGTCGGGTCGGGGTCGCGGGCGGGGCGCGGGGGGCGGTCGGCCGGGGTGGCGGCGGGGGGGGGGGGGGCGCGGGGGGCGGGGGGGGCGGGGCGCGCGCGGGGGGGGGCGCGCGGCGGGGCGGGCGGGGGGGGGCCGGGGGGGCGGGGTCGCGGGGGGCGGGGGGGGTGTGGGCGTCGGGTCGGGGGGGAGGGAGGGGGCGCGGCGGGTCGGGGGTCGGGCGGGGGGCGGCGGGGGCGGTGGCGGGGCGCGGGGGGGGGGCGGGGCGGGGCGGCGCGCGGGGCGGCGGGGGCGCGGGCGGTCGGCGCGCGGGCGGGGGGGCGCGGCGGGGGGTCGGGGCGGGGGGGGGCGCGCGGGGGTCGCGGCGGGGGCGCGGCGGGGGGGTCGCGGGGCGCGGGCGGGGGTCGGGGCGGGTCGGGGGGGGTCGGGGGGGGGCGGGGGTCGCGCGGGGGGCGGCGGCGGCGGGCCGGGGGCGGTCGGGGGCGGCGCGCGGCGGGGCGGGGGGGCCGGCGGGGGGGCGGGCGGGCGGGGCGGCGGGCGGGGCGGGCGTCGCGGGGCGGGGGGGGGGGCCGGGGGGGCGGGGGCGGGGGGGGCGGGGCGGCGGGAGGGGGGCGGGCGCGGCGGGGGCGCGGGGGCGGGGTCGCGGGCGGGTGGGGGGGAGGGGGCGGGGGGCGGGGTGGGGTCGGGCGGCGCGGTCGGGGGGCGGCGGGGAGGGGGGGGGTCGGGGCGCGGTCGGGGGGGGGCGCGGGGGGCGCGGCGGGCGGCGGGCGGGGCGGGGGCGGGCGCGGGGTCGGGGCGGGCGGCGGGCGGGGGTGCGGCGGGGGGGCGCGCGGGCGGGGTGGGGGGGGGTGCGCGGGCGGGGCGGGGGGTCGGGGCGGGGGGGGGGTGGGGGGCGCGGGCGGGGTCGGCGGGCGGGGGGCGGGGCGTGCGCGGCGGGCGGGGGGCGGCGGGGCGCGGGGGGTCGGGGGGGGCGGGTGGCGCGCGGGGGGGGTCGGGGGGCGGGGGGCGGGCGGGGGGGCGGGGTCGGGGGCGGGGCGGCGCGGGGGGGGCGGTCGCGGCGGGGGGGCGGGTGGGGGCGGGCGCGCGGGGGTGGGCGGCGGGGGCGGCGGGGGGCCGGGGGGGGGGGGAGGGGGGCGTGGGGCGCGGGGCGGGGAGGGGGGGGGTGGGCGGGGGCGGGTGCGCGGGCGGCGGGGCGGGGCGGGCGCGGGGGGTCGGGGCGGGGGGGGGCGGCGGCGCGGTCGGCGCGGGGCGGGGGGGGGCGGGGGGGCGTGCGGGTGGGGCGGGGGGGGGGGGGGGGCGCGCGCGGGGCGGGCGGGGGGGGGTCGGGTCGGCGGCGGGGGCGGTGGGGGGGGGGGGCTGCGGGGGGGTCGTCGGGGGGCGGCGGGTCGGGGCGGGGGGCCGGGGCGGGCGGGGGGGGCGGCGGCGCGGGGCGGGGGGGTCGGCGTGCGGGGGGGGGGGGCGCGGGGCGCGGGGGGGTGGGGCGGGGGGGGGGCGGGCGCGCGGGGCGGGGGCGGGGCGGGCGGGGCGGCGCGCGGCGGGCGTCGGGGTGGCGCGGGGGGGCGGGGGGGGGGGGCGGGGCGGCGGTCGCGGGGGTGGGGGCGGGGGGGCGCGGGGCGCGGGTGCGGGGCGGGGTCGGCGGCGGCGCGGGCGCGGGTCGGGGGGGCGGGGGGGGGCGGGCGGGAGGGGGGGGGGGGGCGGGGGGGGGGGGCGGGCGGGGGGGCGCGGCGGGCGCGGGGGGTGGGCGGGCGCGCGGGGGGGGGCGGCGGGGGGGGGCGGGCGGGCGCGGGCGGGGGGGCGCGGCGTCGGCGGGGGGGGCGGGGGGGTGGCGCGGGGGGGCGCGGGGGGGGCGGGCGCGCGGGGGGGTCGGCGGGCGGTCGGGTCGGGGGGGGCGGGGGGCGGGGTGGGGGGCGGCGGGCGGGGCGGGCCGGGGGCGCGGTCGGGCGGGGCGGCGGTCGGCGGCGGGTCGGCGGGGGGGCGGGGGGGGCCGGGGGGGGGGGGGGGGGTCGGGCGCGGGGGGGGCGGCGGGGGGGTCGGCGGGCGGGGCGTCGGGGGCGTCGCGCGGCGCGGGGCGCGGGTGGCGGCGGGCGGGCGGGGCGGGGGCGCGGGGCGGGGGCGCGGGGGCGGGGGCGGGCGGGGGCGGGGGGCGGCGGGGTCGGGGGGGGACGGGGCGGCGGGGGGGGGCGTCGCGGGCGTGGGCGGTGGGCGGCGGGGTGGCGGGGCGGCGGGGGGCGGGGGGCGGGCGGGGTCGGGCGGGGGCGGCGGGGCGCGCGGGCGCGCGGCGGGGTGGGGCGGTCGGCGGGGGGCGGGGCGGCGGCGGGGGGTCGCGCGCGGGGGGGGGTGGGTGGGGCGCGGGCGGGGGAGCGCGGGGGGGTGCGGGTCGGTGGCGGGGGCGGGGCGGCGCGGGGGGCGCGGGGGGGGGGGCGCGGTCGGGGGGGGGGGCGGGGCGGGGGGCGGGTCGGGGCGGGGCGGGCGGGCGGGGGGGTCGGGGCGCGGTGGGTGGGGGGGCGGGGGGGGGGGGTCGGTCGGCGCGGGGCGGGGGGGGGTCGGGCGGGGTGGGGGGGCGGGGAGGGGTCGGGCGGGGGGGGGGGTCGGGGGGCGGGGGGGTGGCGGGGGGGTCGGGGGGGCCGCGGTGCGGGGGGGGGCGGGGTCGGGGGGCGGGCGGGGGGGGGCGCGGCGGGGGGCGGGAGTCGGCGGGCGCGGGGGGTCGCGGCGGGGGTCGCGGGGCGGGGGGGGGGGTGGCGCGGGGGGCGCGGCGGGCGGCGCGGGGCGCGGGCGGGGGCGGGGCGGGGGGCGGGGCGGTCGGCGCCGCGGGGGGGCGTCGCGGGCGCGGGGGCGGGGGGGCGGGCGGGTCGGCGGGGGGGGCGGGTCGCGGGGGGGGCGGGGCGGGGGGGCGCGCGGGGCGGGGGGCGGGTCGGGGGCGGCGGGGGGGCGGTCGGGGCGGGCGGGGGGCGCGGGGGCGCGGCGGGGGCGGGGCGCGCGGCGGGCGGCGGGGGGGGGGGGGGTCGGGGGCGGCGGGGCGCGGGGCGGGGGCGGGGGGGCGGGGTGGGGGGCGCGGCGGGCGGGCGGGGCGGTCGCGGCGGGCGGCGCGGGGGGGGGGGGCGGGGGGCGGGCGGCGGGGCCGGGTCGGGGGGGGGGGGGCGCGGGGGGCGCGGGGGGGGGTCGGGGGCGAGGGCGGGTGGGCGGGGGGCGGGGCGGGGGGGCGGGCGGGGCGGCGCGGGGGTGGGGCGGGTGGGGCGGGGCGGGGCGGGGCGGGGCGCGGGGGCGGGGGGCGGTCGGGGGCCGCGCGCGGGCGGCGGGGGGGGGCGGGCGGGGGGGGTGGGGGCGTCGGCGGGGGGGGGCGCCGGCCGGCGCGGGGGGGCGGGGCGGGCGCGGGCCGGCGGCGGGGGGGGGCGCGGGGGTGCGGGGGCGGGCGGCGGCGTCGGGGGGGCCGGGGGGGGTCGGGGGGGGCGGGCGGGGGGGGGGGGGGCGGGCGGCGGGGTCGCGGGGGCGGGGGCGGGGGGGGGGGGGTGGGGCGGGGCGGCGGGGCGGGGCGGGGTGGGGGTCGGGGCGCGGCGGGGCGGGGGGGCGCGGGCGGGCGGCCGGGGCGGGGCGCGGCGGGGGCGGGCGGGCGGCGGGGGGGCGGCGCGCGCGGGGGGCGGGGCGGGTGTCGGGGGGGAGGCGGGGGGGAGCGTGGGCGGGGTCGGGGGGCGGCGGGGGCGGCGCGCGGGCGGCGGGGGCGGGCGTCGGGGGTCGGGGGGGGGGGGCGGGGGGGGTCGGCGGGGCGCGGGGGCGGTCGGGGCGGGGGGGGGGCGGGCGGGCGGGGGGCGGGGGGGGGGGGGTCGGCGGCGGGCGGGCGGCGCGGGCGGCGGGGGTCGGCGGGGGGGGCGGCGGGGGCGCGCGGGGGCGGGGGGGGTCGGCGGGGGGCGCGGCGGGGCGGGGGTCGCGGGGGGGGGGCGGGGGTGGGGGGGGGCCGCGGTGCGGCGCGGCGGGCGGGGCGTCGGGGGGCGGGGGGCGGGGCGTGGCGGGCGGTCGGGCGGGGGGGCGCGGGGCGGGGGGCGGGGCGCGCGGGGGGGCGCGGGGGGGGGCGCGGGCGGCGGTGCGGGGGGGCCGGGGGGGGGGTCGCGGGGGGGGGGCGGGTGTCGGGGCGTGGGGCGGGGGCGCGGCGGCGGCGGGCGAGGGGGGGCGGGGGGGCGGGGGGCGCGCGGGGGGGGGCGGGTGCGCGGCGGGCGGGGGCGGTCGGGGGGCGGCGGCGCGCGCGGGGGCGGGCGGGTCGCGGGGGGGGGGGGGGCGGGGGGGGGGGTCGGCGGGCCGGGCGGGTGCGGGGCGCGGGCGGGCGGGTGGGGGGGGTGCGCGGGGGGCGGGGTCGGGTCGGCGGGGGGGGGGGCGCGGGGGGGCGGTCGCGGGGTGGCGGGGGGCGGGCGGGGGGGGCCGGGGGTCGGGGCGGGGGGGGGGGGGGGCGGGTCGGGGGGGGGGGCGGGCGGGCGGCCGGCGGGGGGGGCGGGGGGGGGGGGGGGGCGGCGCGGGCGGGGGGGCGGCGGGGGGGCGGGGGGGGGGGCGGGCGGGGGGGGCGGGGGTGCGGGGGGCGGGCGGCGGGCGCGGCGGGGGGGGGGGCGGGGGGCGGGGTGGGGGGGCGGGCGGGGCGGGGGGGCGGGGGGGCGGGTCGCGGGGCGGGCGGGGGCGGGTCGGCGGGGGGCGGGGGGCGGGGCGTCGGGGAGGGGGTGGGGGCGGGTCGCGGGGGGTCGGCGGTGGCGGGGGCGGGGGGGCGGGGGTCGGCGGGCGGGCGGGCGGGGCGCGGGGGGCGGCGGGGGCGTCGGGGGCGGCGGGCGGCGCGGGGGCGCGGTCGGGGGCGGCGGGCGGTCGGGGGGGGCGGCGTGGGGGGGCGGCGGGCGGGGCGGCGGTGGCGCGTGCGGGGGGGGCGGGGGGCGCGGGGTGGGGGCGGGGCGGGGCGCGGCGGGGGGGGGGGGGCGCGGGGTCGGCGGCGGGGGGCGGGGGGGTCGGCGCGGCGGGGGGGCGCGGCGGGTGGGGCGGCGGCCGGCGCGGGGTCGCGGCGGGGGGGGGGGGCGGTGGGGGGTGGGGCGGGGGGCGGGGCGCGGTGGCGGCGCGGGGCGGCGGGGGCGGGGCGGTGGGGGGGGTCGCGGGGGGTGGGCGGCGGGCGGGCGCGGGTCGAGGGGCGCGGGCGGGGGGGGGGCGGGGGGGCGGGGAGGTGGGGGCGGGGCCGGAGCGGCGGCGGGCGCGGCGGGGGGCGCGGCGGGCGGCGCGGGCGGGCGGGGGTGGGGGGGGCGCGGCGGGCGCGGGGCGTGGGGGGAGGGCGCGCGGGGGGGGGCGGGCGGGGCGGGGCGGGCGGGGGGGGCGGGGGCGGGCGGGCGGGGGGGGCGGGCGCGGGGGGCGGCGGGCGGGCGGCGGGGCGTCGGGGAGGGGGCGGGCGGGTCGGGCGGGGCGCGCGGGGGGTCGGGGGGCGGGCGGCGGGGGCGCGGGGGTCGGGGGGCGCGCGGTGGGCGGGTGGCGCGGGGGGCGGGCGGTGGGGCGCGGGGGGGGGGGGCGGGGGCGGCGGGCGGGGCGGGGGGGGGCGGGGGCCGGGGGGGCGGGGGGGGCGGTCGCGGGGCGCGGGTCGGTCGGGCGGGGGGGCGGCGGGGGGGGCGGCGGGGGGGGGGGGCGGCGGCGGGGTCGCGGCGCGCGCGGCGGCGGGGGCGGGGGCGGGGGCGGGCGGGGGGGGGGGGGGGGGGGGGGGCGGGGGGGGGTCGGCGTCGGGGGGGGGGGCGGGGCGCCGGGGGGGGCGGGCGGGGGGGTCGGGGCGGCGGGCGGGGGCGGGGTGGGGGGGGGGGCGGGGGCGGGGGCGCGGGCGGGGAGGCGCGGGCGCCGCGGGCGGCGCGCGGGGGCGGGGGCGGGGGGGCGCGGGGCGGGGGCGGGGGGGGGGGGGTCGGGGCGCGGGGGGGGCGGCCGGGTGGGCGGGGGGGCGCGGCGGGCGGCGGGGGCGGGGTGGGCGGGGGGGGGTGGGGGCCGGGCGGGGAGGGGGCGGCGGGGGGCGGGGGGGGTCGGGGGCGGGTGGCGGGCCGCGGGGCGGGGGGGCGGCGGTCGCGCGGCGGGGCGGCGGGGGGGGGCGGGGGGGCGCGTGGGCGCGGGCGCGGGAGGGGGGCGGGGCGGGGGGGCGGGGGGGGTGCGCGGGGCGGCGGGGCGGGGGGGGGGGCGGGGGGGGGCGGCGCGTCGGGCCGGGGGGTGGGGCGCGGGGGTGGGGGGGGGCGGGGGGGGGGCGGGGCGGGGGTGGGGCGGGGGTGCGCGGGGTCGGGGCGGGGGGCGGGGGGGGCGGGCGGGGGTGGTCGGGGGTGCGGGCGGGGGGGGGCGGGTCGGGGGCGCGGCGGGGGGGGCGGGCGGGGGGGTGGCGTGGGAGGGCGGGGCGGGCCGGGGGGGCGGTCGGGGGGCGGGGGGGGGGCGGGCGGGGGCGGGTCGGGGCGGGGGGCGGCGGGGGGGTCGGCGCGGGGGGGCGGGGCGGGGGGCGGGCGGTCGGCGGGCGTCGGGCGGGGCGGCGGGGGGCGGGGGTCGGCGCGGGGTCGGCGCGGGGGGTGGCGGGCGGGGGGGGGGTCGGCGGGGGGGGGTCGGGGGCGGGCGGGGCGGCGGGGGGGGGGGGGGGCGGGGGCGGCGGCGCGGGGGGCGAGGGCGCGGCGCGGCGGTCGTGGTGGGGGGGGGGGGTGGCGGGGGCGGTCGCGCGGTGGGGGGGGCGGGCGGCGGGGCGGGCGCGGGGGGGCGGGCGGGGCCGCGGCGGGTCGGGGCGCGGGGGGGGGGCGGCGGGGGTCGGGCGGGGGGGGGTGGGGGGGGTCGGGGGGGGCGGCCGGCGGGCGGGGGGGTGGCGCGGGGCGCGGGGGGGGGGGCGGGGCGCGGCGGGCGGCGGCGGGGGGGCGCGGGGTCGCGGGCGCGCGGGGCGGCGGGGGGGGTGCGGGGGGGGGGCGGGGCGGGGGGGGCGGGCGGCGGGCGGCCGGGCGGCGGGCGGGGCGGCGCGGGCCGGGGGGTCGGGGGGGGGGGGGCGCGGGGCGGCGGCGGGCGGCGGCGGGCGGGGTCGTGGGCGGGGGTGGGGCGGGCGGGGCGGGGGCGGGCGGGGCGCGGGGGGGCGGGGGCGGGGCGGCGGGCGGGGCGGGCGGGGGGGGCGGGGGGGGCGGGGGGGGGGGCGCGCCGGGGCGGGGGGGGGGGGCGGGGGGCGCGGGGGGGCGGGTCGGCGGGCGGGGGAGGGGCGGGGGGGCGGGCGGGTGGCGCGGGGGCGGGGCCGGGGGCGGCGCGCGCGGGTGGGGGGGCGGGCGCGGTGCGGGGTCGGCGGGGGGCGGCGCGGGGGGGCGGCGGGGGGGGCGTGGGGTCGGGCGGGGGCGGGGGCGGCGGGTCGGGGCCGGTCGGGGGGGCGCGTGGGGGCGGGCGCGGGGGGGGGGCGCGGCGGGGGGCGGGGCGGGCGCGTCGGGGCGGCGCGCGGCGGCGGGGGCGGGCGGGGGGCGCGGGGCGGCGGGGGGCGGGGGGGCGGGGGGGGGTCGGGGGGGCGGCGCGCGGCGCGCGCGGGGGGGGTGGGGGCGGGGGGGGAGCGGCGCGGGCGGGCGCGGGGGGCGGCGGGGTGGGCGGGGGGCGGGCGGGGGCGGGGGGGGGCGCGGGGGGGCGGCGGGGGGCGCGGGCGGTGCGGGCGGGGGGGGTGGCGGGGGCGCGGCGGGGGGGGCGGGCGGGGGCGGGGCGCGCGGCGGGGGCGGGCGGGGGCGGGGGGGTCGCGCGGCGGGGGGGCGGGCGGGGCGCGGCGGGGGGGGCGCGGCGGGGGCGCGCGGGCGGCCGCGGGGCGGCGGGGCGCGGGCGCGGCGGGGCGGGGGGGGGGCGGGGGGGGGGGTCGGGCGGGGGGCGCGGGGGGGGGCGGGGGCGCGGGGGCGGGGCGGGGGGGGCGCGGTCGGCGGGCGCGGGGCGGCGGGGGGGGGGGGGGGTCGGGGCGGGGGGCCGGGCGGGCGGGGCGCGGGGCGGGGGGGTCGGCGCGGCGGGGCGCGGGCGGCGCCGTCGGGCGGGGGGGGCGGGGCGCGGGCGGGGGGGCGGTCGGCGGGGGGGCGCGGGGGGGGTCGGCCGGGCGGGCGGGGCGGTCGGGGGGAGGCGCGGGGGGCGCGCGGGGGGGTGGGGCGGCGGGCGGGGGGGCGCGGGCGCGGCGGGGGGCGGGGCGGCGCGGGTCGGCGCGGCGGGTCGGTCGGGCGGGGGGGGGGGGGGCGGTCGGGGGGGGGGGGGGGCGGGGGGGGGCGGGCGCGGGGCGGGTCGCCGCGGGGGCGGGGGGGGCGGGGGGCGGGCGGGGGGGGCGGCGGCGGGCGGCGGGCGGGGCGGGGCGCGGGCGGCGGGGGGGCGCGCGCGGGGCGGGTCGGGCGGCGGCGGCGGGGGGGCGCGGGTCGGGGGGACGGGGGGGCGGGGGGGGCGGCGGGGCGGGGGCGGGGCGGGGGGGGGCGGCGGTGGGGGGCGGGGGGGGGGGTCGGCGGGGGGGTGGGCGCGGGGGGCGTGGGGTCGCGGGGGGGCGGGGCGCGGGGGGGCGGGCGTGGGCGGGGGCGGGGGCGCGCGGGGGGGGCGGGCGGGGGGGGGCGGGGCGGGGGGGGGGGGGCCGCGGGGGGGGGGCGCGGGGGCGGCGGCGGTCGCGGGCGCGGGGGGGCGGGGGGCGGGGTCGGGGGGGGGGGGCGGGGGGGGGGGGGGGCGCGGGCGCGGCGGGCCGGGGGCGGGGCGGGGGCGGGCGTGGCGGGGCGCGGGGGGGCGGGGGTCGGGGGCGGGCGGGTCGGGGCGTGGGGTCGGGGGGCGCGCGGGGGGCGCGGGCGCGGGGGCCGCGGGGGGCGCGGGGGGGGGGGGGGGGGGGGGGCGGGGTGGGGGGGGGCGGGCGGGGGTCGGCGGCGGGGGCGCGGGGGGGGTCGGGGCGGGGGGGGCGGCGCGGGGGTGGGGGGGGGGGCGGCGGCGGGGCGGGGGGGGGGCGGCGGCGGGCGGGGTGGCGGGGCGGTCGGGGGGCGGGGGGGTCGGGGGGGGGGTGCGGCGGGGGGCGGGCGGGGCGGCGGGGGGGGGGGGGGGGTCGCGGGGCGGCGGGGGGCGCGCGGGGGGGGGGGCGGGGGCGGGGGGGTGGGCGGGTGGGTCGGGGGGCGGGGGGGGGGGGGGGCGGGCGGCGGGCGGCGGCGGCGGGCGGGGGCGGGCGGCGCGGGCGGGGCGGGGGGGCGCGGCGGGCGGCGGCGCGGTCGGGGGGGGGCGGCGCGGGGGTGCGGGGCGGGCGGTCGGCGGCGGGGGGGGCGCGCGGGGGGGGGCGGTCGGGGCGGGCGGGTGCGGCGGCGGGGGGCGGGGCGGGGGGGGGTGTGGGGCGCGGGCCGGGGGGCGGGGGGCGCGGGGGGTCGCGGGGCGGGGGCGGTGGGGGGGGGGGGTGGTCGGCGCGCGCGGGGGCGGGGGCGGGGGGGGGGCGGTGGCGGCGGGGGGGGGGCGGGGGCGGTCGGGCGGAGGGGGGCGCGCGGCGTGGGGCGGCGGGCGGGGGGCGTGGCGGGGCGGGGGGCGGGTCGCGGCGGGGGCGGGCGGGCGGGGGCGGGGCGGCGGGGGGGGGGCGCCGGGGGCGCGGGGGGGGGGGGGGGGGGCGGCGCGGGGGGGGGGGCGGGGGTGGGGCGGGCGGGGTCGGGGGTCGGGGGGGGGGCGGGGGGGGGCGGGGGGGGCGCGGGGCGGGGGCGGGGGCGGCGGGGGTCGCGCGGCGGTCGGGCGGGGCGGGGGGTGGGGGGGCGGGGGGGGGGGGGGCGGGTCGGGGCGGGGGGCGGCGGGGGTCGCGCGGCGCGGGCGGGGCGGGGGGGCGGGGGGCGGTCGCGGGGCGGGGCGGGGTCGGGGGGGCGCGCGGCGGCGGGCGGGGGGAGGGTGGGGGGGGGGGGGGGCGGGGGCGGGGGCGGGGGGCGCGGGGCGGTGCGGGGTGGCGGCGCGCGCGGCGGCGCGGGGGGGGGGGGGGGGCGGGGCGGCGGCGGGGGGGGTCGGGGGGGGCGGGCGTCGCGGCGGGGCGGGGGGGCGGGGGGCGCGCGGTCGGGGGGGGCGGGCGGGAGGGGGGCGGGGGCGGGTCGGGGGGGGGGGGGGGTCGCGGGGGCGGGCGGGCGGCGGCGGGGGGGGCGCCGGGGGGGGCGGGGCGGGCGGGGGTCGGCGGGGCGTCGCGCGGGGGGGGGCGGGGGGGCGGGGGGCGGGGGGGGGGTGGGGAGGCGCGGGGGGTCGGCGGGGGGGCGCGGGTCGCGGCGCGGGGGCGGGTCGGCGGGCGGGGGGCGGGCGGGGGGTCGGGGCGGCGTCGGGGGGGGGTCGGGGGGGGGCGGGGGGTGCGGGCGGGCGGGGCGGGGCGGGGGAGTCGTGGGCGGGGCGCGGGGGGCCGGCGGGCCGGGGGGCGGGGGGGCGGGGGGGTCGGGGGCGGGGTGGGGGGGGGGCGGGGGCGGCGGGGGGCGGCGGGGCGGTCGGCGGGGGGGGGGTCGGGCGGGGCGGCGGGCGGCGGGCGGCGGCGGGGGTCGGGGCGGGCGGTCGGGGCGGGGGGGGCGGCGGTCGGCGGCGGGGGGGCGGCGGGGCGGGCGCGAGGGGGGGGGGTCGCGGGGGGGCCGCGCGCGGAGGCGCGTCGGGGGGCGGCGGCGGGCGGGCGGGGGCGCGGTGGGGCGGGGGGGGGGGGGCGTGGGGCGGGGGGCGGCGGCGGGGCCGGCGCGGGGGGGTGGGGGGCGGGGTCGGGGGCGTCGCGGGGGGCGCGGGGGGTCGCGGGCGGGGGGGCGGGGGTCGCGGGCGGGCCGGGGGGGCGGGGGGGGGGGTCGGGCGGGCGGGCGCGGCGGGGGGTGCGGCGGGTCGCGCGGGGGCGGGGGCGGCGGGGGGGGGTGGGGGCGTCGGGGGGGGGGGGGGGTCGGGGCGGCGGGGGGCGGGGGGGGTGGTCGGCGGGGGCGCGCGGGGCGGTCGGCGGGGGGCGGGGGGGCGGGTGGGGGGGGGGTGCGCGGGGGGGGCGCGGGGTCGGCGGCCGGTCGGGGGGCGTCGGTCGGGGCGGGTCGGGGCGGCGGGGGGGGCGTGGGGGCGGGGGGGGCGGGGGGGGGCCGGGGGGCGCGGGGGGGGGGGGGTCGGGGTCGCGCGGGGGGGGGCGGTCGGGGGGCGGGGCGCCGGCGTGGGGCGGGGGGGGGCGGGGTGCGGCGCGGGGGGTCGCGGGGGCGCGTCGGGGGCGCGCGGGGGGGGGCGGCGGGGCGCGCGGGGCGGGGGCGGGGGCGGGGGCGCGTCGGGGGGGGGGTGGCCGGGGGGGGGTCGGGGGCGGGGGGGCGGTCGGCGGGGGGTGGGGGCGTCGGGCGCGGGGGGGGGGCGGGGGGCGGGGCGGGCGGGCGGGGGGGGGGGCGGTGGCGCGGGCGGGGGGGGTCGGCGGGTGGGGGGGGCGCGCGGGGCCGGGTCGGGGGCGGCGGGGGGGGCGCGGGGGGGCGGGCGGGGGTCGGGGCGGGGGGGTGGGGCGGGCGAGGCGGGTCGGCGCGGCGGGGCGGGCGGGGGGCGGGCGGGGTGGGGCCGGCGGCGCCGGGGGCGTGGGGGGGGGGCGGGCGGGTGTCGGGGGCGGGCGGGGGGGCGGCGGCGGGGGTGGCGGGGGGGCGGCGTGGCGCGGCGGGGGGCGGGCGGTCGGGGCGGCGGGGGGTCGGGGGGGGGGCGGGCGCGGCGGGGGGCGCGGGCGGCGGCGCGGGCGGCGGGGCGGCGGGCGGGTCGGCGGGGGGGGGGGGGCGGGGGGGCGGTGCGGCGGGCGGGCGGCGGGGGGGGCGCGCGGGCGGGGGGTGCCGTGGGCGGGGGTCGGGCGGGGCGCGGCGGGGCGTGGCGGGGTCGGGGGGCGGGCGGGCGGGGGGGGGTGGGGGTCGGGCGGCGCGGGGGGCGGGGGCGGGCGGGTCGTGGGGCGGCGGGGGTCGGCGCGGGGGGTGGGGGGGGCGGGCGGGGTCGGGGGGGGTGGGGCGGGGGTGGGGGGGGGGGCGGGCCGGGGGGGGGGCGGGGGCCGCGGGGGGCGGGCCGCGGGCGGGGGCGGTCGCGGGTCGGGTCGGCGGGGGCGCGGGGGGAGGCGGGGGCGGCGCGCGGGGTCGGGGGGCGCGCGCGGGGGGGGGGGGTCGCGGGGGGGGGTCGGGGGGTCGGCGTCGGGGCGGGCGCGGGGGGCGGGGGCGGGTCGGCGGGGGTCGCGGGGCGGCGGGGCGGCGTCGGACGTCGGCGGTGGGGGGGGCGCGGGGGCGGCGGCGGGGGGGGGCGGGGGGGGGCGGCGGAGGGCGGCGTCGGTGCCGGGGGGTCGGGGGTCGTCGGGGGGGCGGGGCGTGCGGGGGGCGGGGGGCGGGGGCGCGTCGGGGGGTGGGGGGGGCGGGCGCGGGGGGGGGGGGGGGGGGCGGGGGCGGCGGGCGCGGGGGGTGGGGGGTCGCGGGCGGTGGCGGGTCGGCGGGGGGGGTCGCGGGGGGGGCGGGTGCGGTGGGGGCCGGGCGGGGCGGGGGGTCGGGGGTGCGGGGGCGGCGCGGCGGGGCGCGCGGTGGCGGGGCGGCGGGGCGGCGGGGGTCGCGCGGGGCGGGCGGCGGGGGGGGGCGGGGGCCGGGGGGCGGGGGGGCGGGGCGGGCGGGGGGCGGGGGGCGCGGGCGGGGGGCGCGGCGGCGGGTCGGGGCGGGGCGGCCGGGAGGGGGTCGCGGGGGGCGGCGGGGCGGGCGGCGGCGGGGGCGGGGGGCGGGGGGGGGGGTCGGGGGGGGGGGCGGGGGCGCGTGGGGCGCGGGGGGGGCGCGGCGGCGGCGGGCGGCGGGCGGTGCGGGGGCGGGGCGGGGGGGGGGGCGGGCGGGGCGGGGGGCGGGCGGGGCGGCGGGGGCGGGCGGGGCGCGGCGGGCGGGCGGGGGCGCGGGGGCGGGCGCGGTCGCGGGGGGCGGGCGGGGGCGGGCGGGGGCGGGCGGGGCGGGGGGGGGGGGGGGGGCGGGGCGGGCGGCGGGCGGCGGCGCGGGGGGGGGGGGGGCCGCGGGGGGCGGGCGGGGCGGGGCGCGTCGGGGGCGGGGGTCGGGGGCGGCGGGGGGGGGGTGGGGGGGGGGGGCGGGGGCGGGGGCGGGCGGGGGGGGCGGCGGGGGCGGGGCGGCGCGGGGGGGGGGGGTCGGGGGGCGCGGGCGGGGGGGCGCGGGCGGCGGGGGCGGCGGGGGCCGGGCGGCGGGTCGGCGGGGGGGTCGGGGCGGGCGGCGGGGGGGGCGGGGCGGGCGGCGGTCGGGGGGGCGGCGGGCGGCGTCGGGCGGGGGGGGGGGGTCGGGCGGGGGTCGGGGGGGCGCGGCGGGGGTCGGGGGCGGGGCGGTCGGGTCGCGGGGGGCGGGGGGGGGGGCGGTCGGGTCGGCGCGGGGCGGGGGGCGGTCGGGGAGGGGGGGCGGGGGGGGCGGGCGCGGCGGGGCGCGGGGCGGGGGCGGGGGGCGGCGGGCGGGGGGCGCGGCGGGGTCGGGGCGGCGGGGGCGGGCGCGGGCGCGGGGCGGCGGGGGGGGGGCGGGCGGCGGGCGGGGGGTCGGGCGGCGGGCGGCGGGCGGGGCGGGGGCGGTCGGGTCGGCGGCGGCGGGGGGGGCGCGCGGGCGGCGTCGCGGTCGGGGCGGGGGTCGCGGCGCGCGGGTGCGGGGGCGGGCGGGCGGGGGGGGCGTCGGGGGCGCGCGGCGGGGCCGGCGGGCGGGGGCGGGGCGGCGGGGGTCGCGGTGCGGGGCGCGGGGGGGCGCGGCGGGGCGGCGGCGCGGGGGGGGTCGGGGGGGCGGCGGTCGGGCGGCGGGGGTCGGGGGCGGCGGGGGGCGGGGCGTCGCGTCGGCGCGGCGGCGGCGCGGGGGCGGGCGGGGGGTGGGGCGCGGGCGCGGGCCGGGGCGGGGGCGGGGCGTCGGTCGCGGCGGGCGGGGGTGCGGGGGGGCGGGGTCGGGGGGGTCGGGCGGGGGGGCGGGCGGGGTCGGGCGCGGGCGGGCGTGGGCGGGGGGGGGGCGGGCGTGGGGGCGCGGGGGGCGGGCGGCGGGCGGGGGCGGGGGGGCGCGGGCGCGGTGGTCGGCGCGGGCGCGGCGGGTGCGGCGCGCGGGGGGGGGGGGTCCGTCGGGCGGTCGGGGGGGGCGGCGCGGGGGCGGGGCGGGGGCGGGGGCGGCGGCGGGGGCGGGGGCGGGGGGGGCGCGGCGCGGCGGGGGGCGGGGGTCGGCGGGGTCGCGGGGGGCGGGGGGCGTCGGCGGCGGTCGGGGGCGGGTCGGGGGGGCGGGTGGGCGTCGGGTCGGCGCGCGCGGGCGGGCGGCGCGGGCGGGGGTCGGGGCGCGGCGGGGCGGCGGTCGGGGGGCGGGCGGGCGGCGGGGGCGCGCGGGGCCGGGGGGGTCGGGGGCGGCGCGCGGGGGTCGGCGCGGCGGGGGGGTCGGCGGGGGTGGCGGGGGCGGCGGGGGCGCGGCGCGGGGGCGCCGGGTCGGCGGCGTCGGCGGGCGGGCGGGGGGCGGGCGGGGGTCGGGGGGGGCGCGGGGGCGGGGGGGGCGTCGGTGGGGCGGGGGGGGGGGCGCGCGGCGGTCGCGGGGCGTCGGGGGTCGGCGGGGGGGCGGGGCGGTCGGGGTCGCGGCGGGGCGGGGGGGGGGGGGGCGGGCGTCGCGGCGGCCGGGGGGGTGCGGGGTCGTGGGGCGGCGTCGGGGGGGCGGGGGGGTCGGGGGCGCGCGGGGGTCGCGGCGGGGGCGTCGGGGGCGGGCGCGTCCGGGGCGCGGGCGGTCGCGGGGGGCGGCGCGGGCGGGGGGCGGGGGGTCGGGGGTGCGGGGGTCGGCGGGGGGCGCGTCGGGGGGGTCGCGGCGCGGGGCGGGGTCGGCCGGGCGGGGGCGGGGGCGCGGGGGTCCGGCGGGGGGGTCGGGCGGCGGCGGCCGGGGGGGGCCGGCGGCGGTCGGGGGTCGGCGTCGCGGTCGGGGCGCGGGGGGTCGGGCGCGCGGCGGGTCGGGCGGGGGTCGGCGCGGCGGCCGCGGGGGCGCGGGTGTCGGCGGGTCGCGGGGGGGCGCGGGGGTCGGCGCGGCGGGCGGGGGGGCGGGGCGGGGGCGGGGGGGGGTCGGGGGGTCGGGGGGGCGCGGGGGGGGGGGGCGGCGGGGCGGCGTCGGGGGTCGGGGCGGGTCGGGCGGGCGGGTCGCGGGGGCGCGGGCGCGCGGTCGGCGGGGGGGTCGGGGGCGGGCGGGGGGGGCGGCGGGGGCGGCGGGTCGCGCGGGTGGCGGTCGTCGCGGGGGGGCGCGGGGGGCGTCGGGGGGGGTCGGCGGCGGGGGCGGTCGGCGGCGGGTCGCGGCGGGCGCGCGTCGGGGGGCGGGGGGTCGCGGCGGCGGGGGGCGGCGGGGGGGGGGGGGGGCGGTCGGCGGGGGGCGGGCGCGGCGGGGGGGGGGGCGGGCGTCGTCGGGGGGGGGGTGCGGGCGGGCGGGGGGGGCGGGGGGGCGGGGGCGGCGGCGGGGCGGCGGGGTCGCGGGGTCGGTCGCGGCGGGGTCGGCCGGGGGCGTCGGCGCGGGGTCGGTCGTGCGGCGGGCGGGGGGCGCGTCGGGCGGGGTCGGGGCGCGGGGGGGGGGCGGGGGGGTCGCGGGCGGGGGCGGGGGCGGGGGCGGTGGCGCGGCGCGGGGGGTCGGGGGCGCGGTCGTCGGCGGGTCGCGCGGGTCGGGGGCGCCGCGGGCGGCCGGGGGTCGCGGGCGGGCGGGGCGGCGGGTCGTCGGGGGGCGTCGGGGCGCGGGGTGGGTCGGGGGTCGGCGGTCGGCGCGGGGGCGGGGCGCGGCGTCGGCGGCGGGGGGGCGCGGTCGCGCGGGTCGGGGCGGGCGGGGGGCGCGTCGGGGCGCGGGGCGGGGCGGGGTCGGGCGGGGTGTGCGGGCGGCGGGGGGCGTCGGGGTCGCGCGGGGGGCGCGTGGGGGGGGGTCGGGGGGGCGGCGGGGCGGGGCGTCGCGGTCCGGGCGGGCGGGGGGCGGGCGCGGTCGGCGGGTCCGGGGCGCGCGGGCGGCGGGCGGGGGGGGCGGGGGTGGGCGGCGGGGGGGGTCGCGGGCGCGGGCGGCGGGGGGGGGCGGCGGGGCGGCGGGGCGCGGCGGGGGGGCGGGTCGCGGCGGGGCGCGGTCGGGCGGGGGTCGGCGGCGCGGCGGGGGGGGTCTGGGGCGGCGCCGGGGGGGGGGGGGGGCGCGCGCGGGGGGGTCGTCGCGGGGGCGGGGGCGGGCGGGCGTCGCGGGGGGGTCGGGGCGGGCGGGCGGTCGGGGGGGGCGGGTCGCGGCGGCGCGGTCGCGGGCGGTCGCGCGGCGGTCGCGGCGGGGGCGGGGGCGGGGGGGGGCGGGGCGGCGGTCGCGGGTCGGGGGCGGGCGCGGGGCGCGGGCGCGGGCGGGGTCGGCGGCGCGGGGGTCGGCGGCGCGGGTCGGGGGGGGTCGGGGCGGGCGCGGACGGGCGTCGGGTCGCGGGGCGGGCGGGGCGGCGGCGGGGGCGGGGTCGGGGTCGTCGGGGGGGCCGCGGGCGGGCGGGGCGGGCGTCCGGGGGCGCGGCGGGGTCGCGGGGGAGGTCGCGCGGGCGGGTGGGGGCGCGGGCGGCGCGTCGGGGGCGCGTCGGGGGCGGGAGGGGCGGGTCGGGGGCGGGGGGGGGTCGGCGGGCGGGGGCGCGTCGGGCGGGGCGCGGCGGGGGCGGCGGGGGGCGGTCGCGCGGGGGCGGGGCGCGGGGCGTCGGGGGGCGGGTCGGGCGGGGCGGGTGGGCGGGGGCGGGGGCGGGCGGGGCGCGGGCGGGCGGCGGGTCGCGGGGGGGCGGGGGGGCGCGGTCGGGGCGGCGCGTCGCGGCGCGGCGCGGGGCGGCGGCGTCGGGGGCGGTCGGGGGCGCGGGGCGCGCGGTCGTCGCGGGGGGGGGCGCGCGGGGCGGGGCGGCGGGTCGGGGGGGCGGGGGCGGGGTCGGGGGGGGCGGCCGGGCGGGTCGGCGGGGCGCGGGGGGTCGCGGTCGGCGGGCGTCGCGTCGGCGGGGGTGGCGGTCGGGCGGGAGGGCGGCGGGCGGGTCGGGGCGGGCGGGGTCGCGGGGGGTCCGCGGGGGCGGGGGCGGTCGGCGCGGGGGCGGGGCGGGGTCGGGCGGCGTCGCGCGGGCCGGGGCGGGGGCGGGTCGCGGCGGCGGGGCGGGCGTCGGGGCGGCGGGGGGGGGGGGGGGGTCGCCGCGCGGGCGGGGCGGGGGGGCGGGCGGGGCGGGGTCGGCGGCCGCGCGGGGGGCGTCGCGGGGGGGTCGCGGCGCGCGGGGGGGGCCGGGCGGGGGGGTCGGGGGGCGTCGCGGGGGGCGCGCGGGGTCGGGGCGGGGGGGGCGGGAGCGGGCGTCGGGGGCGCGCGGGTCGCGGGGGGCGGGGCGCGGGCGGGGTCGGGGGGGCGCGGCGCGGCGGCGCGGGCGGGGGCGCGCGCGGGCGGCGGGGGGCGGCGGGGGGGCGGCGGGCGGGTCGTCGGGGCGCGGCGGGGGGCGGTCGGGGGGCGGGGCGGCGGGGCGGGGTCGCGGCGGGGGCGCGTCGGGGCGTCGGCGTCGCGTCGGGCGGCGCGGGCGCGGCGGCGCGGGGGGGGCGGGGGGGGGCGGCGGGGGGCGGGGGGTCGGGGGTCGCGCGGCGCGGGGGGGCGTCGCGCGTCGGGGCGGGGGGCGGGGCGGCGGGCGCGGGGGGGTCGCGCGGGGGCGCGGGCGCGTCGCGGGCGCGGGGGGGGGGGCGGGTCCGGGGGGGGTCGCGGGGGGGGCGGGGTCGCGGTCGGGGGTCGGCGGCGGGGGGGCGCGGGCGGGAGCGGCGGGGGCGGGTCGCGGGCGCGGCGCGGCGTCGCGGGGGGGCGGCGCGGGCGGGGGGCGTCGGGGCGCGGGGCGCGGCGGGGCGGGGCGGGCGGGCGGGGGGGCGCGCGGTCGGGCGTCGGCGGGGGCCGGGGCGCGGGCGCGGGCGGTCGGGGGGCGGCGGGCGGCGGGTCGGGGGTCGCGGGTCCGGCGGGGGCGGGGGGCCGTCGGTCGGGGGTGCGGCGCGCGCGGGGGGCGGCGCGGGTCGGGGTCGGGGCGGGGGGGGGGTCGGGGGGGGGCGGGCGGGTCGGGCGGGGGGGGGCGGGCGGGGCGGGTCCGGGCCGGGGTCGCGCGGCGGGGGCGCGGGGCGCGGGTGCGGGGGGGCGTCGCGGGGCGGGGGCGCGGGGCGGCGGCGGGGGCGGGGCGTCGGCGCGGGGGGTCGGGCGGGGGGGGGTCGGCGGGGGCGGGTCGGCGGCCGTCGGGGCGCGCGGCGCGCGGGGTCGGGCGCGGGTCGGGGTCGGGGGGCGGGCGCGGGCGCGGGGGGTCGCGGTCGGGGCGGCGGTCGGGGCGGGGTCGGCGGGGGGGTCGCGCGGGCGGGCGGCGGTCCGTCGCGGGGGCGGGGGTCGCCGGGGGCGCGGGGGGCGGGGGGGCGGCGCGCGCGGCGGGGTCGGCGTCGGCGCGGCGGCGTCGGGGGCGGGGCGGGGTCGGGGGCGGGTCGGGGTCGGGCGGGGGCGGTCGCGGCGCGCGGGGCGGTGCGCGCGGCGCGTCGGGGCGGCGGGGGTCGGGGTCGGGGGCGCGGCGCGGGGGCGGGGGCGGGGGGGTCGGCGGCCGGGCGGGGCGGGGGGGGGGTCGTCGGGTCGGGGCGGTCGGGCGCGGGGGGCGGGGGTCGGGGGCGCGGGTCGCCGGGGGCGGGGGTCGGGGGCGTCGGGGCGGGGCGTCGCGCGGCGGGCGGGGGTCGGGCGGCGTCGGGGGGGGGGTCGGTCGCGGGTCGGGGGCGGGGCGGCGGGCGGGGGGCGGGGGGTCGGCGGCGCGGGGTCGGCGGGCGGTCGCGGCGGGGCGGGGGGGGGCGCGCGGTCGGGCGCGGCGGTCGGGGGGGCGGGGTCCGCGCGGCGCGGGGGGGGGGGGTCGCGGGCGGCGGCGCGGGGGCGGGGCGGGGCGGGCGCGGCGGGGCGGGCGCGGGGCGGGGTCGGGCGTCGGTCGGGGGGGGCGGGGGGGTCCGGCGGGGGGCGGGCGGGGGGGTGGCGCGGGGGGGCGGGCGGGGGTCGGGGGGGGGCGGCGGGGGCGGGGCGGGGGGCGCGCGGGGCGCGGGGGGGCGGGTCGCGTCCGGGGCGCGGCGGTCGGGCGGGGGGGCGGGGCGGTCGGGCGGGCGGCGGTCGGCGCGGCGGGGCGCGGCGGGGCGCGGGGGGGGCGTCGGGCGGGGGGCGGGCCGGCCGCGCGGGCGGTCGGGGGGGGCGGTGTCGCGGGGCGGGGGGCGGTCGGCGGCGGGGCGCGTCGGGCGGGGCGGGGGGGGGGGTCGGCGGGGGCGTCGGCCGGGGGGGGGGTCGCGGCGGCGGGGGCGGCGGGGGGCCGGGTCGGGCGCGGGCGGCGGCGTCGGCGGGCGGGGGGCGGGGGGGCGGGGCGGCGGGGCGGGCCGGGGGGCGCGGGGGGGCGGGGCGGGGGGTCGCGGGGCGGGGGGGGGGGCGGGCGGCGCGGCGTCGTCGCGGTCGCGGGGCGTCGGGGGGGTCGGGGGCGCGGGCGGCGGGCGCGGGGGCGGCGCGGTCGGGGGGGGGTGGGGGGCGGGGGCGGCGGCGGGGCGGGGGTCGGGTCGCGGGGCGCGGGGGGGGCGGCGGTCGGGGCGCGGGCGCGCGGGTGGTCGGGGCGGGGCGGGTCGGCGGGGCGCGGCGGCGGGGGGGCGGGGGGCGGTCGGGCGGCGCGCGGGGGGGGGCGGGCGGTCGGGGCGGGGCGCGGGCGGCGGGGTCGCGGCGGGGGGGGCGCGCGGGGGGGGCGGGGCGGGGCGGGCGGGCGCGTCGGGGGGCGGGGGCGGGGGGGGGCGGGGCGCGTCGGTCGTCGGGGCGGCGCGTCGGCGGGCGGGGGTCGCGGGCCGCGCGCGCGGGGGGCGCGCGGCGGCGGCGGGCCGGGGGCGGCGGGGCGGGGGCGCGGGGGGGGGCGGGGGGGGGGGGGGGCGGGGGCGGGGGGGGGGCGCGCGGCGGGGGGCGGCGCGGCGGTGGGGGCTCGGGGGGCGGGCGGGGGGGGTCGCGGAGGCGGCGGGGGGGGGGGCGCGGGGGGCGGGGGCGGTCGGGGGGGGGTCGCGCGGTCGCGGGGGGGGGCGGGGGGCGCGGGGTCGCGGGCGGCGGGCGGCCGGGCGCGGGCGTGGGGGGGCGGCGCGGCGGCGGGGGGCGGCGGGGGGGCGGGGGGGCGGGGCGGGGTCGGGGCGTCGGTCGCGCGGTCGGGCGGGGGGGGCGGGCGGGGGCGGGGCGGCGGGCCGCGGCGGTCGGGCGCGGGTCGCGGTCGCGCGGGCGGGGGGCGGTCGGCGGCGGTCGCGGGGCGGGCGCGCGCGGTCGCGCGGCGCGGGGCGCGGGGGTCGGGGGGCGGCGTCGCGGGTCGGGGGGCGGCGGGCGGGGGGGCGTCGGTCGGCGGGGCGCGGCGGGGTCGGCGCGGGCGGGGGTCGTCGCGGGCGGGGGGGCGCGGCGCCGTCGGAGGGGGGCGGGGGGTCGGCGGGCGGGGGGGGGGCGGTCGGCGCGGGCGCGGGTCGGGGCGGCGTCGGTGGTCGGGCGGCGGGCGGGCGCGCCGGCGTCGCGCGGGGGGGGGTCGCGGGGGGCGGGGGTCGGCGCGGGGGGGGGTGGCGGGGGGCGTGCGGCGGGGGCGGTCGGGGTCGGGGGGCGGCGGCGGCGGGGGTGGGCCGCGGGCGGCGCGGGGGCGTGCGGCGGGGGGGGGGGGGGGGGGGGCGCGTCGGCGGCGCGGGGGGGGTCGGGGGTCGGGGCGCGGGCGGGTCGGAGGCGGGGGGGCGGTCCGCGGGGGTCGGGGCGCGCGGCGTCGGCGGGGGGGGGGCGTCGCGGCGGGGGCGCGCGGGGCGGGGGGCGGCGGGTCGGGGGGGCGGGTCGGGGCGGGGGTCGCGGCGCGTCGGGGGGGTCGGCCGGGCGGGGGGTCGTCGGCGGGGGGGGGGGGGGCGGGGGGTCGGCGGTCGGGGGGTCGGGCGCGCGGGGGGCGCGGGCGGGGGCGGGGCCGCGTCGGCGGCGCGGCGCGGGGGTCGGGGGCGGGGGCGCGCGGCGGGGGGGCGGGCCGGGGGTGGGGGGCGGCGCGCGCCGGGGGCGGGGGGCGGGGTCGGGGGGCGGGGGGGCTGCGGCGGGGGGGCGGGGGGGGGGGCGGGGCGCGGGCCGGGGCGGGGGTCGGGCGTCGCGGCGCGCGCCGTCGGGGGCGTCGGCGGGGGGGGTCGGCGGGCGGTCGGGCGGGGGCCGCGGTCGGGCGGGGCGCGCGGGGCGCGGGGCGTGGGGGGTCGGGGGGGGCGGGGGCGGGCGGGGGGGGGGGCGGGGCGCGGGGGTCGGGGGGGCGCGGGCGGCGGTCGCGGGTCGGGGGGGTCGCGGCGCGGTGGCGTCGGGGGGGGGCGTCGGGCGGGTCGGGGGGGCGGCGGGTGGGGTCGGCGTCGCGCGGGGGGTCGGGGCGGGGTCGTCGGGGGCGCGCGGGGGCGGGGGGGCGGGCGTCGGGGCGCGCGGCCGGGGGGTCGCGGTCGGCGTCGGCGGGGTCGGGCGGGGCGGGCGCGCGGGCGGTCGCGGGTCGCGCGGGGGGCGGGGCGGCGTCGGTCGGGGGTCGGGGGGGGGGGGGCGGTCGCGGCGCGGGGCGGGGGGGTCGGGGTCGGGGCGGGGCGCGCGCGGTCGGTCGGTCGGGGCGGGGCGGGGCGGGGGGGCGGGGGCGTCGGGGGCGCGGCGGCGGCGGGGGGCGGGCGGGGGGGCGGGGCGGGGGCGGGGGGGCGCGGGGGCGGGTCGGCGCGGGCGCGGGCGCGGGGCCGCGGGGCGGCGGGGCGGGGGGGCGCGGGGGGGGCGGGGCGGGTCCGGGCGTCGGGCGGGCGGCGGCGGGGGGGGGCGGGTCGGGGGGTCGCGCGGGGCGGGGGGCGGGGCGGGGCGGGCGTCGGGGCGGGGGGGGGGCGGCGGCGGTCGGGGGGGCGGCGGGCGGCGCGCCGGGGGCGCGGCGGGGGCGCTGCGGGCGGTCGGGGGGGGGGGGGGCGCGGGGCGCCCGGGGCGGGGGCGTGGTCGGGGGGGGCGGCGGGGCGGGGGCGTGTCGTCGGTCGGGGTCGGGGGTCGCGGCGTCGGGCGGGGGGGGGCCGGCGCGGGGTCCGCGCGCGGGGGGCGGGCGCGGCGCGGGGGGGGGCGGGGGGGGCCGGGGCGGGGGGTCGGGGGGGGGGGCGGGGGGCGCGGCGCGGGGCGGGCGCGGGGGGGCGTCGCGGGTCGTCGGGGGGGGGCGGCGGGGGGGTGGGCGGGTCGCGGCGCGCGCGGGCGGCGGCGGGGGGCGGCGGCGTCGGGGGGGCGGCGGTCGGGCGGGGGGGTGGCGGGGGCGCGGCGGGTCGCGCGCGGGGGCGCGGGGCGGGCGCGGCGGGGCGGCGCGGGGCGGGGGGGCGGGGCGGCGGGGCGGGGGCGGGGGCGTCGGGGGGGCGGGGGGGCGGCGGGGGGGGGGCGGTCGGCGCGCGCGGGCGCGGCGGGCGGTCGACGGGCGGGGCGCGCGGGGTCGGGGGTCGGACGCGGGGCGGTCGCGGGGGCGGGGGCGCGCGGGGCGGCGCGCGGCGGTCGCGGGCGGTCGTCGGGGCGGGGGCGGGCGGCGCGGGCGCGGGCGGCGGGGGGTCGGGGGGGCGCGGGCGGGGGGGGGGGGGGGCGGTCGCGCGGGGCGGGCGTCGGGCGGCGGCGGGGTCGGCGCCGGGGGGTCGCGGGGTCGGCGGCGGGGGGGTCGGCGGGGGGGGCCGCGCGGCGGGGGGGGGTCGCGCGGTCGCGGCGGGGGGTGGCGGGGGGGCGCCGGGGGGTCGGGGCCGGGCGGGCGCGCGTCGGCGGGGGGCGGGGGGCGTCGGGGGGCGGGCGCGCGGGTCGGGGGCGGCGGCGCGGCGGGGGCGGGGCGCGGGTCGGGGGGCGGGTCGGGGGGGGCGCGGGGGGGGCGGGGCGGTCGGTCGGGGCGCCGGGGGCGGGGGGGGGCGGGGCGGGGGGGCGGGGGCGGGGGCGGGCGGGGCGGGGTCGGGGGCGCGGCGGCGGGGGGGCGCGGGCGCGGGGGCGGGCGGGCGCGGGGGGGGGCGGGGGGGGGGGGTGGGCGCGGGGTCGGGTCGGGGGGCGGGGGCCGGCGGGGGGCGGGTCCGGCCGGCGGGGGCGTCGGGGGGCGGGGGGGGGGGGGTGGGGGTCGGCGGGCGGGGTCGGGGCGGCGCGGGCGTCGGGGTCGCGGCGTCGGGGCGGGGGGGGCGGGCGGGGTCGGGGGGCGCGGCGGGCGGGCGGCGCGGGCGGGCGGCGGGGGGGGGTCGGCGGGCGCGGGGGCGGGGGGGGGGCGCCGTCGCGGGCGCGTCGGGGGTCCGCGGTCGGCGCGCGCGCGGCGTCGGGGGTCGGGGCGGGCGGGGGTCGGCGGGGCGCGCGGCGGCGGGGCCGCGGGGGGGGCGGGGGGGGGCGGCGGGGGGGGGGGGGGCGGGGGCGGCGCGGGCCGCGCGGGGGGGGGGGCGGCGTCGGGGGGCGGCGGGGCGCGTCGGGGGGGGCGGCGGCGGGCGGCGGGGGGGGGGGGGCGCGTCGGGCGGCGTCGGCGGGCGTCGCGGGGGGGGGCGGGCGGCGGGGCGGGCGCGGGTCGGCGGCGGCGGGCGCGGCGGGGGCGCGGGCGGGGGGCGTCGGGCGGGGGGGGCGGCGGGGGCGGGTCGCGTCGGCGCGGGGGCGGCGCGGCGGCGCGGGCGGGGGGGGGGGGCGCGGCGCGGGGCCGCGGGGGGGGCGCCGGGGGGTCGGCGGCGGGGGGTCGCGGGCGGGGGGGCGCGGGGGGTCGCGGGGCGGGGCGGGGGGGGGCGGCGGCGTCGGGGCGCGCGGGGCGGGCGGGGCGCGGCGGGGGGCGGGGGCGGGCGGCGGGGCGCCGGCGGGGCGGGGCGGGGGGCCGGGGCGGCGGGGGGCGGGC
>JAIWJD010000007.1:3099589-3146706 GCA_022818045.1 Neotoxoptera formosana | reverse complement strand
GGAGGGGAGAAGGGGGGGAGAGGGGAGGGGGGGGGGGGAGGGGGGGAGGAGAGAGAGGGGAGGGAGGGGGGAGGAGGGGGGGGGGAGAGGGGGGGGGGATGAGAGAGGGAGGGGAGGAGAGGGAGGGGGGGGGAGAGGGAGGGAGGGGGGGAGGGGAGGGGGGGGGGGGGGAGGGGGAGAGGGGGAGGAGGATGGGGGAGAGAGAGGGGGAGGGGGGGGAGGGGAGGGGGAGGGGGGAGAGTGGAGGGGGGGAGAGAGAGGGGGGGGAGAGGGGGGGGGGAGGGAGGAGAGGGAGGGAGAGTGGGGAGGGGGGGAGGGAGGGGGGAGGTGGGGGAGGGAGGGAGAGAGGAGGGGGAGGGAGGTGGGAGAGGGAGGAGGAGAGGGGGGGGAGAGGAGGGAGAGATGGAGGGAGGGAGGAGGGGGGGGAGGGGATGAGGGGAGGGGAAGGGGTGGGAGGGGAGGAGAGGGAGGGGAGGGGGGGAGGGGGAGGGGAGAGGGGAGGAGGGAGGGGGGGAGAGGGAGGGGAGGGGAGGGGGAGGGGAGAGAGGGGGGAGGAGGAAGAGGAGAGGGGGGGAGAGGAGGGAGGGGGGGAGGGGAGGAGGGGGGGGAGAGGAGGAGGAGGGAGGGAGGAGGGAGGGGGGGTGGGGGGGAGGGGGGGGGGAGAGGAGGGGAGGGAGGGAGGGGGAGGAGGAGTGGGGGGGGGAGAGGGGGGGGGAGAGGGGGGAGGAGAGAGAGGTGGGGGGGGAGGGGGGGGGGGAGGAGGAGGGGGGTGGAGAGGAGAGGGGATGGGGAGGGGGGGGAGGAGGGGGGAGGGAGGAGGGGGAGGGGGAGGGGGGGGGGGGGGAGGGGAGAGGGAGGGAGGAGGGAGGGGAGGAGGGGAGGGAGGGGAGGAGAGGGGGGGGGAGGGAGAGGAGGGGAGGGAGAGAGGGGGAGGGGGAGGGAGGGAGGGAGGGGGAGATGGGGGAGGGGGGAGGAGGAGGGGGGAGGGAGGGGGGAGGGGGAGGGAGGGGGGGAGGGGGGGGGAGGGGGAGGAGGGAGGGGGGGGGAGGAGGGAGAGAGGAAGGGGGATGGGGGGGGGAGGGGAGGGGGGAGGAAGGGGAGGGGGGATGGGAGAGGAGGGGAGGAGGGGGGGAGGGAGGGGGGGAGGGAGGGAGGGGGAGGGAGAGGGATGGAGGAGGGGAGGGGGGGAGGGAGAGGGAGGGGGGAGGGGGAGGGGAGGAGGGGAGGGGGGAGGGGAGGGGAGGATGGGAGGGAGGGAGGAGGGAGGGGAGGGAGAGGGGGAGGAGAGGAGGAGGGGAGGAGGGGGGGAGAGGAGGAGGGGGATGAGGAGGGGGGGAGGAGGGAGAGGAGGGAGGGGGGGGGAGGGAGAGGGGGGGGAGAGGAGGGGAGGGGAGGGGGGGGGGAGAGGGGAGAGAGGGGAGGAGGGGGGGAGGGAGAGGAGGGGGAGGGAGGGGTGGAAGAGGATGGAGGAGGGGGGGGGGAGGGGAGGAGGGGGGGGAGGGGAGGAGGATGGGAGGGGGGGGAGGAGAGGGGGAGGGGGAGAGAGAGGAGGGGGGAGAAGGGAGGAGGGAGGAGGAGGGGAGAAGGGGGGGAGGAGGGAGGAGAGGAGGGGTGGAGGGAGGGGGAGGGGGGGGAGAGAGGATGGGGAAGGGAGAGGGAGGAGGGTGGAGAGAGAGGAGGGGAGGGGGGGAGGAGAGAGGAGGGGGAGGGGAGAGGGAGGGGGAGGGGAGGGAGGGGGGAGGGGAGGGAGGGGAGGAGAGAAGGGGAGGGGGGGAGGCGGGGAGAGGGAGGAGGGGGGGGGAGGAGGAGGGAGGGGAGAGGGGATGGGGAGAGGAGGAGGGGGAAGGAGGGGGGGGGAGGGGGGGAGGGAGGGGGGAGTGGAGGGAGAGGGGGGGGGGAGGAGGAGGGGGGGGGAGGTGGAGGGGGGAGGAGGGGGGGAGGGGAGGGGAGAGGGAGGGGGGGGAGGGAGGGGGAGAAGGGGGAGGGGAAGAGGGGGGGAGGGGGGGAGGAAGGAGGGAGGGGAGGAGGGAGGGGAGGGGGGGGGAGGAGGGGGAGGGGGGGGGAGGGGGAGAGGGGAAGAGAGGAAGGGGGGGAGGGAGGAGGAGAGGGCTGGGGGGAGGGGGAAGGAGGGAGGGGAGGGGAGGGAGGAGGAGGGGGGAGGGGGAGGAGGGGGAGGAGAGGGCGAGGGAGGGGGAGGGAGAGGAGGGGGTGAGGAGGAGGAGAGGGGGAGGGGGGGAGGAGGGGGGGAGAGGAGGGATGGGGGGGGAGAGGGGGGGGGAGATGGGGGGAGGGATGAGGAGGGGGTGAGGGAGGGCGGGGTGGAGGAGGGGGGGAGAGGGAGAGGGAGAAGGGGGGGAGAGGAGGGGGGAGGGGGGGGGTGGGGGGGAGAGGAGGGAGAGGAGGGGGGAGGGGAGGGGGAGAGGGGGGGAGGGGATGGGGGGAGGGAGGGAGAGAGAGGAGGAGGGGAGGGGGAGGGAGGGAGGGAAGGGGAGAGGGAGGGGAATGAGGAGGAGGGGGGGGAGGAGGGAAGGGAGGGGAGGAGGGGGAGGGAAGGGGGGGGGAGGGAGGGGAAGAGAGAAGGGGAGGGGGGAGAGAAGGGGAGGGGGGAGGGAGGGGGAGGGGGGAGGGGGAAGGGGGGGGAGAGGGGGAGGGGGGGGGGAAGGGGGGAGAGGGGGAGGGGGAGGGGGGATGGAGGGAGGAGGGAGAGGATGGGAAGGGGAGGGAAGAGGAGGGGGAGGGAGAGGGTGGGGGGAGGATGGGAGAGGGGGGGGGAGGGGGGGAAGGGGGGGAGAGAGGAGGGAGGGAGAGGGGAGGGGGGGGGGGAGGGGAGGAGGGGGAGAGGAGAGGGGGAGAGGGGAGGGGGAGGGGAGGGAGGGGAGAGGGGGGGGAGGGGGAGGGAGAGGAGGGGTGAGAGGAGGGGGGGGAGGAAGGGGGAGGAGATGGGGAGGGAGGGAGGGTGGGATGAGAGGAGATGGGGAGGGGAGGGGGGAGGGAGGGAGGAGGGGGGGTGGGGGGGAGAGGGGGGGGGGGGAGAGGATGGAGGGAGAGAAGAGGGGAAGAGAGAGGAGGGGGGGAGGGGGGGAGGAGGAGGGGAGGAGCGAGGGAGAGGAGAGGGAGGGGAGGGGGGAGGGGGGAGGGGAGGAGAGGGAGGAGAGGAAGGGGGGGGGGAGAGGGGGGGAGAGGGAGAGGGAGAGGGGGGGGGGAGGAGAGAGGGGAGAGGATGGGAGGGGGGGGGGGAGGAGGGAGGGCGAGGAGAAGAGGGGAGAGGGAGGGAGGGAAGGGAGGGGGAGGAGGGGAGGGGGGGGGGAGAGGAGGAGGGAGGGGGGGGAGGGGAGGAGAGGGGGAGGGGAGGGGAGGGGGGGGGGAGGGGGGAGAGGAGGAGGGAGAGGAGGGGAGGGGGGAGGGGAGGAGAGGGGGGGGGGGGGGGAGGGAGGACGGGGGGAGGAGGGAGGGGGAGGAGAGGGGATGGGAGGGGGAGGGGGGGGGGGGGGGGGGGGAGGGGGGGGGGAGGGGGGGGGGGGGGGGGGAGGGAGGGGGGGGGGGGGGGGGGGGGGAGGGGGGGGGAGGGAGGGGGGAGGGGGGGGGGGGAGACGGGGGGGGGGGGGGGGAAGGGGGGGGGGAGGGGGGGGGGGGGGGGAGAGAGGGGAGGGGGGGGGAGGGGAGGGGGGGGGAGGGGGGGGGGGGGGGGGGGGGAAAGGGGGGGGAGGAGAGGGGAGGTGGGGGGGGGGAGGGGGGGGGAGAGGGAGGGGGGGGGGGGGGGGGTGGGGGGGGGGGGGAGGGGGGGGGGAGGGGGGGGGGAGGGGGGGAGGGGGGGGGGGGGGGGGGGGGGAAGGGGGGAGGGGGGGAGGCGGGGGAGGGGGGGGGAGGAGGAGGGGGGGAGAGGGGGAGGGAGAGGGGGGGGAGAGGGGGGAGAGGGGGGAAGGGGGGGGGGGGGGGGGGGGTGGGGGGGGGGGGGGAGGGGGGGGGAAGGGGGGGAGGAGGGGGGGGGAAGGGGGGGGAGGAGGGGGGGGGGGAGGGGGGGGGAGGGGAGGGGGAGAGGGGGAGAGGAGGTGGGAGAGAGGGGGAGGGAGTGGGGAGAGAGGGGGGGAGGGGGGGATGGGGGAGGGGGAGGGGGGGGGGGGGGGGAGGAGGGGGGGGGAGGGAGGGGAGGGGGGAGGGAGGGGGGGAGGAGGGGTGGGAGGGGGGAGGGAGAGGAGGGAGAGGAGGGGGGTGGGGGGGGGGAGGGGGGAGAGAGGAGGGGGGGGGGAGGGAAGAGAAGGGAGGGAGGGGGGATGGGAGTGAGGGAGGGGGGGGGGAGAAGAGGGGGAGAGGGGGAGGATGGGAGGGAGGAGGAGGGATGGGGGGGGGGAGAGAAGGGGGGGGGGGAGGGGAAGGGGAGAAGGGATGGGAGGAGAGGAGGAGGGGTGGGGAGGGAGGGAGAGGGCGGAGAGGGGAGGAGGGGGAGGGGGGAGGGGGGGGGAGGGGGAAGGGGAGAGGGTGGGAGGGGGAGGGAGGAGAGGAGGGAGGAGGAGTGAGTGGGGGGGGGGGGAGGAGGAGGGGGTGGAGGAGGGGGGAAGGAGAGGGAGGGGGAGGAGAGAGGGGGAGAGGGGAGGGAGGAGGGGGGGGAGGGAGGAGGGGAGGGAGAGAGGGAGGGAGGAGGGAGGAGGGGGGGAGGGGAGGGGAGGGGAGGGGAGGGGGGGAGGGGGGGGAGGAGGGAGGGGAGGGAGGGGGGAGGGGGGGTGGGAGAGGAGGGGGGGCGGGAGAGGGGGGGGGAGAGGGGGGGGGGGGGGAGGGGGGGTGGGGGGGGAGGGGAGGGGGAGGGAGAGGGAGGGGGGGGGAGGGGGAGGGGAGAGGATGGAGGGGGAGGGGAGGGAGAGGAGGGGAGAGGGGAGGAGGGAGGAGGGGATGGAGGAGGGGGGGGGGGGAGGAGAAGGGAGGGATGGGGGGGGGGGAGGGGAGGAGAGGAGGGAAGAGGGGGGAGGGGGGAGAGGGGGGAGAGGGGAGGGAGGGGGAGAGGGGGGGGGGGGAGGGGAGAGAAGATGGGGGGAGGAGAGAGGAGGGAGGGGGGAGGGAGGGGAGGAGGGGGGGAGGGGAGGAGGTGGGGAGAGGGAGGAGGGGGGGAGTGAGGGGGAGGGGAGGGGGGAGGAGGAGGGAAGGGGGGGAGAGAGGAGAGGGGGGGGGGAGGGAGGGAGAGAGGGGAGGAGGAGGGGAGGGAGGGAGGGAGGGAGGGAGGAGGGGGGGGAGGGAGGGGAAGAGAGGAGGAGGGGGAGGGGGGGGAGGGGGGAGGAGGGGGGAGAGGAGGAGTGGGGGGGGGGAGGAGGAGAGGAGGGAGGGGGGGGAGGGGGGGGGTGGGGGGGGGATGGAGGAGGGGAAGAGGGAGGGGGGAGGGGGAGGGGAGGGGGAGGTAGGGAGGAGGGGGGAGGAGGGGAGGAGGGGAGAGGGGGGGAGGGAGGAGGGGAAGAGGGGAGAGGGGGGAGATGGGGGAGGGGGGGGGGGAGGGGAGGGGGGAGAGAGGGAGGAGGGGGGGGAGGGAGGGGAGGAGAGAGGGGGAGGGAGGGAGTGGGGAGGAGGGGGAGGGGGGGGAGGGGGGGAGGAGGGGGAGAGGGAAGGGGGTGAGGAGGGGGAGGGGAGGGGAGGGAGAGGGGGGGAGGAGAGAGGGGAGAAGGGGGGTGGGGGAGGAAGGAGGGGGAGGGGAGGGGAGGAAGGGGGAGGGGAGGGGGGGAGGAGGGAGGAGGGAGTGGAGGAGAGGGGAGAGGGAGAGGGGGGGAGGGTGGAGAGGAGGAGGGGGAGGGGAGAGGGAGGGGGGAGGGGGGAGGGAGAGGGAGGGAGGAGGAGGGAGGAGGGGGGAGAGGAGGGGGGGAGAGGAGGGGAGAGGGGGGGGGGGGGAGAGGGGGGGTGGAGGAGGAGGGGGGAGGGAGAGGGGAGAGGGGGAGAGGGGGAGGGAGAGGGAGGGGGGAGGGATGGGAGGGGGGAGGGGGAGGGGAGGGAGGAGGGAGAGAGGGCGGAGGGGGGGAGGGAAGGAGGGGGGGGGGGGAGAGGGGGAGAGGGAGAGGGGAGAGGGGGGAGATGAGGAGGGGAGGAGGAGGGGGGAAGGGGGGGAGAGGGGGGAGGAGGGGGGAGGGGGAGGGAAGGGGGAGGGGAAGAGGGGGGAGGGAAGGGGGGGGGGGAGGGGGAGGGGGAGGGGGGGAGGGGAGGAGGGAGGGGGAGGGAGGGGGGGAGGGGGGGGGGAGAGGAGGGGGGGAGGAGAAGGAGGGGGAGGGGAGGGGAGAGAGGAGTAGGGAGGGGGAGGGACGGAGGAGGGGGGGGGGGAGGGGGGAGAGGAGGGGGGGGGGGAGGGGGGAGGGGAGGAGAGGAGGGGGGGGGGAGGAGGGGAGAAGGAGGGAGGGAGGGAGGGGGCGGGGGGGGGGGAGAGGGAGGAGGGGGGAGGGGGATGGGGGGGGGGGAGGGAGGAGGGAGAGAGGGAGGGAGGAGGAGGGGGGGAGGGGGGGTGGGAGGGGGGGGAGGGGGAGGAGAGAGGGGAGGGGGGGAGGGAGGAGGGGGGAGGGAAGGAGGGGGGGAGAGGGAGGGGGGAGGGGGGGGAGGGGGGGGGAGGAGAGGTGGGAGGGGAGAGGAGGAGGGGGTGGGAGGGGAGGGGGGGGAAGGAGGGGGGGGGGGCAGGGAGGAGGAGGGAGGGGGGAGGGGGGATGGAAGGAGGGAGGGGGGGAAGGAGAGGGGGAGGGGAGGGGGAGGGGGGGAGTGGGGGAGGAGAGGGAGGGGGAGGTGGGGAGGAGTGGGGAGGAGGGGGGGGGGGAGGGAGGAGGGGAGAGGGAGGAGGGGGGGGGGAGGGGGGGGGGGTGGGAGGAGGGGGGGAGGGGGAGGGGAGGAGAGGAGGAGGAGGAGGGGAGAGGCGGAGGGTGGAGGGAGAGGGAGGGGGGAGAGGGGGGGATGAGAGGGGGAGGGGGGGGGGGAGAGGGAGGGGGGAGGGGGGGGAGAGGGGAGAGGGAGGGGAGGGAGGGAGGGGGAGAGAGGGGGGAGGGGGGGGGAGGGGGGGGAGGAAGGGGGGGGGGGAGGAAGGAGGAGGGGGGGGAGGGGGAGAGGGGGAGAGGAGAGGGAAGAGGGAGGGAGGGGAGAGGAGGGGGGGGGGAGAGGGAGGAGGGGGAGAGGGAGGGGGGAGGAGGGGGGGGGAGAGGGGGGGAGGGGAGAGGGAGGGGGGAGGGGGGGGGAGGAGAGGAGGAGATGGAGGAAGAGGAGGGAGGGGGGAGGGGGGGAGAGGGGAGGGAGGTGAGTGGGGGAGGGGGGGGGAAGAGGGGGGAGGGGAGAGAGGGGTGGGAGAAGGGAGGAGGGGGGAGGGGGGGAGAGGAGGGAGGAGGGGGGGAGGGGGGGGGGGGGGGGGGGGGAGGAGGGAGGGAGGAGGGGGGAGGAGTGGGGGGGGGGAGGGGAGAGGGGAGGGAGGGGGGGGGAGGGGGGGAGGGGGGGGGGAGGGGGGAGAGGAGGGGGAGGGAGGGAGTGGGGGGGGGGGAGGAGAGGGAGGGAGGGGGAGGGGGGAGAGGAGGAGGGGGGAGGAGAGATGGAGGGTGGGGAGGAGGAGGAGGGAGGGAGGGGGGAGAGGGGAGGGGGAGGGGGGGAAGGGGAGGGGGAGGGGAAGAGGGGGGAGGGGAGGAGGGTGGAGGAGGGGAGGGGGGGGAGGAGAGAGGGGGAGGGGGAGAGGAGGGGGGAGGAGGGAGGGGAGAGGGGGGGAGGGGGAGGGGGAGGGGGGAGAGAGAGGGGGGGGGAGGGAGGAGGAGGAGGGGGGGGGAGGGAGAGAGAGAGGGGATGGAGGGGGAAGAGGGGGGGGGAGGGGGAAGGGAGGGGGTGGGGGGGAGGAGGAGAGGAAGAGAGGGAGAGAGGAGGGGGGGGGGGAGGGGGGGGGGGGAGAGAGGGAGAGGGAGGGGAGGGGGGGAGGAGAGAGAGAGGGGGGGGGGGGGGGGGGAGAGGGAGAGGGGGGGAGGAGAGTGGGAGAGGGGGGAGGGGAGGGAGGGGAGGGAGGAGGAGGGAGAGGAGAGGGGAGGGAGGGGGGGAGAGGAGGGGAGGGAGAGGGAGGGGGAGGGGGGAGAGGGAGAGGAGAGGGAGAGGAGGGGGGGAGGGGGGGGATGGAGGAGGAGGGGAGAGAGAGGGGGAGGAGGAGGTGGAGGGGAAGTGGGGGAGGGTGGGGGGGGAGGGAGGGGAGGGGAGAGGGGGGGGGGAGGGGGGTGGAGGGAGGGGGAGGAGGGAGGGGGGGGGGGGGGAGGAAGGAGAGGTGGGGAGAGGGAGGAGAGGGGAGGGGTGGGAGGGGGGAGGAGAGGGGGGAGGAGGGAGGGGAAGGAGGGGAGAGGGGGGAGGAGGAAGGGAGGGAGGGAGAGGGGGGAGGGGGGAAGGGGGGGGGAGGGGGGGGGAGAGGGAGGGAGGAGGGGAGTGGGGAGGAGGGAGAGGAGGGGGAGGGGGAGGGGGGAGAAGGGGGAGAGGAGGGGGAGAGGGGAGGAGGAGGGAGGGAGGGAGAGGGGGGGAGGGGAGGAGGAGAGGAGGGAGGGGGGGGGGGGTGGAGGAGGGGGGAGGAGAGGGGGGGGGGGGGGAGAGGGGCGGGGGGAGAGAGGGGAGAGAGGGAGGGGAGAGGGGGGAGGGGGGGAGAGGAGAGGGAGGGGGGAGAGAAGGGGAGGGAGGGGGGGGAGGGGGGGAGGAGGGGGGAGGGGGAGGAGAGGGAGGAGGAGGGGAGGGGAGGGGAGAGGAGGGTGAGAGGGGGGAGGGAGGGGAGGAGAGAGGAGGGAGGGAGGAGGGGGAGAGGAGGGGGAGGGGTGGGAGGGGGGGAGAGGGGGGGAGAGGGGGGGAGGAAGGGGGGGGGAGGGGGGGGGGAGAGGAGGGGGGAGGAGGAGGGGAGGGGGGGGGGAGAGAAGGGGGGAGGGAGGGGGGGGGGAGGGGGAGGGGGAGGGAGATGAGAGAGAGGGGAGGGAGGGGGAAGGAGAGGGTGGGAGGGGGGAAGGGAGAGGAGGAGGGGGGAAGGGGGGAGGAAGGGGAGGGGGGGAGAGAGAGGGGGAGGAGGGGAGGGGGAGGGGGAGGGGAGGGGGGGGGGAGGAGAGGGAGGGAGAGGGAGGGAGGGAGGAGGGAGAGGGAGGGGAGGGGGGGAGGAGAGGAGAGAGGGGAGGGGGGAGAGGGGGAGGAGGGGGAGCGGAGGAGGGGAGGAGGGAGGGGAGGGAGAGGGGAGGGAGAGGTGGGGGGAGAGAGAGGGAGAGGGGGAGGAGGGGGAGGGGGGGGGGGAGGGAGTGGGAGAGGGAGGGGGAGGAGGGGGGAGGGAGAGGGAGGGGAGGGAGGGAGGGAGGAGAGGGGGAGGAGGGAGGAGGGGGAGGAGGGGTGAGAGGAAGGGGGGGAGGAGGGGGGGAGGGAGGGGGAGGGGGAGGGGGAGGGGGAGGGGGAGGAGGGAGGGGGGGGAGTGGGGAGGGGGAGGGGGAGTGGGGGGGAGAGAGGAGGGGGAGGGAGGGGAGGAGGGAGGAGGGAGAGAGGGGGAGGGGGGGGAGGGGAGGAGGGAGAGTGGGAGGGAGAGGGGGGGGGGAGGGGGGAGGGAGGAGGAGGAGGGGGGAGGAGAGGGGGAGGGGGGAGGGGGGAGGAGGAGGGGGAAGAGGGGAGGGAGAGGGGGGAGGGGGGGGGAGGAGAGGAGGGAGGGGGAGAGGGGGAGTGGGGGGGGAAGGGAGGGGGAGGAGAGAGGGAGAGGGAAGGGGGAGGGGAGAGGGGGAGGAGGGAGGGAGGGGGGAGAGGGGAAGGGATGGGGGAGGAGGAGGGGAGGAGGAGGGAGGGAGAGGGGAAGAGTGGGGAGGGGGAGGGGGAGGAGGGGAGAGGGGGGGGAGGGGGGGAGGAAGGGGGGAGAGGAGGAGGAAGAGGGAGGAGAGGGGAGGGAGAGGGAGGGGGAGGGGGGGGGGAGGGGGGGGGGGGGGGGGAGGGGGGAGAGAGGGGGGGAGGAGGGGAGAGGGGGAAGGAGGGGGGAGAGGAGCGGGGTGGGAGGGAGGGATGGGGGAGGGAGAGGGGGAGGGGGAGGAGAGAGGGGAGGAAGGAGGAGAGTGGAGGGGGGGGAGGGAAGGAGAGGAGGGGGGGAGGAGGATGAGAGAGGGAGGGAGGGGGGGGGAGGGGGAGGAGGGGGAGGGAGGGGGAGAGGGGGAGTGGAGGAAGAGGAGAGAGGAGGGGAGGGGGGAGGGGAGGGGGAGGAGGGGGAGAAGGAGAGGAGAGAGAGAGGAGGGAGGGGGAGGAGGGGGGAGGGGAGGAGGAGGGAGAGTGGGAGAGGGGAGAGGGAGGAGGGGGGGGGGGGGAAGGGAGGGAGGTAGGAGGGAGAGGGGGAAGGGAGGAGGGGAGGGGGGAGGAAGGGGGGGAAGGAGGGGGGAGAGAGGAGGAGGAGGGGGGGGAGGAGGGGGGGGGGGGGGGGGGGGGGAGGAGGGGGGGGAGAGAGGGGAGAGGAGGGGGGGAAGGGGAGAGAGGAGGGGGTGAGGGGGGGAGGAGGGGAGAGGGGAGGGAGGAGGGAGGAGAGAGAGGGGAAGAGGGGGGGGGGGGGAGGGGGGAAGGGAGGAGGAGGGGGGGGGAGGGAAGGGGGTGGGGGGGAGGGAGGGAGAGGGAGAGGGGAGGGGGAGAAGAAGGGGAGAGGGAGGAGGAGGAGAGGAGGGAGAGGATGGGGGGGGAGGGGGAAGGGAGGAGGGGGAGAGGGGGAGGGAGGGGGGGAGAGGGGGGGGGGGGAGGGAGGAGAGGGAGAGGAAGGGGAGGGGAGGGGGGAGGGAGGAGGGGGGGGGGGAGGGGGGATGGGGAGAGGGGAGGAGGAGAGGGGAGGGGGGGGGAAGAGAGGGAGAGGGGGGGGGAGGGGAGGAGGGGGGAGTGGGGGGAGAGGGGGAGGGGGGGGAGGAGTGGGGAGGGAGGGAGTGGGGAGGGGGGGAGGGGGGAGGGGGGGAGGAGGAGGGAGGGGAGGGGAGGGGGAGGAGGGAGGGAGGGGGGGAGGGAGAGAGAGGGGGGGAGAGAGAGAGGAGGAGGGAGGAGGAGGGGAGGGGGGGAGGGGAGGGGGAGGGGGAGGAGAGGAGGGGGAGGGGGGGGAGGGGAGGGGGGAGAGGAGGGGAGGGGGGAGGGGGAGGAGGGGAGGGGGGGGGAGGAGGAGGGGGAGGGGAGAGATGGGAGGGGGGGAGGGAGGGAGAGGAGGAGGGGGAGAGGGAGGGGAAGAGAGGAGAGAGGAGAGGGGAGGGGGGGGGGATGAGGGAAGGAGGAGGGTGGAGGAGGAGAGGGGGGGGGGGAGAGGGAAGAGGGGGGGGGGGAGGAGAGGAGGAGGGGAGAGGAGAGGGGGGATGGAGAGAGGAGGGGAGGGGAGAGGGAGGGAGGGGGAGAAGGGAGGGGGGGAGGGGGAGGGAGAGAGGGAGGGAGGAGGAGGGGAGGAGGGAGGGGGGGGAGAGGAGGGGAGGGAGAAGGGAGGAGAGAAGGGAGGAGAGGAGGGGGGGGGAGGGGGGAGGAGGGAGAGGGGAGGGGGGGAGAAGGGGGGGGAGGGGGGAGGGGGAGGGGGGAGGGGAGGAGAGGGGAGGGAGGGGGAGGGAGGGGAGGTAGAGGGGAGGAGGGAGGAGAGGATGGGGAGGGGGGAGGGAGAGGGGGGGGGGAGGAGGGGGAGGGAGAGGGGGAGGGGGAGGTGGGGGGGGAGAGAGGAGGGGAGGAGAGGGGGAGAGGGGAGGGGGAGGGGGGGAGAGGGGGAGAGAGAAGGGGGGGGGGGGGAGGGAGGGAGAGGGAGGAGGGGAGGGAGGGAGAGGGATGAGGGGGGGGAGGAGGGGGAGGGGAGGGAGGGGAGGGGAGAGGGAGGGAGGGGGAGGGGGGAAGGGAAGGAGGGAGGAGAGGGAGGGGGGAGGGGAGGGGAGGAGGGAGAGGGAGGGGGGGGGGAGGGGGAGGGGGAGGGGAGAGGGGAGGAGGGAGGGAGGGGGGAGGGGGGAGGGGGGAGGAGAGGGGGGGGGAGGGGGGAGGGGGGGGGGGGGAGAGGGAGAGGGGGAGAGGGGGGGAGGGGGGGGGGGGAGGAGGGAGGGGGGGGAGGGGAGGGGGAGGAGGGAGAGGAGAGGGGAGGGAGAGGGGGGAGGGGGAGGGGAGAGAGGGGGAAGGGGGGGGAGGAGAGGAGAGATGGGGGAGAGGGAGGAGGGGAGGAAGGGGGAGGGGGGGGGAGGAGAAGGAGGAGGAGAGAGAGGGGAGAGGGGGGGGAGGGGAGGGGAGGAGGAGGGAGAGAGGGGGGAGGGGGAGGGAGAGGGGGGAGAGGAGGGGGAGGGAGATGGGGGGGGAGGGAGGAGGGGAGGGGAGAGGGGGAGGGAGATGGGAGGAGGAGGGAGGGGGAGGAGAAGAGGGGATGGAGGGGGGGGGGAGGGGGGGTGGGGGAGAGAGAGGGGAGGGGAGGGGAGGGAGAGGGGGGAGGGGGGAGGGGAGAGGGGGAGGGAGAGGGGGAGGGGGAGAGGGGGGGGAGTGGGAGAGAGGGGGAGGGAGGGGAGGTGGGAGAGAGAGGGGGGGGGGGAGGAGGGGGAGAGGGAGAGGAGGAGGGGGGGGAGGAGAGAGGAGGGGGGAGGGGGGGGAGGGGGAGGGGGGGGGAGGAGGGGGGGGAGGAGGGAGGGAGGGGGAGGGAGGTGGGGAGGGAGAAGAGAGGGGAGGAGGGGAGAGGGGAGGGGGGGGAGAGGGGAGGGGGGGGGAGGGGAGGAAGGAGAGAGGGAGGGGTGAGGGGGAGGAGGGAGAGGGGGGAGGGGGGGGGGGGAGGGGGAGTGGGGAGGAGGGGGGGATGGGGGGAGGGGAGGGGGGGGGGGGGGGGGGGGGAGGGGGGGAGGGGGGGAGTGGGGGGGGGGGGGGGGGGGAGGGAGGGGAGAGGAGAGGGGGAGGGGGGGGGGAGGGAGGGAGGGGGGGGGAGGAGGGGGGGAGGGGGGGGAGGGGGGTGGGGGGGGGGGAGGGGGGGGGGGGGGGAAGGGGGGGGGGGGGGGGAGGGGGGGGGAGGAGAGGGGGGGGGGGGGGGAGGGGGGAGAGGGGGGGAGGGGGAGGGGGGGGGGGGGGAGAGGGGGGGGGGGGGGGGGGAAGAGGGGGGGGGGGGGGGAGGAGGGGAGGGAGGGGGGTGGGGGGGGGAGGGGGAGGGGGGGGGAGGAGGGTGGGGGGGGGGGTGGGGGGGGCGGGGGGAGGGGGGGAAGGAGGGGGGGGGGGGGGGGGGGGGGAGGGGGGGGGGGGGGGGGGGGGGGAGGGGGGGGGGGGGGGAGGGGGGGAGAGGGGGGGGGAGGGGGGGGGGGGGGGGAAGGAGGGGGAGGGAGTGGGGGGGGGGGGGTGGGGGGGAGGGGGGAGGGGGGGAGGGGGGGGAGGGGGGGGGGGGAGGGGGGAGGGGGGGGGGGAGGGGGAGAGGGGGGGGGGGGGGGGGGAGGGGGAGGGGGGGGGGGGGGGGAGGGGGGGGGGGGGGGGAGAGGGGGGGGGAGGTGGGGGGGAGGGGGAAGGAGATGGGGGAGGGTGGGGGGGTGGGGAGGGGGGGGGGGGGAAGGGGGGAGGGGGGGGAGGGAAGGATGGGGGGGGGGGGAGAGGGGAGGGAGGAGGGGGAGGGAGGAAGAAGAGAGAGGAGGAGGATGGGGGGGAGGGGGGAGGGAGGAGAGAGGAGGGGAGGTGGAGGGGGGAGGGAAGAGTGAGGAGGGAGGGGAGGGGGGGAGGGGGGGGGGAGGGAGGGATGGGGAGGGAGGGGTGGAGGAGGGAGTGGGGGGAGAGAGGAGGGGAGAGGGAGAGAGGAGGGGGAGAGGGGGGGGGGGGAGGGGGAGGGGGAGTGAGGGGAGGAGAGGAGGGGGGGGAGGGAGAGAGAGGGGGAGGAGAGGAGGAGGGGGGGGGGGGAGGGGGGGAGGGAGGATGGGAGAGGAGGGAGGAGGGAGGAGGGGGGAGGGAGGGGGGGAGAGGGGGGGAGGAGGGAGGGAGAGGGATGGGAGAGGAGGGGAGAGAGGAGGGAGGAGGGGAGAGGGGGAGGGGGTGGAGGGGAGAGGGAGGAGGGGGAGGGGAGGGGGGGGGGGGAGGAGAGAGGAGGGGGAGAGGGGGGGAGAAGGAGGAGGGGGGGGGAGAGAGAGGGGGGGGGAGGAGGGGAGATGGGGGAGGGAGGGGGGGGGAGAGGGGGAGAAGGGGAGGGAGGGGGGAGGGAGGGAGAGGAGGGGAGGGGAAGGAGAGGGGGGGGGAGGGAGGGGGGGGGGGGGAGGGGGGGGAGAAGAGGAGGGGGAGGGGAGGAGGGGAAGGGGGGTGGGGGGGGAAGAGAGGGGGAGAGAAGGGGAGGGGGAGAGAGAGGAGGAGGGGGGAGGGGAGGGGAAGGGGGAGGGGGAGAAGAGGGGAGAGAGGGGAGGAGGGGGAAGGGGGGGAGGAGGGGAGAGATGGGGGGAGAGGGGTGAGAGGGAGGGAGGGAGGGAGAGGGGAAGGGGGAGATGGAGAGGGGGAGGAGGAGGGAGGGGTGAGAGGGGAGAGGAGAGAGGGAGGAGGGGGAGGGGGAGGGAGGGGGAGGGGGGAGAGAGAGGGTGGGGAGGGAAGGGGAGGAGAGGGGGAGGGGGGTGGGGAGGGGAGGGGAGAGAGGAGGGGGAGGAGAGGAGAGGGGGGAGGGGAGGGGGGGAGGGGAGGGGATGGGAGGGGGGGGGAGAGAGGAGAGGGAGAGAGGGGAAGGAGGGGGAGGGGGGGGGAAGGGGAGGGGAAGGGAGGGAGGGGGGGAGGGAGAGGGAGAGAGGAGAGGGGGGAGGAGGAGGGGAGAGGGAGAGGAGGAGAGGGGGGAGGAGGGAGAGGGAGGAGGGGGGGGGGGAGGGAGAGGGAGAGGGAGGGAGGGAGGAGAGAGGAGGAGAGGGGGGGGGGTGGAGAGGAGGAGGGGGGGATGGGGGAGAGGAGGAGGAGGAGGGAGGAGAGAGGAGAGGGGGGGAGAGGATGGGGGGGGGGGAGAGGGGGGGGGAGGGAGGGGGGAGAGGGAGAGGAGGAGAGAGAGGGGGAGGAGGGGGGAGGGAGAGGAGATGGGGGGGAGGAGAGGGAGTGGGAAGGAGAGAGGAGGGAGGGAGGGGAAGAGAGGGGGAAGGGAGAGAGGGGATGGGGAGAGAGGAGGGGAGAGAGGAGGGGGGAGGAGAGGAGGGGAGGGGGAGAGAGAGGGGGGGAGGATGGAGGAGGGAGGGGGAGGAGAGGATGGAGAGGAGGAGGAGGAGAGAGGGGGGGGGAGAGGGGGGAGAGAGGGGAGGGGAGAGGGGGGGGGGGAGGAGAGGGGGGGGAGGAGGGGGGATGGGAGAGGGGAGGAGAGAGAGGAGGGGGAGAGAGAGGGAGGGGGGGGAGAGGAGGGGAGGATGAGGGGGGGAGGAGGAGAGAGGAGGAGGAAGAGGAGGGAGAGAGGGGGGGGAGGAGAGATGGGGGGGGGAGGGGAAGAGAGAGGAGAGGAGGAGAGGATGGAGGGGGGGAGGAGGAGAGGAGGGGGAGAGGGGGGGGAGGGAGGGAGGGGAGGGGGGGGGGGGAGGAGAGGGGGGAGGAGAGGGGGGAGGGGGGGAGAAGAGGGAGAGGGGGGAGAGAGAGGGAGGGGAGAGGAGGGGGGAGGAGGGGGAGAGGGGAGAGGGAAGAGGAGAGGAGAGGGGAGGAGGGGAGGAAGGGGAGGGGGAGAGGGAGAGGAGGAGAGGGAGGGAGGGGGAGAGGGAGGAGGAGGGAGGGAGAGGAGAGGAGAGGAGGAGAGGGAGAGAGAGAGGGGGAGGGAGGGAGGAGGAGAGGGGGAGAGATGAGGGGAGGGGAGAGAGAGGGGGGGGGGGGGGGAGGGGGGGGGGGGGGGGAAGGGAGGAGAGGGGGGGGGGAGGAGAGAGGGGAAGGAGAGGGAGAGAGGAGGAGGGAGGGGGGGAGAGAGGAGGGGAGGGAGGGGAGAGGGAGAGTGAGGAGGAGAGAGGGGAGGGAGAAGGGATGGGGGGGAGGAGGGAGGGTGAGGAAGAGAGGGAGGGAGAGAGGAGGGAGGAGAGGGAGGGGGGGGGGATGAGGAGAGAAGAGGGGGAGAGGAGGGGAGAGGAGGGGAGAGGAGGAAGGAGAGGAGGGAGGGAGAGGGGGGGGGGGGAGAGGGGGGGAGGAGAGGAGGGGGAGAGAGAGGAGGATGGGGAGAGAGGGGAGGGGAGGGAGGGAAGGAGGAGGAGGGAGGGGAGGGAGGAGGAGGGGAGAGGGGGAGGGAAGGGGGGAGGGAGAGGAGGGGGAAGAGGGAGGAGGGAGGAGGGAGAGGGGGGGGAGGTGGAGAGAGGGGAGGGGGGGGGAGAGGGAAGGGGAGGGAGGAGAAGAGGAGAGGTGGGAGGAGGGGGAGGAGGGGGAGGGGAGAGGGGGGGGGGGGAAGAGGGGGGGAAGGGAGAGGAGGGGGAGGAGGAGGGGGGAGAGGGGAGGGGGGAGGGGGGGAGAGGGGAGGGAGGAGGGATGGAGGGAGAGGGGGGGAGGGAGGGGAGGTGAGGGGGGGATGGGGGGGAGGAGGGGGATGGGAGGGGGGGAGGAGGTGGGGGAGGGGAGGGGAGAGGGGGAGGAGGGGAGGAGGGGGGAGGAGGGGGGAAGGGGGAGAGGGGAAGAGAGGGAGGGAAGGGGGAGGGGAGGGGGAGGAGAGAGAGGGGAAGAGGAGATGGGGGGGAGGGGAGGGGGAGGAGGCGGGAGAGGGGAGAGAGAGAAGGGGTGGGGAGAGGAGGAGGGGGGTGAGGGAGAGGAGAGGGGGGGAGGGGGAGGGGAGAGGGAGGAGAGGAGGGGGAGGGGGGGGATGGGAGGGGGGAGGGAGGGAGGGGGGAGGGGAAGAGAGGAGGGGGGGGGGTGGGGGAGGAGAAGGGGAGAGAGGGAGGGGTGGAGGGGGAGGAGAGGGAGGGGGAGGAGGGGAGAGGGATGAGGGAGGAGAGAAGAGGAGGGATGGAGAGAGGGAGGGGATGGGGAGGGGGGGGGAGGGGGGGTGGAAGAGGGGGGGAGAGGGGGAGAGGAGGGAGAGGGGGAGGGGGGAGGGGAGGGGAGGGAGGGGGGGAGAGGAGGGAGGAGAGGGGGAGAGAGAGGGGGGGGGGAGGGGGAGGGAGAGAGGGTGGGGGAAGAGAGGGGAGGGAGGGGGAGGGGGGGGAGAGGGGGGAGGAGAGGGAGAGGAGGGGAGGAGGAGGGAAGGAGAGGAGGGGGGGGGGGGGAGGGGGGGGGGAGGAGAGGGGTGGAGGAGGGAGGGGAGGGGAGAGAGGGGGGAGAGGGAGGAGGAAGAGGAGGGGAGGGAGGGGAGGAGAGGGGGGGGAGGGAGGAAGGGGGGAAGGAGAGGAGGAGGAGAGGAGAGGGGAGGAGGGAGTGGGGAGGAGGGATGGAGGGGAGGGAGGAGGGGGAGAAGGGGGGAGAGGGAGGAGAGGGAGGGGGAGAGGATGAGGGAGGGAAGGGAGGGAGGGGAGGAGGGGGGGAGGGGAGGAGGGAGAGAGGAGGGGAAGGAGATGGGGGGGGGGGAGGGGAGGGGGGAGGGAGAGGGAGAGGAGGAGAGGAGAGATGGGAGAGGGGGGAGGGGAGAGGGGAGGGAGGGAGGGGGGGAGAGGGGGGGGGGGAGGGGGGAGGGGGGGAGGGGGGGGGGAGAGGGGGGGAGGGGGAGAGGGGAGGAGGGGGGGGGGAGGGGGGGGGAGAGAGAGGAGGAGGGAGGGAGAGGGGGGAGGAGGAGGGGGAGGTGGGGAGGGGGGGAGGGGAGGGGGGAGGGGAGGAGGGGGAGAGAGGGGAAGGGGGGGGAGAGGGGGGGAAGGGGGCGGGAGGGAGAGAGGGAGGAGGGGGGAGGGGAGGAGGAGGATGGGGGAGGAGGGGAGAGGAGAGGAGGGGGGGGGGAGAGGGAGGAGGGAGGAGGGAGGGAGATGAGGAGGGGGAGGGGGGGGGAGGGGAAGAGGAGAGGGGGGGGGGGGAGGGGAAGGGAGGGGGGAGGGGAGAGGGGAGGAGGGAGGGGAGGGAGAGGGGGGGAGGGAGAGGAGAGGGAGAGGGAGGGAGGGGTGGGAGGAGGAGGGAGGGAGAGAGGAGGGGAGAGGGGGGGTGGGAGAGAAGAGGGGAGGGGAGGGAGAGGGAGGGGGAGGGTGGGAGAGGGAGGGGAGGAGAGAGGGGGGAGGAGGGGAGGGGAGGGGGAGGGAGGGGAGGGAGGGGGAGAAGGGGAGGGGAGGGATGGGGGGGAGGAGAGGGGAGGGGGGTGGAGGGAGGGAGGAGAGAGGGAAGGGGGAGAGGAGAGGGAGGGGGGGGGAGGGAGGGGAGGAGGGGGAGAGGAGGGGAGGGGGAGGAGGGGAGGAGGGGGGGGAGAGGAGGAGGGGAGGGAGGTGGGAGGGAGAGAGGAGAGAGGGGGAGGGAGAGGGGAGGGAGGGGGGGGGGGGGGGAGGGGGGGGGGGGGGTGGGGGGGGAGGGGGGGTGAGGCGGGGGGGGAGGGAGTGGAGGAAGGGGGGGGAGGGGGAGGAGGGGGGAGGAGGGTGGGGGGGGGGGGAAGGGGGGAGGAGGAGGGGGGAGAGGGAAGGGGAGGAAGGAGGAGAGAGGGGGGAGGGAGAGAGGGGAGGGGGGGAGAGGGAGGAGGGGGGGGAAGAGGAGAGGGGGGGAGGGGGAGGGAGAGGGAGGAGGAAGGGGGAGGGGGAGGAGGAGGAGGGGGGGGAGGGAGGGAGGAGGAGGGAGGGAGGGGGGAGGGAGAGAGGAGGGAGGGGGGGAGAGGGGGGGGGGAAGGAGTGGGGGGGAGGGAGGGGAGAGGAGGGGGGGGGAGGGGGAGGGAAGGGGGGAGGGGGGGGGGAGGGGAGGGGGGAGAGAGAGGAGGAGGGGGGAGGGGAGGATGGAGGGGGTGGGGGGGAGAGGGGAGGGGAGAGGGGGAGGGGAAGAGGGGGAGGGGAGGGAGTGAGGGAGGGAGGGGGAGAGGGGGGAGGGGGGGAGGGGGGGGGGAGGAGGGGGGAGAGGGAGGGGGAGGGGGGGGGGGGAGGGAGGGGGGGAGGGAGAGGGAGGGAGAGGGAGGGAGGAGGGGGGGAGGAGGGGGGGAGAGGAGGGGGGGAGAGAGGGGGAGGGGGGGAGGGGAGAGGGGGGGAGGAGGGAGGGGGGGGGGAGGGGGGGAGGGAGAGGGGGGAGAGTGGGGGGGAGAGGGGGGAGAGGGAGGGGGAGGGAGAGGGAGAGGGGGGGAGAGGGAGGGAGAGGGGGGGAGGGGAGGGGGGGGAGGGAAGAGGAGGGAGGGGGATGGGGGAGGCGGGGGGGAGTGGGGGAGGGAGGAGGAGGATGAGGGAGGAGGAGGGAGGGGGGGAGGGGGGGGGGGGAGGGGGAGGAGGGAGAGGGGAGGGGGGGAGAGAGGAGGAGGGGGGAGAGAGGGGAGGGGGAGGGGGGTGAGGGAGGGAGGGGGGCGGGGGGAGAGGGGGGAGGGGGGGAGTGGGATGGGAGGAGAGGGGAGAGGGGGGAGGAGGTGGGGAGGAGGGGGGAGGGGGGGTGGGGGGAGGAGGAGAGGGGGGAGGGGGAAGGGGGGGGGAGGGGGGAGGGGGGGAGGGGGGGGAGGGGGAGAGGAGAGGAGAGGGGGGGGAGGGGGAGGGGGAGGGAGGGGGAGGGAGAGGGAGGAGGGGGAGGGGAGAGGGAGGAGGGAGAGAGGGGAGGGGAGAGGGGGGGAGAGGGGGAGGAGGGTGGGGGGGGAGGGAAGGGAGAGGGAGAGGAGGAGGGTGGGGGGAGGGAGAGGGGGGGGGGGGGAGGGGGGGAGGGAGGAGGGGAGAGGGGAGGGGAGGGGGGATGGGGAAGGGGGGAGGGGGGAGTGGGAGAGGGGAGGGGGAGGGGAAGGAGGGGGGGGAGGAGGGGGGAGGGAGGGGGGTGGGGGAGGGGAGGGAGAGGAGGGAGGGAGGGAGGGGGGAAGGAGGGGAGGGGGGAGAGGGAGGGGGGGGGAGGGAGGGGAGGAGAGGGGGAGGAGAGGGGGGGGGGGGAGGAGGGAGAGGAGGGGGGAGGAGGGAGGAGAGGAAGGGGGGGGGGGATGGGGAGGAGGGGGGAGGGGGGAGGAGAGAGGGGAGAGGGGGGGGCGGAGAGGAGGGGGTGGAGAGGAGGGAGGGAGAGGGGGGGGGTGGAGGGGGAGAGGGAGAGGAGAGAGGGGGGAGGGGGGGAGGAGAGGGGGGGAGGGGGGGGAGAAGGGAGGGGAGGAGGGGGGGGAGTGGGGAGGAGGGGAGGAGGGAAGGGGAGAGGGGGAGGAGGTGGAGGGGAGGGGGGGGAGGAGAGGGGGGAGGGGGGAGGGGGAGAAGGAGAGGAGGGGGGAGGGGAGGAGGAGGAGGGGGGGGGATGGGGAGGGGGGGGGGGGGGGGAGGGAGGGGGGAGGGGGGAGAGAGAGGGAGGGGAGGGGAGAGGGAGGAGGGAGGAGGAGGAGGAGGGGAGGGGGGGGGGGAGAGGAGGGGGAGAGGGGAGGGAGAGGGGGGAGTGGAGGGAGGAAGGGGGGGAGGAGGAGGGAGGGAGGGGAGGGGGGGGAGGGAAGAGAGGGGAGGGGGGGGGAGGAGGGGGAGGGGAGGGAGGGGAGAGGGGGAGGGAGAGAGAGGGGGAGAGGAGGGAGGGGGGAGGGGGAGGAAGGGAGGAGGGGGAGGGGGGGGGGGGAGGGGAGGGGCGAGGGGGGGGGAAGGAGGGAGGGAGGAGGGGGGGGAGGAGAGGGGGGGGGGGGAGGGAGAGGAGGGGGGGGAGGGGAGAGGGAGGAGAGGGGAGGAGAGGGGAGGGGGGGGGGGGGGTGAGGGAGAGGGGGAGGGAGGAGGGAGGAAGAGGAGGGGGAGGAGGGGAGAGGGAGAGGGAGAGGAGAGGGGAGGGGGGGGGGAGGGGAGAGGAGGAGGGAGGGGGAGAGAGGAGAGGGGAGGGAGGGAGGAAGGGGGAGAGAGGGGAGGAGGGTGAGGGGAGGGGGAGGGAGGAGTGGAGGGGGGAGAGGGAGGGAGGGAGGGGGATGGGGAGAGGGGAGAGGAGGGGGGAGGAGAGGAGAGGGGGGGAAGGGGGGGGAGGGGGGGGGAGGAGGGGGAGAGGGGAGGGGGGGGGGGGAGGAGGGGGGGGGGGGGAGAGGGAGAGGGGGGAGGGGGGGGGAGGGGGGAGGAGGGGGGAGAAGAGAGGAGGGGGAGAGGAGGGAAGGGGAGGAGGGGAGAGGGGTGGGGGAGGGGGGGGGGGGGGGGAGGAGAGGGAGGGGAGGAGGAGAGGGAGTGGGAGGGAGGGGGGAGGGGGGAGGGGAGTGGGAGGGAGAGGGAGGAGGGGAGAGGGGGGAGAGGGATGGGGGAGGGGAGAGGGGGAGGAGGGGGGAGGGGAGGGGAGAGGAGGGGGAGGAGGGGGGGGAGAGGTGGGGAGGGGGGGAAGGGAGGGAGGGGGGGAGGGGGGAGGGAGGGGGGGGGGGAGGGAGGGGGAGAGGGGGGAGGGGGGAGGGGGGGGGGAGGGGGGAGGAGGGGGGAGGGGGAGGGAGGGTGGGAGGGGGAGGGGGGGGGAGGGAGGGGGAGGGGGGGAGGAGGGGGGGAGGAGGGAGAGGGGGAGGGGGAGGGGAGGAGGAGGGGGGAGAGGGAGAGGAGGGGGAGGGAGGGGGAGGGGAGGAGGGAGGGGGGGGGAGGAGGGGGGGAGGGGGGGGAGAAGGGAGGGGGGAGGGAGGGGAGGGGGGGGGAGTGGGGGAGGGGGAGAGGGGAGGGGGGGAGGGAGGAGAGGGAGGGTGGGGGGAGGGGAGGAGAGAGGGAGGAGGGAGGGAGGGGAGGAGGGGGAGGGGAGGAGAGGGAGTGAGGGGAGGGGGAGGGGGAGAGAGGGGGGGGGGGGGGGGAGGAGAGGGGGGAGAGGGAGGGGAGGGAGGGAGGAGAGGGGAGGGGGGGAGGGGAGGGGGAGGGGGGGAGGGGAGGGGAGGGGAGGGAGGGGAGGGAGGGGGGGGGAGGGGAGAGGGAGGGAGAGGGGGCGGGGAGGGGGGGGGGGAGGGGAGGAGGAGGGGGGGGGGGGGGGAGAGGGGGAGGGAAGGGAGGAGGGGAGGGATGAGGAGGGTGGGGAGGGAGGGGAGGGGAGGAGAGGAGGGGGAGAGGGGGGGGGGGAGGGGGAGAGGAGGGGAAGGGGGGGGAGGGGGGAGAGGGAGGGGGGAGGGAGGGGGAGGAGGAGGAGGGGGAGGAGAGGGGGGGAGGGGGGAGGAGGGGGAGGGGGGAGGGGGGGAGGAGAGTGGGGGAGGGGAGAGGAGGGGGGGGGGAGAGGAGGGGAGGGGGAGGGGGGGGGGGAGGGAGGGAGGGAGAGAGGGGGGAGGGGGGAGAGGAGGGGGAGGGGGGGAGGGAGGAGGGGGGGGAGGGGAGTGGGGGAGGGAGGAGGGGGGGGAGGGGGGGGAGAGGAGAGGGGGAGGAGAGAGGGGGAGGGGGGAGGGAGGGGGGGGAGGAGGGGGGGGGGGAGGGGGGGGGGGGGAGGGGGGGAGAGGGGGTGGGGGGGAAGGAAGGAGGGGGAGGAGGGAGGGGAGGGGAGGAGGGGGGGGAGGAGTGGGGGGAGAGAGGGGGGAGGGGGGGAGGGGAAGGGAAGGGGGGGGGCGGGGGGAGGGGGGGGGAGGGGAGGGGGGGGGGAGAGAGGGGAGGGGAGAAGGGGGGGGGGAGGGGAGGGGGAGAGGAGGGGGGAGGGAGAGAAGGGGGAGGGATGGGGGAGGGAGGAGGGGGGAGGGGGGAGGGAGGGAGGGGGAGGGGGGGAGGGGGAGGGGGGGGAGGAGAGAGGGGGGGGGGGAGGGGGGAGGGGGGGGTGGGGGGAGGGGGAGGGGGGGAGAGAGGGGGGAGGAGAGGGGGGGAGGGGGGGGGGAGGAGGGGAGGTGGGGGAGGAGGGGGGGGGGGAGAGAGGGAGGAGGAGGGGGGGAGGGGGAGAGGGGGGAGGGGGAGTGGGGAGGGGTGGAGGGAGGAGGGGGGAGGGGAGGGGGGGGGGAGGGAGGAGGAGGGGGGGGAGGGGAGAGAGGGAGGGGGGGGAGAGAGGGGAGGGGGGGAAGGGGGGGGGGGGGAGGAGGAGGGAGTGGGGAGGGGGGGGAGGAGAGGAGGGGGGGGAGGGTGAGAGGAGGAGGGGGAGGGGGAAGGGAGGGGGAGGAGGGGGAGGGGGGGGGGAGGAGGGGGGGGGGGGAGGGGGAGGGGGGAGAGGGGAGGGGGGGGGGGAGAGGGGGGGGAGAGGAGGGAGGGGGGAGGGAGAGGGGGAGGAGGGGGGGGGGAGGAGAGAGGAGGGGGGGGTGAAGTGGAGGGGGGAGGAGGAGGGGGGGGGGAGGGGGGGAGGGAGAGGGGGGGGGAGGGGGGGGGGGGGAGGAGAGGGGAGGGAGGGGGGAGGAGGGGGGGGGGGGAGAGGGGGGGAGGGGGAGAGTGGGGGAGGGAGGGAGGGGAGGGGGAGGAGGGGGAGAGAGGGGAGAGGGGGAGGGGAGGGAAGAGGGGGGGGGGAGGGGGAGGGTGGGAGGGGGGGGGAGAGAGGGGAGGGGAGGGGGGGGGGGAGGGAGAGGGGGGGGAGTGGGGGAGGAGAGGGGGTGGAGGAGAGGAGGGGGGAGGGAGGGGGAGAGAGGGGGGAGGGAGGGGAGGGAGGGGAGGGGAGGGGGAGGAGGGGGAGGAGGAGAGGGGAAGGGGGGGGGAGGGGGGGAAGGAGAGGGGGGGAGTGAGAGGGAGGGGGGGGGGGGAGGGGAGGGGGGAGGGGGGGAGGGGGGAGAGAGGGGGGGGTGGGGGAGGGAGGAGGGGAAGGGAGGGGGGGGGGGGGGAGGGGGGGGGAGGGGGGGGGGGGAGGGGAGAGGGGGGGAGGGGAGAGGAGGGGAGAGGGAGTGGAAGGGGAGGGGGGGGGGGGGGAGGGGGGGAGGGAGGGGAGGGGGAGGGAGAAGAGGAGGGGGGGGGGGAGGGGGGAGGGAGGGAGGGGGGAGGGAGAGGGAGGAGGGGGGGAAGGGGGGGGAGGGGAGGGGGGAGGGGAGGGGGGGAGGGGGAGAGGGGGGAGGGGGGGAGGGGGGGGGGGGGAGGGGAGGGGGGGGGGGGGGAGGGGAGGGAGGGGGGAGTGGGGAGGGGGAGGGGGGGAGAGGGGGGTGGAGGGGAGGGGGGAGGGAGAGGGGGGTGGGGGGGGGGGGGAGAGGGGGGGGGGGGGGGGGGGGGGGAGGGGGGTGGGGGAGGGGGAGGGGGAGAGGGGGGGGGAGGGAGGGGGGGAGGGGGAGTGAAGGGAGGAGGAGGGGGGGGGGGGAGGGGAGGGGGGGGGGGGGGGGAGGGGGAGGAGAGGGGAGGAGGGGGAGGAGGGGAGGAGAGAAGGGAGGGGGGGGGGGGGAGGGAGGGGGGAGAGGGAGGGAGGGAGGGGAGGGGAGGAGGGGGGGGGGGGAGGAGGGGGGAGAGGGAGGAGGGTGGAGGAGGGGGGGGGGGGGGGAGAGGGGGAGGGAGGGGAGAGGGGGGAGAGAGAGGGGGAGGGAGTGGGGGGAGGAGGGGGGGAGGGGAGGTGAGGGAGGGGGAGGAGGGGGAGGGGGGGGATGAGGGGGAGGAGGGGAGGAAGGGAGAGGAGGGGGGGGAGGGGGGAGGGAGAGGAGGGGGAGGGGGGGAGGGTGGGAGGGGAGGAGGGAGGGGAGGTGGGGGGGGGGGAGGGGGGTGGGGGGGGAGGGAGGGGGGAGGGGAGAGGAGGGAGGAGAGAGGGGAGGGGGAGGGGGGAGAGGGGGGGGGGGAGGGGGGGAGGGGGGGGGGGGAGAAGGGGGGGAGGGAGGGGAGGGGGGGGGGGGGGAGGGAGGGAGGGGAGTGGGGGGAGAGGGAGGGGAGAGGGGGGGGGGAGGGGGGGGGGAGGGGAGGAGGGGGGAGAGGGGGGGGGGGGAGGAGGGAGGGAGGGGGGAGAGAGGAGGGGGGGAGGGAGAGAGGGGGGGAGGGGAGGGGGGGAGGGGGAGGGGGGTGGGAGGGGGGGGGGGGGGGGGGGGGAGGGGGGGAGAGGGGAGGGAGGGGGGGGGGTGAAGGGAGGGGGGGAGGAGAGGGAGGGGGGGAGGGGGGAGGGGGGGGGGGGGAGAGGGGAGAGGGGGGTGGGGGGGGGGGGGAGGGGGGGTGGGGAGAGGGGGGGAGAGGAGAGGAGGGAGGGGAGGGAGGGGGGAGGGGGAGGGGGGGGGGGGGAGGGGGGAGGGGGGGGGGGGGGGGGGGAGGGGGAGGGGGGGGGGGGAGGAGGGGGGGGGGGGGGAGAGGGGGGGGGAAGGAGGGGGGTGGAGGGGGGGAGGAGGGGGGGAAGAGAGAGGGGGAGGGAGGGGGGGGGGGGGGGGAGGAGGGGGGGGAAGGGGGGGGGGGAGGGGGGGGGGGAGGGAGGGGGGAGAGGAGGGAGGGGGGGGGAGGAGGAGGGGGGTGGGAGGGGGGGGGGGGGGAGTGGGGGGGGGGGGGGGAGGGGGGAGGGAGGTGGAGGGGGGGGGTGGGGGGGGGGGGGGAGGGGGGGGAGGGGAGAGGGAGGGAGAGAGGGGGGGGGAGGAAGGGGGAGAGGGGGGGGGGAGGGGAAGGGGGAGGAGGGGGAGGGAGGGGGGGAGGTGGGGGGAGGGGGGATGGAGGGGGAGAGGAGGGGGGGGGTGGGGGGGGGAGGGGGGGGGGGAGGGGGGGAGGAGGGAAGGGGGGAGGGGGGGGGGGGATGGGGGGGAGGGGTGGGGGAGGGGAGGGTGGGGAGAGGGGGGGGGGGGGGGAGGGGGAGGGAAGGAGAGGGGGAGGTGGGGGGGGGGATGGGGTGGGGAGGGGGGAGGGGTGGGGGGGGGGGAAGAGGGGGGGGGGAGGAGGTGAGGGAGAGGGAGGGATGGGGGGGGGGGGGGGAGGGGGGGGGGGGGGGGAGGGGGGGGGGGATGGAGAGGGGAGGGGGGGGGAGGGGAGAGGGGGGAGGGAGAGAGGGGAGGGGGGGGAAGAGGGGAGGGGGAGGGAGAGGTGGGGGTGGAGGGGGATGGGAGGGAGGGGGAGGGAGGGAGGGGGGGAGGGGGGGAGGGGAGGGGAGGGAGGGGGGGGTGGGAGAGGGGAGGGGGAGGGGGGAGGGGGAGGGGGGGATGGGGGGGAGGGGAGGGTGGGTGGGGGGGGGAGGGGCGGGGGGGGGGGGAGGGGGGGGAGGGGAGGGAGGGGGGGGGGGGGAGGGAGGGGGGGGTGGGGGAGGGGGAGGGGGGGAGGGGGAGAGGGAGGGAGGGGGTGGAGGGGGGGGGGGGGGTGGGAGGGGGGGAGAGAGAGGGGGAAGAGGGGGGGGGGAGGGGGGGGAGGGGAGGTGGGGGGGGGGGGGGAGGGAGGGGGGGATGGGGGGGGGGAGGGGTGGGAGGGGGGAGAGGGGGGAGGGGGGGGGGTGGAGGGGGGGAGGGGAGGGGGAGAGGGGGGGGGAGAGGAGGGGGGGGAGGGATGGGGGGGGAGGAAGGGAGGGGGGGGGGGGGGGGAGAGGGGTGGGGGAGGGGGGAGGGAGGGGTGGGGAGGAAGGGGGGGGGGGGGGGGGGAGGGGGGAGGGGGGGGGGAGGGGGAGGGGGGGAGGGGGGGAGAGGGGGAGGGGGATGGGGGGGGGGAGGGGAAGGGAGAGGGGGGTGGGTGGGAGAGGAGGGGGGGGGGGAGGGGAGGAGGGGGGGGGGAGAGGGGAGGGGGGGGAGGGGGGAGGGAGAGGATGGAAGGGGGGGGAGGGGGAGGGGGGAGGGGGAGGGGGGGGGTGAGGGGGGAGGGCGGGGGGGAAGGGGGGGGGTGGGGGGGGAGGGGGGGAGGGTGAGGGGGGGGGGGGGAGGGGGGGAGGGGGGGGAGGGGAGGGAGGGGGTGGGGGAGGGGAGGGGGGGGGGGAGGGGGGGAGGGGAGGTGGGGGGGGGGGAGGAGGGGAGGGGGGGGGGAGGGGGGGGGATGGAGGGGGGAGAGGGGGGAGGGGTGGGGGGAGAGGGGGGGGGGAGGGGGGGATGGGAGGGAGGGGGGGGGGGGGGGGGAGGGATGGGGGGGGGAGGGGTGGGGGGGGGAGGGGAGGGGGAGGGGGGGGGGGGGGAGGGAGAGGGGGGGAGGAGGGAGGGGTGGGGGGGGGAGGGTGGAGGGGGGGGGAGGAGTGGGGGAGGGGGGAGGGAGGGGGGTGGGATGGGAGGGGAGGGGGGAGTGGGGGGAGGGGGTGAGGGAGGGAGGGGTGGGGAGGGGGGGGGGAGGGGGAGGAGGGGTGGGGGGGGGAGGAGGGGAGGGGAGGAGGGAGGGAGGGGGGAGGTGGGGAGGGGGGGGGAGGAGGGGGGGGGAGGGGGGAGGGGGTGGGGAGGGAGAGGGGGGTGGGGAGGTGGGGGGAGGAGGGGGAGGGGGGGGGAGAGTGGGGGGGGGGAGAGAGGAGAGGGGGGGGGAGGGAGGGGGGTGGGGGGGGGAGGAGAGGGGGGGGTGGGGGGGGGGGGGGAGGGGGAGGGGGGGGGGTGGAGGGAGAGGGGGGGGGGGGGGGGGGGGTGGGGGGGGGGGGAGGGGGGGGGGGGGGGGAGGGGAGGGGAGGGGGTGGGGGAGGAGAGGGAGGGGGGGGGGGGGGGGAGGGGGAGGTGGGAGGGGAGGGGGGAGGAGGGGGGGGGGGAAGGGAGGGGATGGGGGGGGGGGGGAGGGGGGGGGGGGGGGAGGGGGGGAGGGAGGGAGGGAGAGGGGGGGAGGGGGTGTGGGAGAGGGGGAGGGGGGGGGGGGGAGGGGGGGAGGGAGGGGGAGGGGGGGGGGGGGGGGGAGGGGGGGAGGGGGGAAGGGGGGGGGGAGGGAGGTGGGGGAGGGGAGGGGGGGGAGGGGAGGGGGGAGGGGGAGGGGGGGGGAAGAGGGGGGGAGGGGGGGGGGGAGGGAGGGAGGGGGGGGAGTGGAGGGGGAGAGGGGGAAGGGGGGGAGGGGGAGGGGGGGGGATGGGGGGGAGGGTGGGGGGGGGGGTGGGAGGGATGGGGTGGAGGGGAGAGAGGTGGGAGGGGGAGGGGGGGAGGGGAGAGGCGGGTGGGGGAGGGAGGGGGAGGGGGGGGAGGGGGGAGGGGGGAGAGGGTGGGGGGGGTGGGAGGGGAGATGGAGGGGGAGGGAGGGGGGAGGGGGGGGGGGTTGGGGGGAGGGGAGAGGAGAGGGGGGGGGGAGGGGGGGGGAGGTGGGAGGGGGAGGAGAGGGAGGGGAGATGGGGGGGGAGAGGGGGGGGGGAGGGGGGAGAGGGAGGGGGGGATGGGGGGGGAGGAGAGGGGGGAGGGGGGGGGAGGGGGGGTGGAGGGGGGGAGATGGGGGAGGGGGGGGGAAGGGGGGAGGGAGGGGGGAGGGGGAGGGGGAGGGAGAGGGGGGGAGGAGGGGAGAGGAGGGGGTGGGAGGAGGGGGGAGGAGGGGGGGAGGGGAGGGAGGAGGGGAGGGGGGGGGGAGGAGGGGGGGGGGGGGGGGGAGGAGAGGGGGAGGTGGGGAAGGGGGAGGGATGGGGGGGGGGGGGGGTGGGAGAGGGGGGGGAGGGGAGGGAGGGGAGGGGGGAGGGGGGAGGAGGGGGGGGAGGAGGGGAGGGGGGGGGGGAGGGAGGGGGGGGGGGGGGGTGGGGGGAGGGGGTGGGGGGAGGGGGGGGAGGGGGAGGGGGGGGAGGGTGGGGATGGGGGGGGAGTGGGTGGGAGGGGGGGGAGGGGGGGAGGGAGAGGAGGAGGGGGAGGGATGGGGGAGGAAGGTGGGGGGGGGTGGAGGGGAGAGGGGGGGTGGGAGAGGGAGGGGGGGGGGGGGGAGGGGAGTGGGAGGAGGGGGGGGGGATGGAGGGGGGGAGGGGGGGAGAGGGGGGGGGGAGGGGGGGATGGTGGGGGGGGGAGTGGGAGAGGGGGGAGAGGGGGAGGGGGGGGGGGGAGGGTGGGGGTGGGGGGGGGGGGAGGGGAGGGGGGGGGGTGGGGGGGAGAAGAGGAGAGGAGGGGGGGGGTGGGAGAGGGGGAGGGGGTGGGGGAGGGGAGGAGAGGGGAGGGGGGGGGGAGAGGGGGGGGGTGGAGGGAGGGAGTGGGAGGGGAGGGGTGAGAGGGGGGGGGGAGGGGGGGGGGGGTGGGGGGAGGGGGATGGGGGGGGAGGGGGGGGGAGAGGGGAGGAGGGGGAGAGGGGGAGGATGGTGGGGGGTGAGGGAGGGGGGGGGAGGTGGGAGATGGAGGGGAGGGGGGAGAGGGGGGGAGAGGGGGGAGGGGGGGAGGGGGGAGGGGAGGAGGGAGGAGGGGGGGGGGGGGGGGGGGAGGGAGGAGATGGGGGGTGGGGGGGGGGGGGGGGAGGGGGAGGGGGGGGGGAGGGGGGGGGGGAGGAGAGGGGGGGGGTGAGGGGGGAGGGGGGGAGGGGGGGGGGGAGGGTGGGGGGAGGGAGGGGGGGGGGGGGAGAGGGGGAGGGAGGGAGTGAGGGGGAGGGGGGTGGGGGGGGGGGAGGAGGGGGAGGGATGGGGGGGAGGGGGGGGGAGGAGGGGGGGGGGGGAGGGGGGCGGGGAGGGGTGGGGGGGGGGAGGTGGAGGAGAGGGAGGGGGGGGAGGGAGGGGAGAGGGATGGAGGGGGGGAGGGGGGGGGGGGGATGGAGGGGGGAGTGGGAGGGGGGAGGGAGGGGGAGGGAGGAGAGGGGGAAGGGGAGGGGGGGAGGATGGGAGGGGGGGGGAGGGGGGGGGGAGGGGGGGGGGGGGAGGAGGAGGTGGGGGAGGGGAGGGGAGGGGGGGGGTGGGGGGGGGGGAGAGGGGGGAGGGGGGGGATGGGGGGGAGGGGGGGGGGGGGGTGGGGGGGTGGGGATGGGGGGGGGGGAGGGAGGGAGGGGGGGGGAGGGGGGGGGAGAGGGGGAGGGGGGGGGGGAGGGGGGGGGGGGAGGGGGGGGGGGGGAGAGGGGGGGGGTGGAGGGAGGGGAGGGAGGGGGAGGGAGGGGGAGAGGGGGAGGGAGGGGAGGGGGGGGGGGGAGGGGGGGGGGGGAGGGAGGTGGAGAGGGGGGGGGAGGGGGGGGGGGGGGGGGGGGGGGAAGGGAGGGGGTGGGGGAGAGGGGGGGGGGAGGGGGGGGAGGGGAGGGAGAGGGGGGAGAGGGGCGGGGGGGCAGGGGGGTGGAGGGGGGAGGGGGGGGGTGGGTGGGGGGGAGGTGGGGGGGGAGGGGGGAGGGAGGAGGGGGGGAGGGGAGGGGGAGGGGGGGGGGGGGGGGAGGAGGGGGGGGAGGGAGGAGGGGGGGGGGAGGGGTGGAGAGGGGGGGAGAGGGAGGGGGAGGTGGGAGGGGGAGGAGGGGGTGGGGGGGGGGAGGAGGGAGAGGGGGAGGGGAGGGGGGGGGGGGGGGTGAGGGGGGGGAGGGGGGGGGGGAGGTGGAGGGAGGGGAAGGGGGGGGAGGAGAGGGGGGGGGGGTGGGGAGAGGGAGGGGGAGGGGGGGGGAGGGGGGAGGGGGAGGGGTGGAGATGGGGGGGGGGGGGGGGAGGAGGAGGGGAGGGAGGGGGGGGGGGAGGGAAGGGGGGGTGTGGGGGGGGGAGGGAGGGGGAGGGGAGGGGGGGTGAGGAGGGGGGGAGAGGGGGTGGGGGGGGGGGGTGGGGGAGGGGAGGGGGGGGGGAGTGGGGGGTGGGGGAGGGAGGGGGAGGGGGGAGGGGGGGGGGAGGAGAGGGGAGGGGAGAGGAGGTGGGAGGGGGGGGGGGGGGGGGGGGAGGGAGGGGGGAGGAGGAGGGGTGGAGGAGGAGGGGGGAAGGGGGGAGGAGGGGGGGGAGGAGGGGGGGGGGGGGGGGGATGAGAGGAGGGGAGGAGGTGGGGAGGGGGAGGGGGGGGAGGGGGGGGGGGGGGGGGGGGGGTGGAGGGGTGGAGGGGGGGGGGGGTGGAGAGGGGGGGATGGGAGGGGGGGGGAGGGGGGGGGGGGGGAGAGGGTTGGGGGGGGGGGGAGGGTGAAGGGGGTGGGGGAGGGGGGGGGGGGGAGGGAGGGGTGGGGAGGGGAGAGGGGTGGGAGGGGGGGGGAGGGGAGGGGGAGGGGGAGGGAGGGGGGGGGAGGGGGGGCGGAGGGGGGGGGGGGGGATGGGAGGGGGGGGGGGGAGGAGTGGGGGGAAGGGGGGGGGGGGAGGGGGAGAGGGGGGGAGGGGGAGGGAGGGGGGGGGATGGGTGGGGGGGGGAAGGGGGGTGGGGGGGGGGGGGGGGGGGGGAGGGGAGGGGAGGGAGGGGGAGGAGGGAGGGGGGGGGGGGGGGGGGGGAGGGGGGGGTGGGGGGGGGAGGGAGGGAGGGGGGGAGGGAGAGGGGGGGGGGGGGGGGGGGGGGGGGGGAGCAGGGGAGGGGGGGAGGGGGTGGGGAGGGGGGGGAGGGGAGGGGGAGAGGGGGGGAGAGAGGGGAGGGGGGGTGGGGGGAGGGAGGAGGGAGGGAGATGGGGGAGAGGGGGGGGGGGGGGGAGGGGGGAGGGGGGGGTGAGGGGGGGGGGATGGGAGGAGGGGGGGGGAGGGGGGAGGAGGGGATGGGGGAGGGGGGGGGGGGGAGGGGGGGGGGTGGGAGGGGATGGGGGGGGAGGGTGGGGGGGGGAGAGGGGGGGAGGAGGATGGGGGGAGGGGGGCGGGGGGGGGAGGGGGGAGGGGGGGGGGGGAGGGGAGAGGGGGAAGGGGGGAGGAGGGGGGGGGAAGGAGGGTGGGGGGTGAGGGGGGGGGGGGGGTGAGAGGGGGGAAGAGGAGGGAGGGGGGGTGGGTGAGGGGGAGGTGGGGGGGGGGGGGGATGGGGGGGGGGGGGGGAGGGGAGGGTGGGGGGGGGGGGGGGAGGGGGGGGGAGGGTGGGGGGAGGGGGGGGGGGAGGGGGTGCGGGGGGGGGGGGGTGGGGGGTGGGGGGGGGTGGGGGGGGAGGGAGGGAGGGGGGGAGGGTGGGGGGAGGGGGGAGATGGGGGGGGGGGGGGGGGAGGGGAGGAGGGGGGAGAGGAGGGGGGGAGGGTGGAGGGGGGTGGGAGGGGGGGGGGGGGGAGGGGGTGGGGGGGGAGGGGGGGGGGAGGAGAGGGGAGGGAGGGGGGGGGAGGTGGGGGGGTGGGGGAGAGGGAGGGGGGAGGGGGGGTGGGGGATGGGGGTGGGGGGGGGGGTGGGAGGGGGAGGGGGGGGGAGGGGGGCAGGGGGGAGGAGATGGGGGGGGATGTGGGGGGGGGAGGGGGAGGGGGAGGAGGGGTGGGGAGGTGGCGGGGGGGAGGGGGGGGGGGGGGGGAGGGGGGGGAGGGAGCGGGGAGGGGGGGAGGGGGGAGGGGGGGGGGGGGGGGGGGAGGGGGAGGAGGGGGGGGAGGGGCGGGGGAGGGAGGGGGGTGGCGGGGGGGGGATGGGGAGTGGGGGGGGGGAGGAGGGAAGGGAGGGGTGGGGAGGGGGACGGGGGAGAGGTGGGAGGGGGAGGGGAGGGAGGGGGGGGGGAGGGGGGGGGGGAGGGGGAGGGGGGGGGGTGGGGGGGGGGAGGGGGGGGATGGGGGGAGGGGGGGCGGGGGGAGGGGGGGGAGGATGGGGGGGGGGGGGGGAGGGAGGGGTGGGGAGGGGGGGGGGGGAGGGGTGGAGGGTGGAGGAGGGGGGGGGGGGGGAGGGGAGGGATGGGAGGGGAGGTGGGGGGAGGGGAGGGGGGGAGGGGGTGGGTGGGGAGGGGGATGGGGGGGAAGGGGTGGGAGGGGGGGGGAGAGGGAGGTGGGGGGGGGGGTGGGGAGGGGAGGGAGGTGGGTGGGGAGGAGGGAGGTGGGGTGAGGGGGGGAGAGGGGGTGGGGGAGGGGAGGGGGAGGGGGAGCGGGGGGGGGGGGAGGGGGGAGGGGGAGGAGGGAGGAGTGGGGGGGAGGGGAGGGTGGGGGGGGGGGGGGGGGGGGGGAGGGAGGGGGGGGGGGTGGGGGGGGGGGGAGAGGGGAGGGGGGAGAGAGGGGGGGGGGGGGATGGGAGAGGAGGGTGGGGGGGGGGGGGGGAGAGAGGGGGGGTGGGGGTGGGGGAGGGTGGGGGGAGGGGAGGGAGGGGGGGAGAGGTGGGGGGAGGGAGGGGTGGGGGGTGGGGGGGGGGGGGGGATGGGGGGGGTGAGGGGGGGGGGGAGGGGGGGAGAGGGAGGAGAGGGGGGGGGGGGATGGGGAGGAGGGGGGAGGGGGGGGGGGGGAGGGGGGAGGAGGGAGGAGAGGGGGGGGGGGAGAGGGGCGGGGGGGAGGGAGAGGGGATGGGGAGGGTGGGAGGGAGGGGAGGGGGGGGGGCGGGGGGGGGGGGAGGGTGGGAGGAGGGGGGGGGAGGGGGAGGGGGGAGGAGGGGGAGGGGGGGGGGGGGGTGGAGATGGGGGGGGAGGAGGTGGGGTGGGGGGAGGGGGGGGGAGAGGGAGGGGAGGGGGGGGGTGGAGGGGGGGGGGGGGGGGGAGGAGGGGGGGGGGGGAGGGGTGGGGGGGGGGTGGGCAGGGGGGGGGAGGAGGGGGGGAGGGGGAGGGGGGGCGGGGGGGGGGTGGTGGGGGGGGAGGAGGGGGGGGTGGGGGGGGGGGAGGGGGAGGGAGGGGGAGGGGGGGGGGGGAGGGGGTGGGGGGGGGTGGGGGGAAGGATGAGGGAGGGGGGGAGGGGAAGGGAGGGGGGGGAGGAGGGGAGGGGGGGGGGGGGGAGTGGGGGGGGGGGGGGGGCGGGGAGGAGGGGTGGGGAGGGGTAGGGGGGGGAAGGGGGATGGGAGGGGGGGAGGGAGAGTGGGGGGGGGAGGGGGGGGGGGGGGGGATGGGAGGGGGGGAGAGGGGGGGGGGGGGATGGGAGGGAGGGGGGGTGGAGGGGGATGGGGAGGGGGGTGGGAGGAGGGGAGGGGGAGAGGGCGGGGGGAGGTGGGGAGGGGATGGGGGGGGGGAGGGGGGGGAGAGGGGGGGGTGGGGGGGAGGGAGGGGGGGGGGAGGGGGAGGGGGTGGGAGGGAGGGGGGGGGGGGGGGGGGGGGGGGAGAGGAGAGGGGGGAGTGGGGAGGGGGGGGGGGGGGGGGGTGGGGAGGGGGGGGGAGGGTGGGGGGATGGGGGAGGGGGAGGTGGATAGGAGGGGGGGCGGGGGGGGGGGGAGGGGGGATGGAGGGGAGGGGGAGGGTGGAGGGGAGAGGAGGGGAGGATTGGGGGGGGGGGAGGGGGGGGAGGGGGAGGGGAGGGGGGGGGGGGGGGGAGGAGAGGGGGATGGGGGGGGGAGGGATGGGGGGGGGGGAGGGGGAGGGTGGGGAGGGTGGGGTGGGGAGGGGGGGGGGGGGAGGGGAGGGGTGGGGGGGTGGGGGGGGAGGGGGGGAGGGGGAGGGGGAGGGGGGGGGGGGGGGGGTGGGGAGGGGGTGGAGGGGATGGGGGATGGGGGGGGGGGGGGGGGGGGGGAGGGAGGGGGGGGAGAGGGGGGGGGAAGGGGGGGGGAGGGGGGGTGGGGGGGGGGGGGAGGGAAGGGGAGTGGGGGGAGAGGAGGAGGGAGTGGGAGGGAGTGGGGGGGGGGAGGAGGGAGGGGGGGGGGGAGGGTGGAGGGGGGGTGGGGGGGGGGGGAGGGGGGGAGGAGAGGGGGGAGGTGGGGTGGGGGAGGGGGGGGGGGAGAGAGGGGAGGGGTGGGGGGGGGGGGGGGGAGGGGGGGGGGGGGGAGGGAGGGTGGGGGGTGGAGGGGGGAGGGGTGGGGGGGGGGAGGGGGGGGGGGGAGGGGGGGGGGGGGAGGGGAGTGGGGGGAGGGAGGGGGTGGGGGGGTGGGGGGGAGGGGGGGAGGGGAGGGGGGAGATGGGAGGGGGGTGGGGGGGAGGGGAGGGGGAGGGGTGGGGGGATGGGGGGGAGGTGGGGGGTGGGGGGGGGGGGGGGGGGGAGGGGGTGGGGAGGGGGGGGGGGGGGAGGGGGAGGAGGGAGGGGGGGTGGGAGGGGGAGGAGGGAGGGGGAAGGTGGAGGGGGGGGGGGGGAGGGTGGGGGTGGGGGGAGGGGGGATGGGGGGATGGGGGGGGAGGGGGGGGGGTGGGAGGGGGAGGGGGGGGGGTGGGGAGGGGGAGGATGTGGGGGAGGGGAGAGGGGGAGGGGGGAGGGGGGTGGGGGGGGGGGGGGGGGGGGGAGGGGGGGAGTGGAGAGGGTGGGGGGGGGGTGGAGGGGGGGGGGGAGGAGTGAGTGGGAGAGGGGGATGGGGGGGGAGGGGGGGGGGGGGGGGGGGGGAGGGGGGGGGGGGGGGGGAGGGTGGGGGGAGAGGAGGGGGGGGGGGGGAGCGGGGGGGGAGGGGGGGGAGGGGGGAGGGGGGAGGGGAGGGGTGGGGGGGGGGGGCGAGGGGGGAGGGGGGGGAGGGGGGAGGGAGGGGGTGGGCGGGGGGGAGGGGGAGGGTGCGGAGGTGGGGGAGGGAGGGGGGGGAGGGGGAGGGGGGGGGGGAGGGGGGGGGGAGGAGGGGGGGGGGGGTGGGGGAGGGGGGGGGGAAGTGGGGGGTGGAGGGGGGAGGGGGGTGAGGGGAAGGGGGGAGGGGGGGGGGGGGAGAGGGGATGGGGGGGGGGGGGGGGGAGGGGGGAGTGGGGGAGGGGGGGAAGGGAGGGGGGGATGGGGGGGAGGGGGGAGGGGTGGGGGGGGTGGGAGGGGGGGGAGAGGGGGGGGGGGAGAGGAGGGGAGGGGGGGGGAGGGAGAGGGGGGGGGGAGGGGGGGGAGAGTGGGGGAGGGAGGTGGGGGGGGGGCGGGGGAGGAGAGGGGGGGGGGGAGAGGAGGAGGAGGGGAGGGATGGGGGGGTGGGAGAGGGGGGGGGGAGGGGGGGGGGGGGAGGGGGAGAGGGGGAGGGAGGGGGGGGGGGGGAAGGGGGAGGGGAGGGGGGGGTGAGAGGGGGGGGGGGGAGGTGGGGGGGGGGGGGGGGGGGGGAGGGAGGGGGAGGGGGGGAGGGGAGGGGGGGGGGGGGGGGGGGGGAGGGGTGGGGGGGGAGGGGGAGTGGGGGGAGGGGGGGGAGGTGGGAGGGGGGGGGGGGGGGGAGGAGGGGAGGGGGGGGGAGAGGGGGGGGGGGAGGGTGGGGGAGGGGGGGGAGGGGGAGGGGGGGGGAGGGGGGATGGAGGGGAGGAGGGGGGGAGGTGGGGGGGGGGCGGGAAGGGAGGGGGAGGGGAGGGGGAGAGGGAGTGGGGGAGGGTGGGGGGAGAGGGGTGGGGGGGAGGGGGGTGGGGGGTGGGGGGGGGGGGAGGGGGGGGGGGGGGGGGGAAGAGGGGGGGGTGGGGGGGGGAGGGGGGGAGGGGGAGAGGGGAGGGGGGTGGGGGGGAGAGGAGAGGGGGGGGGGGGAGAGGGGGGGAGGTGGGAGGGGGGAGGGGGGGGAGGGGGGGATGGGGGGGAGGGGGGAGGGGGGGGGGGTGGAGGGGGGGGGGGGGGGGGGGGGGGGGGGGGGGGGGAGAGGGGGGGGGGGGGGGTGGGGGGGGGGGGGGAGGGGGAGGGGGGGTGGGGGGGGGGGAGGAGGGGAGGGGGGGAGGGGAGGGGAGGGGGGGGGAGGAGGGGGGGGAGGGGGGGGGGGGGGGGGAGGGAGGGGAGGAGGGGATGGTGGGGGGGGTGGGGAGGGGGTGAGGGGATGGGGGGGGGGGAGGGGGGGGGGGGGGGGGGGAGGAGTGGGAGGGGGAGGTGGGGGGGGGGGGGGGGGGGAGGAGGGGGGGGGAGGGGCGAGGGGGGGGTTGAGGGGGGGGGGGGAGGGGGAGGAGGGGGGAGGAGGGGGGGGGGGTGAGGGGGGGGGGAGAGGGGGAGGGGAGGGAGGATGGGGAGGGGGGGGAGAGGGGAGGTGGGGGGAGGGGGGAGGGGGGGAGGTGGGGGCGGGGGGGGGGGAGGGGAGGAGGGGGGGGAGGGGAGAGGGGGGAGGGGGAGAGGGGGTGGGGAGAAGGGGGGGGAGGGGGGGAGGGGGAGAGGGGGAGGGGGGGAGGGGGGGTGGAGGGAGGGGGAGGGGGGGAGGGGGGGGGGGGGGGGGGGGAGGGGGGGGGGGAGGGAGGGGGTGAGGGGGGGGGGGGAGGGGGGGGGGAGGGGGGGGGAGGAGGGGAGGAGGGGGGGGGGGGGGGGGAGGGGGAGGGGGGTGGGGGGGAGGGGGGGGGGGTGGGAGGGGGGGGGGAGGGAGGGGGGGTGGGGAGGGGGAGGGGGGAGGGTGGAGGAGGGGAGGGGAGTGGGGGGGGGGGGGAAGGGGGGGGGGGTGGGAGGGTGGGGGAGGGGGGGAGGGGGAGGGGGAGGGGGGGGGGAGGAGGGGAGGGGAGGGGAGGGGGGAGGGGGGGGTGGGGGGGGGAGGGGGGGGATGGGGGGGAGGGGGAGGGGGAGGGGGGGTGAGGGGGGGGGGGGTGGGGGAGGGGATGGGGGGGGGAGGGGGGGGTGGGCGGGGTGGGAGGGGGGAGAGAGGGGGTGGGGAGGGGGGGGGGGGGAGGGGGGAGGGGGGGGGGGAGGGGAGGAGGGGGGGGGGGGAGGGGGGGGGGGGGGGGGGGGGGGGGGGAGGGGGAGGGGGGAGGGGGGGGGGTGGGGGGGAGGGGGAGGGGGGAGGAGGGGAGGGGGGGAGGGGGGAGGGGGAGGGGAGTGAGGGGGGGGGGGGGGGGGGAGGGGGGGGGGGTGGGGGGGGGGGGGGGGGGAGAGAGGGTGGGGGGGGGGGGGGGTGGGGGGGAAGGTGGAGGGGGGGGTGGGGAGGGGGGGTGGAGGGGGGGGGGGGGGGAGGGGGGTGGGGGAGGGGGGGGGGGGGGGGGGGGGGGGGGGGAGGGGGGGGGGGGGTGGGGGGGAGGGGGGGGGGGGGGGAGGGGGAGGGGGGAGGGGGGGGGAGGGAGGGGGGGAGGGGGGAGATGGAGGGGGAGGGGGGGGTGGGGGAGGGGGGTGGGGGGAGGGAGGGGAGGGTGGGGGGAGGGGGGAGGGGGGGGGGGGAGGGGTGGGGGGGGGGGGGGGGGGGGGTGGGGGGGGGGGGGGGAGGGGGGGAGGTGGGGGGGGGAGGGTGGGGGGGGAGGGGGGGGGGGGAGGGGGGGAGGAGGGGGATGGGGGGAGGGGGGGGAGGGAGGGGGGGGAGGGAGGGAGAGGGGGGGGTGGGGGGGGGGGAGGGGGAGGGGAGGAGGGAGGGGGGGGGGGGGAAGAGGGGAGGGGGGGTGGGGAGGGGGGGGGTGGGGGGAGTGGGGAGGGGGGGGGGTGGTGGGGGGGGAGGGAGGGGGGGGGGGGGGGAGGGGGGGGGGGAGGGGGAGGGGGGGGGGGGGGAGGGGGGAGGGGGGGGGGGGGAGAGAAGAGGGGGGGGAGGGGGGGGGGAGAGGGGGGGGAGGGGGGGGGGGGAGGTGAGGTGGGGGGGGGGGGGGGGAGGAGGGGGGAGGGGGGGGATGGAGGGGGGAGTAGGGGGGGGGGGAGGGGGGGGGAGGGGGGGGTGGGGGGGGGGGGGGATGGGGGAGGGGAGGGGGGGAGGGGGGGAGGGGGGGGGGGGAGTGTAGGAGGGGGGGAGGAGGGGTGGGGGGGGGTGGGGGGGGGAGGGGAGGTGGGGGATGGGGGGGGGGAGGGGGGGGGAGGGGGGAGGGGGGGGAAGAGGAGGGAGAGGGGGGGGCGGGGGGGGGAGGGGGGAGGTGGGGGGGAGGGTGGGGAGGGGTGGGGGGGGGGGAGGGGGGAGGGGGTGGGGGAGGGGGGGGATGGGGGGGGGTGGGGAGGGGGGGGGGGAGGGGGGGGGGGGGAGAGGTGGAGGGGAGGGGGGAGGGGGGGGGGGGGGGGGGGGTGGGGGAGGGGGGAGGGGGGGGGGGGGGGGGGGGGGGGGGGAGGGGGGGGGGTGGGAGGGGGGGGATGGGGGGGTGGGGGGGGGGGGGGGGGGGATGGGGAGGAGGGAGGGTGGGGGAGGGGGGGGAGAGGGGGGAGGGGGATGGGGGGGGGGGGGGGGGGGGAGGGGGGTGGGGGGGGGGGAAGGGGGGGGTGGGGGGAGGTGGAGGGGGGGGGGGAGGGCGGGGGGGGATGGGGGAGGGGGGTGAGGGGAGGGGGTGGGGGGGGGGTGGGGGGAGGGGAGGGTGGGGGGGTGGGAGGGAGGGGAGGGGGAGGGGGGAGGGGGGGGGGGGGTGGGGTGGGGGACGGGGGGAGGGGGGTGGGGAGGGGGGGGGAGGGGGGGGAGGGGGGGAAGTGGGGGGGGGGGGGGGGTGGGGTGAGGGTGGGGGGAGGGGGGGAGAGGGGGGGGGGGGGGGGGGGGGGGTGGGGAGGGGGAGTGGGGAGGGAGGGGGGGGGGGGAGGGAGGTGGGGGGGGGGGAGGGGGGGGGGGGGGAGGGAGGGGGGGGGGGAGGGGGGAGAGGGGGGGGGGGGGGGTGGGAGGGGGGGGGTGGGGGGGGAGGGGGGAGGGGGAGGAGGGGGAGGGGGGAGGGGGGGGGGAGGGGGGGGGGGGAGGGAGGGGGGGGGGGGGGGGGGGAGGGGAGGGGGGAGGGGGGGGGAGGGGGGGGATGGGGGAGGGGGGGTGTGGGGGGGGGGGGGGGTGGAGGGGGTGGGGGGTGGGGGGGGGGGGGGGAGTGGGGGGGGGGGGGGGGGGGGGGAGAGAGGGGGGGAGAGGAGAGGGGGGAGGGAGGGGGGGTGGGGGGGAGGGGGTGGGGAGGGGGGGGTGGAGGAGGGGGGGGGGGGAGGGGGGGGAGGGTGGGGAGGGGTGGGGGGGGGGGGGAGGTGGGGGGGGGGAGGGGGGGGGGGGGAGGAGGGGGTGGGGGGAGGGGGGGAGGGAGTGGGGGGTGGGGGGGGGGGGGAGGGGGGGTGAGGAGGGGGAGGGGGGGGGGTGGGGGGGGGGTGGGGGGGGAGGGAGGGGAGGGGGAGGGGTGGGGGTGGGGGGGGAGGGGGGGGGGGGAGGGGGGAGGGGAGGGGGTGGGGGGGGGGGTGGAGGGGGGGGGGGTGGGGGGAGGGGTGGGGGGGGGGGGGGGGGAGGGTGGGAGGGGAGGGGGGTGGGGGAGAAGGGGGAGGGGGTGGAGGGGAGGAGGGGGGGGGTGGGGGAGGGGGGGGTGGTGGGGGGGGGGGGGGAGGGGGGGGGGGGAGGGGGGGGGGGGGGGGTGAGGAGGGGAGGGGGGGGGGGGGGAGGGGGGGGGGGGGGGAGGGGGAGGGGGCGGGGGGGGGGAGGGGAGAGGGGGGGGGGGGGGGTGGGGGATGGAGGGAGGGAGTGGGGAGGTGGGGGGGGGGGGAGGGTGGTGAGGGGGGAGTGGAGGGGGGGGGAGGGAGGGAGAGGGGGGGGGGGGGGTGGAGGAGGGGGGGGAGGGGGGGTGGAGGGGGGGGGGAGGTGGGGGGGGGGGAGGGGGGGGGAGTGGGGGAGAGGGGGGTGAGGGGGGGGAGAGTGGGGAGGTGGGGGGGGGTGGGGGGAGGGGGTGGGGGAGGGAGTGAGGGGGGGAGGGGGGAGGTGGGGGGGAGGGGGTGGGAGGGGGGAGAGGGGGGGTGGAGGGGGGGGGGAGAGGGGGGGGGGGGAGGGGAGGGGGGGGGGGGAGTGGAGTGGGGGGAGGGAGGGGGGGGGGGGGGAGGGGGGGGGAGGGAGGGAGGAGGGGGTGGGGGAGGGGATGGAGGGAGGGGGTGGGGGGAGGGGGGGGGGGTGGGGGGGGGGGGAAGGGGCGGGAGGGAGGGTGGGGGGAGTGGGGGAGGGGGGGGGGGGGGGGGATGAGAGGGGGAGAGGGGGGGGGTGGGGGGGGGGATGGGGGGGGGGAGGGGGGGGAGTGGGGAGGGGGGGGATGAGGGGGGTGGAGAGGGGTGGGGGGAGGGGGAGGGGGGGGGGAAGGATGGGGAGGGGAGGGGGGGGAGGGGAGGTGGGATGAGGGGGGGAGAGGGGGGAGGGGGGGAGGGGGAGGGGTGGGGGAGGGGGGGGGGGGGGGAGGAGGGGAGGTGGAGGGGGGGAGGGGGGGGGGGTGGAGGGAGGGGGGAGGGGGGGGGGGGGGAGAGGGGGGGAGGGGGGGGGGGGTGAGGGGGGAGGGAGGGGGAGAGGGTGGGGGGAGGGGGGAGAGGGGAGGGAGGAGGGGGGGGAGGGGAGGGGGGGGGAGGGGGAGGGGGGGAGTGGGGGGGGGAGAGGGGGGTGGGGGGGAGGAGAGGGGAGGGGGGAGAGGGGGGATGGGGGGGGGGGGGGGGGGAGGGGGGGGGGTGAGGGGGAGGGAGGGGGGGAGGGGGAGGGGGAGGGGGGAGGGGGGGGGTGGGGAGGATGGGTGGGAGGGAGGGGGGGGGGGGGTGGATGGGGGGATGGGGGTGGGGGGGGGGGAGGTGGGGGGAGGGGGGGGAAGGGGAGAGGGGGAGGGAGGGGAGGGGGGGGAGGGGGGGGGGGAGTGGGGGGAGGGAGGGGGGGGAGTGGGGGAGGGGGGAGGGGTGTGGGGGGGGGGGGGGGGAGGGGGGGGTGGGGGGGGAGGAGTGGGAGGGGGAGGGGGGGGGGGGAGGGGAGTGGGGGAGAGGGGGAGGGGGGGGGGAGGGGGGGAGAGGGGGGAGGGGGGGGGGGGGGGGGGAGGGGGTGGAGGGGGGGGGTATGGGAGGGGGTTGAGAGGGGGGAGAGGGGGGGGAGAGAGGGGGGAGGGGGGGGGGGGGGAGGGGGGGGGGAGGGAGGGGGGGGAGGGGGGGGGATGGAGGAGGGGGGGGGTGGGGGGGGAGGGGGGTGGGGGGGGGGGGGGAGGGAGGGGGGGGGGGGGGGGGGGGGGGGAGGGGAGGGGGGGGGCGGGGGAGGAGGGGAGGGGTGTGGGGGGGAGGGGGGAGGGGGGGGGGGGAGGGGGGGGGGGAGGGAGGGGGGGGAGGGGGGGAGGGGGGGGAGATGGGGGGGGGGGAGGGGAGGGGGGGGGGAGGGGGGGGGGGGGGGGGGAGGAGGGGGGAGGGGGGGGGGGAGGGGGGGGGGGAGGGGAGGGGGAGGGGGGGAGGGGGTGGAGGGGCGGAGGGGGGGGGGGGAGAGGGGGGGAGGGGATGAGGGGGGGGGAGGGGGGGGGGGGGGGGATGGGGAGGGGGGGAGGGGGGGGGAGAGGGTGGGGGGGGGGGAGGGGGGGGGGGGGGGGGGGAGGGGGGGGTGGGGGAGGGGGAGGTGGGTGGGGGAGGGGGGGAGGGGGAGAGGGTGGGGGGGGGGATGGGGGGGAGGGAGGGGGGGGGGGGGATGGGGAGGGTAGGGAGAGGGGGGGTGGGGGGGGAGGGGGGGGGGGGGAGGGGGGCGGGGAGGGAGATGAGGGGGGGGAGGGGAGGGGGGTGGGTGGGGGGAGAGAGGGGGGGAGGGGGGATGGGGGGGGGGGGGGAGAGGGGGAGAGGGGAGCGGGGGGGGGGGGGGAGGGGGAGGGGAGGGTGGGGGAGGGGAGGAGGGAGGGGGGTGGGGGAGGGGGGGGGGGTGGGGGGGGGGGGAGGGGGGGGGGGGTGGAGAGAGGAGGGGGGGGTGGGAGTGAGGGGGGGGGGGGGGGGAGGGGGAGGAGAGGGAGGAGGGGGGGTGGAGGGGAGTGGGGGGAGGATGGGGTGGGGAGGGGGGGGAGGGGTGGGGGTGGGGGGGGGGGGGAGGGGAGGGAGGGGGAGGGGGGGGAGGGGTGATGGGAGGAGGGGGGGAGGGGTGGGGGGGAGAGGGGAAGGGAGGGAGGGGGGGGGGAGGGGATGGAGGGGGAGGGGGGAGGGGGGGAGGGGAGGGAGGGGGGGGGAGGAGGTGAGGGTGGAAGGGGGGGGGAGGGGGGGAGGTGAGGTGGGGGGAGAGGAGGGGGGGGGGATGGGGGGGGGATGGGGAGGCGGGAGGGGGGGAGGGTGGAGGGGAGGGGGGGGGGGATGGGGGGGGGAGGGGGGGGGTGGGGGGGATGAGGGGGGGAGGGGGGGGGGGGGGGGGGAGAGGGGGAGGGGTGGGGGGGTGGGGGAGGAGGGAGAGGGGGGGGGAGGGGGGGGGGGTGGGGGGGGGGTGTGGGGAGGGGAGAGGGGGGGGAGGGGGGGGGGAGGTGAGGGGGGGGGGAGGGGGGGAGAGGGGGAGGGGGGGGGGAAGGGTGAGGGGGGGAGGGGGGGAGAGGGGGGGGTGGGGGGGGGGGGTGTGGGGGGGTGGGGTGGGGGGGGGAGGGGGGGTGGGGGGGAGTAGGGGGGGGGGAGGGGGGGGGGAGGTGGGGAGGGGGGGTGGGGAGGGGGGGGATGGGGGGGGTGGGATGGGGGGGGTGGGGGGGGGGAGGGAGGGGGAGTGGGGGGAGGGATGGGGGAGGGAGGAGAGGGGGGGGGGGGGGGGGGGTGGAGGGGGGAAGGGGGGGGGTGGGGGGGGGGAGGGGGGGGGAGGGGATGGGGGGGGGTGGGGAGGGGGAGGGGGGGGGAGGGGGGGAGGGGGGGGGGGGGGGGTGGGGGGGGAGATGGGGGGGGAGGGGAGGGGGGGGGAGGGGAGAGGGGGGGAGGGAGGGGGGGGGGGGGGGGGGGGAGAGGGGGGGGGGGGGGGGGGGGGGGAGGGGGTGGGAGGAGTGGGGGGGGGAGGTGGGGGGGGGGGGGGAGGGGGGGGAGGGGAGGAGGGTGGGGGAGGATGAGGGTGGGGGGGGGGGTGGGGGGGGGGGGGGGAGAGGGGGGGGGGGGGGGGGGGGGAGGGAGGGGGGGGGGGGGGGGGGGGGGGGGGGGGGGGGGGGAGGGGGGGTGGGGGGGGAGGGGGGGAGGGGGGGGGGGATGTGGGGGGGGGGAGGGGGAGGGGAGGGGGGGGGGGAGGGGGATGGGGGGAGGGGAGGGATGGGAGGGGGGGGGGGTGGGAGGGGAGGGGGGGGGAGGGAGGGGTGGGTGGGGGGGGGAGGCGGGGAGGGGGATGTGGGGGGGAGAGGAGGGGAGGGGGGGGGGGGGGGAGGGGGGGGGGGGGAGAGTGGGAGGGTGGGGGGAGGGGGGGGGAGGGTGGGGAGATGGGGGGGATGGGGGGGGGGAGAGGAGGGGGGGATGGGGAGGGAGGGAGGGAGGTGGGGGGTGATGGGGGGGGGGAAGGGGGGGCGGGGGGGGGGGGAGGGAGGTGGGGGGGCGATGGGGGGGGAGGGGGGGGATGGGAGAGGAGGGGGGGGGAGAGGGGGGGGGGAGAGGGGGGGGGGGGGGGGAGGAGGGGAGGGGGAGGGGGGAGAGGGGGAGGGTGGGGGAGGGGGGGGGAGGGAGGAGGGGGGGGGGGGGGCGAGGGAGGGGGGGGGAGGGGTGGGGGGGGAGGGGGGGGGGGGGGGGGTGGGGGGAGAGGGGGGAGAGGGGGGAGGAGGGGAGGGGAGGGGTGGAGGCGGGGAGGGGAGGGAGGTGGGGGGGGGGGAGGGGGGGGTGGAGGGAGGGAGGGGGGAGAGGGGGGTGGGGGGGAGGAGGGGAGAGGGGGGGTGGGGGGGGGGGGAGGGAGGGAGGGGGGGGATGGAGGGGGGGAGGGGGAGGGGGGGGGGAGAGGTGTGGGGGGGAGGGGGGAGGGGGGAGGGGGGGATGGGTGGGGGAGGGGGAGGGGGAGGGGGAGGAGAAGGGGGAGTGGGGGGAGGGGGGGGGGGGAGTGGGGGGGATGGGGAGGTGGGGGGGGGAGGGGGGGGAGGGGGGAGGGTGGGGGGGGGGTGGGAGGGGGAGGGGAGGGAGGGGAGTTGGGGGGGGGGAGGGGGGGGGGGGAGGGGGGGGGGAGGGGGGTGGTGGGGGGGAGGGGGGGGGGAGGAGGGGGAGGGAGGGGGGGAGGGGGTGGGGAGGGTGGGGGGGGGGGGGGGGGGGGAGGGGAGGGGGGTGGGGAGAGGGATGGGGGGGGGGAGGGGTGGGGGAGAGAGGGGAGGAGGTGGGGGGGGAGGGGGGAGGGGGAGGAGGGGGGGGGGGGGGGGGGGAGGGGGGAGGGTGGGGGGGGGGGGGGGGTGGGGAAGGGGGGGGGATGGGAGGGGGGTGAGGGGGATGAGGGGGGGGGGGAGGGGGGGGGTGGGAGGAGGGGGGGGAGGAGGGAGGGGGGGGGGGGGAGGGGGGAGAGGGGGGGGAGGAGGGGGGGGGGGGGGAGAGGGAGGGGGGCGGGGGGGGGGGGGGGGGTGGAGGGGGGAGGGGTGGGGGAGGGGGGGGAGGGAGAGGGGGGGGGTGGGGGGGGGAGGGGGGGTGGGGGGAGGGGGGGGGGGGAGGGAGGGGAGGGGGGGGGGGGGGGGAGGGGCGGGGAGGGGGGTGGGGGGTGAGGGGGGGGAGTGGGGGGAGGGGGGGTGGGGAGGGGGGGGGAGGAGGGGGGGTGGAAGGGGGGGGGGGGAGGTGGGGGGGGAGGGAGGGAGGGTGGGGAGGAGTGGGGGGAGGGGAGGGGGGGGGGGGGGGAGGGGGAAGTGGGGGGTGGTGAGGGTGGGGGGGGGGGGGAGGGCGGGGGGGGGGGGGAGAAGAGGGGAGGGGGGGAGGGGGGGGGCGGGGGGAGGGGAGGGTGAGGGGGTGGGGGGAGGAGGAGGGGGGGAGGAGGGGTGGTGGGGGGGAGAGCGGGGAGGGAGGGGGGGAGGGGGGAGGGGAGGATGGGGGAGCGGGGGAGGTGGGGTGGGGTGGGGGGGGGAGGGGGGAGGGGGTGGGGAGGGGGGGCGGGGGGAGGGAGGGGGGAGGGGAGAGGGGGGGGGAGGGAGGGGGGGGGGAGGGGGGTGGGTGGGGAGGGGGAGGGGATGGGGGGGGAGGCGGAGGGGGGAGGGAGGGGGAGGGGGGGGGGGGGGAAGGGATGGGGAGGGGGGAGGGGTGGGGAGGGGGAGGGGGGTGGGGGGGGGGGGGGGAGGGGGGGGGGGGAGGAGGGGAGGGGGGGGGTGAGGGGAGGGAGGGGGGGATGGGGAGGGGAGAGGAGTGGGGGGGGGGGGGGAGGGAGAGGGGAGATGGGGGGGGGAGGGGGGGGGGAGGGGGTGGGGGGCGAGGAGGGGGGGGGGGGGTGGGGGGGAGGGGGAGGGGGGGAGGGGGGGGAGGAGGGGGGTGGGGAGGGGGAGGGGGGTGGGGGGGGGAGGGATGGGAGAGGAGGGGGGGTGGGGTGGGCGGGGGATGGGGAGAGGGGCGGTGGAGAGGGGAGGGGGGGGGGGGGGGGGGGGGGGGGGGGGGGGGGGGAGAGGGGGGGGGAAGGGGGGGGGGGGAGGGAGGGGGAGGGAGGGAGGGGGGGAGGAGGAGGGGAAGGGGAGGAGGGGGGAGAGAGGGGGGGGGAGGGGAGGGGGGGGGGGGGAGGGGTGGGGGGGGGGGCGGGGAGGGGAAGGGAGGATGGGGGGCGGGGGAGGGGTGGGGGGTGGGGGGGGGGGGGAGGAGGGGGAGGGGGGGGGGGAGGATGGGGGTGAGGGGAGGGAGAGGGGGGGAGGGGGGTGGGGATGAGGGGAGGGAGGGGGGGAGGGAGGGGGAGGGGAGAGGGGGGGAGGGGGGGGCGGGGGAGAGGGGGGGGAGGGGGAGGGGGGAGAGGGGAGGGTGGGGGGAGGGGGAGGGGGGGGGGGGGAGGAGGGAGGGAGGGGGGGTGGGGGGGAGTGTGGGGGGTGGGAGGGGGAGGGGAGGGGGAGGGGGGGGGAGGAGGGGAGGTGGGGGGAAGGGGGGGAGGAGGGTGGGAGGGGGGGGGAGAGGGAGGGAGAGGGGGGGGGGTGGAGAGGGAGGGGGAGGGGGGGCGGAGGGAGGGGGGGGGATGGGGGGGGGGAGGTGGGGGGGGAGGGGGGAGGCGGGGGGAAGAGGAGGAGTGGGGGGGGGGGGAGGGGAGGGGAGGGGGGAGGGAGGAGGGTGGGGGGAGGAGGGGGGGGGGAGGGAGGGGGGGGAGTGGAGGAGGGGGAGGGGGGGAGGGGGGAAGGGGGGGGAGGGGGAGGGGGGGAGGGAGGGGGGGGGGTGGAGGGGGGGGGAGGGGGGGGGAGTGGGGGGGGGAGGGAGAGAGGAGGGAGAGGTGGAGGGGGGGTGGGGGGGGAGGATGGGGGGGGGGGGGATGGGGGAGGGAGAGAGGGGAGGGGGGAGGGGAGGGGGGTGGGGGGTGGAGGGATGGGGAGGAGGGAGGAGTGGGTGAGGGGGAGGAGAGAGGGGGAGGAGAGGGGAGGGGGGGGAGGGGGATGGGGAGGAGGGGGGGAGGAGGGGGTGGGGGGGGGAGGGGGTGGAGGGAGGGGGGGGGGGGATGGGAGGGGGAGAGGATGTGGGGAGAGGGGGGGGGGAAGGGTGGAGGGGGGGAGGGATGGGAGGGAGGGGGGAGGGAGGAGGGGGTGAGAGGGTGGGGGGAGGGGAGGTGGGGGGGGAGGGATGGGGAGTGGGGGGAGGGGGGGAGGGGAGAGGGGAGGAGAGGATGGGGGATGAGGGGGGGGAGGAGGGGGAGAGGGGGGGGGAGGGAGGGGAGGGGAGGAGGGGGAGTGGGAGGGGGGGGGTGAGGGAGGAGGAGGGGGGGGGGGGTGGGGGGGGGGAGGGGGGGGGAGGGATGATGGGGGGGGTGGGGAGGGAGGGGGAGGGGGAGAGGGATGAGGGGGAGGGGGAGGGATGGGAGAGGGAGGGAGGGGGGTGGGGAGGGAGGGAGAGGCTGGAGGGGGGGGGTGAGGCGGGGGGCGGGGAGGAGGGGGAGGATGGAGGAGGGGTGGGAGAGGGAGGGGGGGGGGGGGGGGAGAGGGGGGGTGGGGGAGAGGGGGGAGGGGGGGGGGGGAGGGTGGATGGGGGGGTGGGGGGAGGGGGGGAGGGGGGAGGGGTGGGAGGGGGGATGGGCGGGGAGGAGGGGGGGGAGGAGGGGGGGGGGATGAGAGGAGATGGGGGGATGGGGGGGAGGTGGGGGGGGGATGGGGA
>JAIWJD010000007.1:3067814-3099489 GCA_022818045.1 Neotoxoptera formosana | reverse complement strand
CGGGGGCGGGGGGGGGGGGGGGGGGGCGGGGGGCGGGGGGCCCCCCGGGGGGGGGCCGGGGGGGGGGGGGGCGGGCGGGGGCGGCCGCGGGGGGGGGGGGGGGGGGGGGGGGGCCGGGGGCGGGGGGGGGCGGGGGGGGGGGGGGGGGGGGGGGGGGGGGGGGGGGGGGGGGGGGGGGGGGGGGGGGGGGGGGGGGGGGGGGGGGGGGGGGGGGGGGGGGGGGGGGGGGGGGGGGGGGGGGGGGGGGGGGGGGGGGGGGGGGGGGGGGGGGGGGGGGGGGGGGGGGGGGGGGGGGGGGGGGGGGGGGGGGGGGGGGGGGGGGGGGGGGGGGGGGGGGGGGGGGGGGGGGGGGGGGGGGGGGGGGGGGGGGGGGGGGGGGGGGGGGGGGGGGGGGGGGGGGGGGGGGGGGGGGGGGGGGGGGGGGGGGGGGGGGGGGGGGGGGGGGGGGGGGGGGGGGGGGGGGGGGGGGGGGGGGGGGGGGGGGGGGGGGGGGGGGGGGGGGGGGGGGGGGGGGGGGGGGGGGGGGGGGGGGGGGGGGTCGGCGGGGTCGGGCGGGCGGGCGGCGCGGCGGGCGTCGGCGCGGCGTCGGGGGCGGGGGCGCGCGGCGGTCGCGGGCGCGGCGCGGGCGCGGCGGGGTCGGGGGCGGGGGGCTGGTGGCGCGAGGCGCGGCGAGCGGGTGGCAGGGGGTTCGCGGCGCGGCGCGGGCGGGGCGCGGGGGGCGCGCGGCGCGTCGCGGCCGGTCGGGCGGGGCGGTCGGCGCGGTGCGGGTTCGGGGCCGGGGTCGGGGGGTCGGCGCCGGGGGGGGGTCCCCGGGGGCCGGCGGGGGCGGGGCGGGGGGGGTCGGGGGGGCGGGGGGGCGGGGGGGGGTTCGCTGCGGGGGTTTTGCCCCGGGCCCGGGGGCCGGGGGGGCGGGGGCGGGGGGGGCGGGGGGGCGGGGCGGCGGGGCGGCGCGGCCCGGGGGGGGGCGGGGGTCGCCCGGGGGCGGGGGGGACCCGGGGGGGGCGGGGGGGGGGGGGGCGCGGGGGCGGGGGGGGGGGGGGGTTTTCGGGGCGTCGCGGGGGGGGGCCGTCGGGGGGTGGGGGGGGGGGTGGCTGGGGGGGCCGGGGGGTCGCGGGGGGGGTTTGGCGGGGGGCGCGCGGGGGGCGGGGGGGGGGGGGGTCGGCCGGGGGGCGTCGGGGGGGGTCGGGGCCGGGGGGGGGGGGGTCGGGTTGGCGGGGGGGGGCGGGGGGGCGGGGGGCGGCGGCGGCGGCGGGGGGGGGCGGGGGGCGGGGTCGGGGGTGTCGGGGCGGGGGGGCGGGGGTCGTTCGGGGGGGGGGGGCGCGGGGGGGGGGGGGGGGGGCGGCGGCGGCGGGGGCGGGGGGGGGTCGGGCCCGGGGGGGGGGTTTGGGGGGGGGGGCCGGCGGGGCGGGGGACCCGGGGGGGGCCGGGGGGTCGGGCGCGGGCGGGGGGGGGGGGCGGGGGGGTCCGGGCGGGGGGGGCGCGGGGGGGGTCCCCGGGGGGGGGGGGGGGGGGGCGGGGTCCCCGGTTTTGGGGCGCCGGGGGGGGGGCCGGGGGTCGCGGGGGTTCTGGCCCGGTTTGCGGGGGGGCGCGGGCGGGGGGCGGGGGGGTTTGGCGGGGGGGTTCCCGGGGTCGGGCCGGCGCGGGGTTCGGGGGGGGTCGGGGGGGCCGGGGGGCGTGGGGGGGGGCCCCGGGGTTCCCGGGGGCCGGGGTTGCGCGGGGGGGGGCCGGGGCCGGGGTGCGGGGGCTGGGGGCGGGGGGTGGGGCGCGGCGGGTGGGGTCGTCGAGGGGGGGGGGCAGGGGGGTGGGGTCGGGGGGGGGGCGGGGGGTTTTTGGGCGGGGGGCCCCGGGGGGGGGGGCCGGGGCGGGGTGGGGGCCCCGGGGGCGCCCCGGGGGCGGGGGGGCGCCGGGCGGGGGGTCGGGGGGTTTGGGGGCGGGGGCGGGGTTTGGGGCGGGCCAGCTTTCCGGCCCGGGCGGGGGGGGGGGGGGGCGGGGGGGGCGGGGGTGGGGGTTCGGGCCGGGGGGGGGGGGGGCCGGGGGGGGGGGGGCGGGTCGGGGCGGTCGGGGCCTGGGGGGGGGGGCGGGCCCGGGGGTCGGGCCGTCCAGCGGGTCCGGGGGGGGGTGGGGGGGGCGGGTGGGGGGGCGGCGGGGGCGGGGGGGCGGGGGGGGGACGTGGTCCCTCGGGGCGGGTCGGGGTCCGGGGGGGGGCGGCGTCCGGGGCCCCCGGCGGCGGGGGCGGGGGGGGGCGGGCGGGGGCGACCCGGGGGCCGGGTTGGGGGCGGGCGGGTCGTCGTGGTGCGGGGGGTTTGGGGGGGCGGGGGTTCGGTGGCGGGGGGGGGCGGGGTTTGGGGGCGGGGCGGGCGGGGTGGGGTTGGCGGCGGGGGGGCCAGCGGGGGCGGGGAGGGGGGCGGGGGGGGCGGGGGCGCGGGGGGCGAGGGCGGGCGCGGGGGGCCGGGGCGTCGGGCGTCCGGGGGGCGGGGGCGGGCGGGGCGGGGCGTCGTCGGCGCGGGGGGGGCCCCCCCCCCGGGCGCGGGGTTTGCGTCGGGTGCGCGCTGCGCGCGTCGTGTCGCGCAGGCCGGGTTTGGACGGCTCAGCGTCCCGGTCGCGGGGCGCAGCGCGTCGGCGCGACGAGTCGGCCCGCGGGGACCGCGCGCGAGTCGGCCGCGCGCGCGCGCGCGCCGACGCGCGCGTGTCGTCGCGGGGCCCCGGCGCGGGTCGGGCGCGGGCGCAGGTTCGTCGCGGCGCCCCGGGGGTCGGGGGCGGCGGGGGCAGCGGGCGGGGGGCGGCGCGCCGGCGAGGGGTCGGGAGGGGGCGGGGGGCGCGTCGTCGTCGCGCGCGTTCGCGCGCGCGGCGCGTCGCGCGCGCGCGCGCCGCGGCGGCGCGCGCGCGCGGCGGGCGGGCGCGTCGCGCGCGCGCGGCGGCGCGCGCGCGTCGGGCGCGGGCGCGCGCGCGGCGCGCGCGGGGCGGCGGCGGCGCGCGGGCGGTCGCGCCGCGCGCGCGCGCGCGGCGCGGCGCGCGGCGTCGGGGTCGCGCGTCGCGCGCGAGCGCGCGCGGCGCGCGCGCGTCGCGCGCGGCGCGCGCGTCGCGGCGCGCGCGTCGCGCGCGCGGGCGGCGTCGCGCGCCGCGGCGCGTCGGCGCGCGCGCGCGCGGCGCGGCGCGCGGTCGCGCGCGGCGGCGGCGCGCGGCGCGCGGGCGGCGTCGGCGCGCGGGGCGGCGCGCGCGGGCGGCTCGCGCGCGCGCGCGCGTCGTCGCGGCGCGGCGTCGCGCGCGCGGGGGATCGCGTCGGCGGCGCGCGCGCGCGCCGGCGGTCGCGGCGCGCGGCGCGGTCGCGGGTCGCGCGCGCTCGCGCGGCGCGCGCGCCGGGCGCGGCGCGTCGCGCGCGCGGCGCGCGCGCGTCGGTCGGGCGCGCGCGCGCGTCGGCGCGCGCCGCGCGGCGTCGGCGCGGGGCGCGTCGGCGCGCGCGGCGCGCGCGTCGGCGCGGGCGCGCGCGCGCCGGCGGGGCGTCGCGCGTCGCGCGCGCGGGCGGGCGTCGCGCGCGTCGGGCGGCGGTCGCGCGCGCGCGGGCGCGTCGCGGCGGCGCCGGGCGCGCGTCGCGGCGCGCGCGTCGCGCGGCGCGCGCGCGTCGGGGCGCGGCGCTCGCGCGCGCGCGGCGCGGGCGCGCGCGGGCGGGCGCGCGGCGCGGTCGCGCGCGGCGGCGGCGCGGTCGCGGGCGTCGGCGCGCGCGCGGCGGCGCGCGGTCGCGGCGGGCGCGCGCGCGGCGCGGCGCGCGCGGCGTCGCGGACGCGCGCGGGGCGGCGCGTCGGCGCGGGCGCGCGCGTCGGGCGGCGCGCGCGCGCGCGGGCGCGGCGCGCGGGCGCCGCGCGCGGCGACGCGGCGCGCGGGCGTCGCGCGGGGCGGCGGGCGCGCCGGGCGCGGCGCGCGCGGCGGCGCGCGGTCGCGTCGGCGCGCGCGCCGCGCGCGCGCGCGGCGCGGGCGCCGCGGCGGCGCGGCGCGCGTCGGCGCGCCGCGCGGCGCGCGGTCGTCGCGCGCGCGGCCGGCGGGGTCGCGGCGTCGGCGCGCGCGCGCGTCCGGCCGCGCGGTCGCGGCGGTCGGGCGCGGGTCGCGGCGCGTCGCGGGCGGCGGCGCGCGCGCGCGGCGCGCGCGCGTCGCGCGGCGTCGCGCGGGCGCGCGCGCGCGCGGCGGCGGCGCGCGCGGGCGGGCGCGCGGTCGCGCGCGCGTCGCGCGCGTCGTCGGCGCGTCGCGTCGCGCGCGCGGCGCGCGTCGCGCGCGCGGCGTCGCGCGGCGGCGCGTCGCGGCGCGGCTCGTCGCGCGCGTCGGCGGTCGCGCGGGGTCGGGCGGGCGCCGCGCGCGCGTCGCGTCGGCGCGCGCGCGCGCGCGTCGGTCGGCGCGTCGCGCGCGGGTGCGCGCGACGGCGGCGGCGCGCGCGCGCGCGGGCGGCGCGCGCGGCGCGCGCGGCGTCGCGCGACGCGCGCGCGGCGCGGGGGGCGGCGCGCGCGCGCGTCGCGCGGCGCGCGGGCGCGGGTCGCGCCGTCGGCCGCGGCGTCGGCGGGCGGGCGCGGCGCGCGCGGGCGCGGCGCGGGTCGGGCGGTCGCGGCGCGCGCGCGTCGGCGCGGCGCGTCGGTCCGGGTCGTCGGGTCGCGGCGCGCGCGCGTGGCGTCGCGGCGCGGCGCGGGTCGGCGGCGCGCGCGGTCGGCGCGCGGGTCGCGCGCGGCGCGGCGGCGCGCCGACGCGTCGGCGTCGCGGCGCGCGGCGGCGCGGGCGCGTCGCGGGCGCGCGCGGCGCGTCGCGTCGCGCGGCGCGCGCGTCGCGTCGCGGCGGCGCGCGCGCGCGCGGCGGTCGGCGCGCGGCGCGTCGCGGCGCGCGGCGGTCGGCGCGCCGTCGCGGCGTCGCGGGCGGCGTCGCGCGGCGGGCCGGCGCGGTCGCGCGCGCGTCGGGCGCGCGGCGGCGTCGCGTCGCGCGCGCGCGCGCGGCGCGTCGCGCGCGGCGCGCGTCGGGGACGTCGCGCGGCGCGGCGCGCGCCGCGCGCGGGCGCGCGGCGCGCGGCGCGCGCGCGCCGCGCGGGCCGGCGCGCGGGCGTCGCGCCGCGCGTCGGGCGCGCCGCGGGGCGCGGCGCGTCGCGCGGCGCGTCGCGCGCGCGCGGTCGCGTCGGGCGCGGCGTTCGCGGGCGCGGGCGTCGGCGCGGCCGCGCGGTCGCGCGCGGTCGGCGCGCGGCGGCGTCGCGCGCGCGGCGCGCGCGCGCGTCGCGCGTCGCGCGCGGCGCGTCGGTCGGCGGGCGCGCGCGCGCGGCGCGCGCGCGCGTCGCGCGCGTCGCGCGGCGCGGCGCGCGCGGCGTCGCGCGCGGCGGCGCGCGCGCGGCGGCGCGCGCGCGGCGTCGGCGCGCGGGCCGGCGCGCGGTCGGCGCGCGTCGCGCGGCGCGGCCGCGGCGGGCGGCGCGCGCGCGCGCGCGTCGCGCGCGCCGCGCGCGCGTCGCGCGGTCGCGCGCGCGCGCGCGCGGCGCGCGCGGCGCGGCGCGTCGGCGCGCGTCGCCGCGGCGCGCGCGCGTCGCGCGTCGCGTCGGGCGCGCGGTCGCGGCCGCGCGCGGCGGCGTCGCGTCGGCGGCGTCGGCGGGGCGCGCGCGCGGCGCGTCGCGGCGCGCGCGCGCGTCGCGCGGTCGCGCGCGTCGCGCGCGCGCGGCGCGCGGTCCGCGGGCGCTCGGCGCGGTCGCGGGGCGGCGCGTCGGGCGCGTCGGCGGTCGCGCGCCGCGGGCGGCGTCGGGCGTCGCGGCGCGCGCGGCGCGGGCGCGCGCGGCGCGGCGCGCGCGGTCGCGGTCGCGGCGGCGCGGCGCGGCGGGGCGGCGCGCGTCGCGGTCGGCGGCGCGCGCGCCGCGCGCGCGGCGGCCGCGGGCGCGGGGTCGCGGGCGCGTCGCGGCGGCGCGCGGCGTCGGGCGCGCGCGGCGCGCGCGCGCGCGCGGTCGCGCGGCGCGCGCGTCGGGCGCGCGCCGGCGGCGCGCGCGCGCGCGCGCCGTCGGCCGCGCGCGGCGGCGGGACGCGCGCGTCGCGCGCGGGCGCGCGGCGCGCGCGCGCGCGCGCGGCGGCGGCGCGCGCGCCGTCGCGGCGTCGCGCGGGTCGCGTCGCGCGCGGCGCGGGCGGCGCGCGCGCCGCGGCGCGGCGCCGGGCGCCGGGCGGCGGGCGCGCGGCGCGCCGCGGCGGCGTCGCGCGGCGCGGCCGCGCGGCGGCGGTCGCGTCGCGCGCGCCGCGCGCGTCGCGCGCGGCGCGCGCGGCGCGCGCGGGCGGGCCGGCGTCGCGCGCGTCGCGCGGGGTCGCGCGCGTCGCGCCGTCGCGCGGCCGGGGGCGCGCGGCGGCGCGTCGTCGCGCGCGGGGGGCGCCGCGGGCGTCGCGCGCGCGGCGCGCGGCGCGGTCGTCGCGTCGCGCGGTCGTCGCGCGCGCGCGGCGCGCGCGGCGCGCGCGCGCGTCGCGGCGCGCGCGGGTCGCGCGCGCGGCGCGCGGCGCGGTCGCGGCGGGCGCGCGCGCGGCGCGGCGGTCGGCGCGCGCGCGGGCGGCGCGGGTCGCGCGCGCGCGCGCGGCGGCGCGCGCGCGGCGCGCGCGCGCGGGGGTCGGGTCGCGCGTCGGCGGGCGGCGCGCGCGCGCGCGCGCGCGCGGCGCGTCGCGTCGCGCCGCGCCGCGTCGCGCGCCGTCGCGGCGCGCGCGGGCGCCGGCGCGCGCGCGCCGCGGCGTCGGCGCGCGCGGGCGCGTCCGCGCGGCGCGCGCGCCGGGCGCGCCGCGGCGCGCGGCGGCGCGGGCGTCGCGGCGCGTCGCGCGCGCGCGCGCGGGCGGCGCGCGCGTGCGGCGCGCGGCGCGGCGTCGCGCGGCGGTCGGCGCGCGCGTCGCGCGCGCGGCGCGCGCGCGGCGCGCGTCGGCGCGGCGGTCGGGGGCGCGCGCGGCGCGCGGCGCGTCGCGCGGCGCGGTCGCGCGGCGGTCGTCGGCGCGGCGCCGGTCGGGCGGCGCGCGCGGCGCGGCGCGCGCGGGCGCGCGTCGCGCGCCGCGCGGTCGCGGCGGCGCGCGCGCGCGGCGGGTCGCGCGCGCGGCAGTCGCGGGCGCGCGTCGCGTCGGCGGCGCGCGCGGCGCGTCGCGGCGCGCGGGCGCGTCGCGCGGCGCGGCGCGTCGGCGTCGCGCGGGCGGGTCGCGCGCGCGCGCGCGCGGCGCGCGCGCGCGGCGGCGGCGTCGCGCGCGCGTCGCGGCGCGCGCGCGCGCGCGCGCGGGCGTCGCGCGCGCGCGGGGCGGCGTCGCCGCGCGTCGGCGCGCGGCGCGTCGCGCGGTCGCGGCGCGCGCGCGCGCGCGTCGGCGGTCGCGCGCGGCGCGTCGCGCGCGCGGCGTCGCGCGTCGCGCGCGCGCGCGCGGCGCGTCGGCGCGCGCGCGCGCGTCGCGCGCGCGGGCGCGCGCGGGCGGGCGCGGGGGGCGGCGTCGCGGCGCGGGCGCGCGCGCGCCGCGTCGGCGCGGCGCGTCGCGCGCGCGCGGGCGGGCGGCCGTCGGTCGCGCGCGCGGCGCGTCGTCGGCGCGCGCGCGGTCGCGGTCGCGCGGCGCGCGCGCGCGGCGCGGCGGCGCGGCGCGCGGTCGCGCGGCGTCGCGCGCCGCGGGCGCGCGCGGCGGGTCGGCGGTCCGGTCGGCGCGTCGCGCCGGCGGGCGCGCGCGCGCGCGCGGCGGCGCGGTCGTCGGCGCGGCGGCGCGCGCGCGCGCGCGCGTCGTCGCGGGGCGCGCGCGTCGCGCGCGGCGCGGGCGGCGCGGGCGCGTCGGCGGGCGCGTCGTCGCGCGGGCGGCGCGGGCGGCGCGCGCGGCGGTCGCGTCGCGCGGGGGCGCGCGCGCGCGGCGTCGTCGCGCGCGGCGGCGCGCGCGCGCGGCCGGCGGTCGGCGTCGCGCGCGGTCGCGGCGCGCCGCGCGTCCGCGCGCGGCGCGCGCGCGCGCGCGGGCGCGGCGGCCGCGCGCGCGGCGGCGCGGCGCGCGGCGCGTCGCGCGCGGGCGCGGCGCGTCGGGGTCGGCGCGCGCGCGCGCGCCGTCGCGGCGCGGGCGCGCGCGCGCGCGGCGGCGGCGCGCGCGTCGCGCGTCGGGTCGCGTCGGTCGGCGCGGGCCGCGCGGCGCGCGTCGCGCGGGCGCGCGGCGCGGCGCGCGCGGCGCGGCGGCGCGCGCGGTCGCGCGGCGGCGCGGCGCGCGGACGGCGCGCGCGGCGGCGCGTCGTCGCGGGTCGGGCGCGGCGCGGGCGTCGCGCGCGGTCGCGTCGGCGCGCGCGCGCGGGGTCGCGCGCGCGCGGCGCGGGCGCGTCGCGCGCGGCGCGCGCGTCGCGCGCGGCGGCGCGGCGCGCGCCGCGTCGGTCGCGGCGGCGCGTCGCGCGTCGTCGGCGCGCGCGCGGCGCGCCGCCGGCGCGGCGCGGCGCGCGCGCGGTCGCGCGCGCGCGGCGCGCGGCGCGGCGCGTCGTCGGGGTCGCGGCGCGCGCGGCGCGTCGCGCGCGTCGCGCGCGCGGCGGCGGGGGGCGCGTCGGCGCGCGCGCGCGGCGCGCGGCGCGCGCGCGCGCGGCGTCGCGCGCGCGCGCGCGGCGCGTCGCGCGCGTCGGCGGGCGTCGCGCGCGGCGGGCGCGCGCGCGTCGCGCGCGCGTCGGGGCGCGCGGGCCGCGGCGGCGCGCGGCGGCGCGGTCGCGGCGGCGGCGCGCGCGGCGCGCGCGGGCGCGCGGCGGCGCGCGCGCGCGCGCGGGCGCGCGTCGCGGCGCGGCGGCGCGCGCGGTCGCGGGGCGCGGTCGCGTCGCGGCGCGGCGGCGCGGTCGCGCGCGCGCGCGCGGCGCGGGTCGCGCGCGCGCGCGCGGCGCGCGGCGCGGGTCGCGCGGCGGGTCGGCGCGCGCGGCGCGCGCGCGTCGTCGCGCGCGGCGCGGCGCGCGCGTCGCGCGCGCGGCGCCGGCGCGCGCGGGGGGTCGGCGGCGCGTCGCGCGCGTCGCGTCGCGCGCGCGCGGCGCGCCGCCGTCGGGCGCGGCGGCGCGCGGCGCGCGGCGCGGCGCGCGCGCGCGCGGTCGTCGGGGTCGTCGGCGCGCGCGCGCGCGGCGTCGTCGCGCGGCGGCGCGGGGGGCGCGCGCGCGCGCGCGCGGCGCGCGGCGGCGGGCGCGTCGGCGCGCGCGCCGGGGCGGTCGCGCGCGCCGCGCGGGCGGGTCGCGCCGCGCGGCGCCGGCCGCGGCGGGCGCGTCGCGCGCGCGGCGCGGGCGTCGGGCGGCGCGCGGCGGCGCGTCGCGCGCGCGCGTCGGCGCGCGCGCCGGGGCGCGGTCGCGCGTCGCGGCGCGCGCGGCGCGCGCGCGGCGGTCGCGCGTCGGCGCGTCGCGTCGCGCGCGCGGCGCGGCGGGCGGCGGCGTCGCGCGCGCGCCGGCGCGCGCGGGCGCGCGGGCGCGCGCGGCGCGCCGCGCGCGCGCCGCGCGCGGGGCGGGCGCGGGCGCGGGCGGGCGTCGGGTCGCGTCGGCGCGCGCGGCGCGCGCGCGGTCGGCGCGGCGTCGCGCGCGGGGTCGCGCGCGGCGGTCGCGCGGTCGCGCGCGCGCGCGCGGTCGCGGCGGGCGCGCGCGGCGCGCGCGCGCGGGGGCGGCGCGCGGGCGTCCGTCGCGCGCGGGGTCGCGCGCGGTCGGCGCGGCGTCGGCGCGCGCGCCGCCGGCGCGGCGTCGCGTCGCGGCGCGGGGGCGCGGGCGCGGCGGCGGCGGCGTCGCGCGCGCGGTTCGGCGGCGCGGCCGCGGCGCGGGTCGCGCGCGCGTCGCGGCGCCGCGCGGCGGCGCGGCGCGCGCGTCGCGCGCGCGGCGCGGCGGTCGGCGCGCGCGCGCGCGGTCGCGGTCGCGCGTCGGCGCGCGTCGTCGCGCGTCGGCGCGCCGCGCGCGCGTCGCGTCGCGTCGCGGGGCGGCGGGTCGCGCGTCGCGCGCGCGCGGCCGCGCGTCGGCGGCGCGGCGCGGCGCGGGTCGTCGCGCGCGCGGTCGCGCGCGCGCCGTCGCGCGGCGTCGGGCGGCGCGGCGCGCGCGCGGCGGGCGTCGCGGCGCCGTTCGCGGCGGCGGGCGCGCGCGCGGGGCGCGCGGCGCGTCGCGCGCGGCGGGCGCGTCGCGCCGCGCGCGCGTCGGCGCGCGCGGCGCGCGCCGCGCGGCGGGTCCGTCGCGCGCGCGCGGCGCGCCGCGTCGGCGCGCCGGCGGTCGGCGCGCGCGCGCGGCGCGCGCGCGGGGGCGCGCGGGCGCGCGCGCGCGGGCGCGCCGCGCGCGTCGGGCGCGCGCGGTCGTCGGCGGTCGGCGCGGCCGGCGTCGGCGCGGCGCGCGCGCGCGCGCGCGCGCGCGCGGGCGCGTCGCGCGCGCGCGCGGCGTCGTCGCGGCGCGCGTCGGGCGGCGCGGCGGCGCGCGCGGCGTCGCGGGCGGGCGGCGCGCCGCGCGGCGCGCGGCGCGCGTCGGGTCGCGCGCGCGTCGGCGCGGCGCGGCGCGCGCGGGTCGTCGCGTCGCGCGCGCGCGGTCGGTCGGCGCGGCGTCGCGCGCGCGGTCGGGCGGCGGCCGTCGCGGTCGCGCGCGTCGCGCGCGGCGGCGCGCGTCGGCGCGGCGTCGCGGCGCGCGGCCGCGCGCGGCGGCGGCGTCGGGGCGCGCGCGGCGGGCGCGGGGCGCGTCGCGGCGGCGCGCGCGCGCGGCGCGCGCGCGCGTCCGCGCGCGCGCCGCCGCGCGCGGTCGCGCCGGCGGCGCGCGTCGCGCGCGTCGCGGTCGCGGCGGCGTCGGCGGGCGTCGCGCGGCGCGCGCGCGGCGGCGCGCGCGGCGCGCGTCGCGCGTCGCGCGCGCGCGGCGCGCGGCGGGTCGCGGGTCGGCGCGCGGCGGCGCGCGGCGTCGTCGGGTCGCCGCGGGCGCCCGCGGGCGCGCGCGCGCGCGCGCGCGTCGTCGGGGCGGGGCGGCGGCGCGCGTCGGCGGCGGCGCGCGGCGCGTCGCGGGGGGTCGCGCGCGCGGGTCGCGCGCGCGGCGCGGTCGGCGCGCGCGTCGGCGGCCGCGCGCGCGGGCGCGGCGCGCGCGCGCGCGCGCGCGTCGCGGGGGCGCGCGCGCGCGCGTCGGCGCGGCGCGGGTCGGCGCGGCGGCGCGGCGTCGCGGGCGCGTCGCGGCGGCGCGCGCGCCGGGCGCGTCGGGGCGTCGGGCGCGTCGCGCGTCGGGCGCGCGCGCGCGGGCGCGCGCGGCGTCGCGCGGCGCGCGCGCGCGCCGGCGCGCGGCGCGCGCGCGGCGCGCGGGCGCGCGCGGCGCGCGGTCGCGCGCGCGCGGCGCGCGTCCGCGCGGCGCGGGCGGGCGCGTCGGCGCGCGGCGTCGGCGCGCGGCGGCGGCGCGGTCGCGCGGCCGCCGGCGCGCGCGGCGCGCGCGCGCGTCGGCGCGCGCGCGCGGCGCGCGCGGCGCGCGGCGGCGGTCGCGCGCGCGTCGCGGCGGCGGCGCGCGCGCCGGGCGTCGGGGTCGGCGGGCGCGCGCGCGCGCGCGTCGCGCGCGCGCGCCGGGCGCGCGTCGCGCGCGCGCGCGCGCGGCGCGCGCGTCGCGCGCGCGGCCGCGGCGGTCGCCGGCGCGGCGCGCGTCGCGGCGGCGCGGGCGCGCGGCGCGCGCGGGCGGTCGCGCGTCGCGGCGGCGGCGTCGGCGCGTCGGCGCGGTCGCGCGTCGCGCGTCCGGGCCGGCGGCGGCGGCGCGGGCGGTCGCGCGCGTGGCCGGCGTCGGCGGCGGCGCGCGCGGCGTCGGCGTCGGGGGCCGGCGCGTCGCGCGCGCGGGCGGCGGTCGCGGCGTCGCGCGCGCGGTCGGGCCGGCGGCGTCGCGCGCGCGGCGCGCGCGCGGCGGCGCGGGGCGGTCGGCGGGGCGCGCGCGGCCGCGGCGCGGCGGCGCGGCGGCGCGCGCGGCGTCGCGTCGTCGCGGCGTCGGCGCGCGCGCGCGCGGCGGCGCGCGGGTCGGCGCGCGCGGGTCGCGCGCGTCGCGGGGGCGCGCGCGGGGCGCGCGCGCGCGCGTGCGCGCGGCGCGCGCGTCGCGGCGGCGCGTCGCGCGTCGCGCGCGCGCGTCGGGCGGTCGGCGGCGCGCGCGGTCGCGCGCGGCGCGCGCGTCGGCGCGCGCGGCGTCGGGCGCGCGCGGCGCGGGCGGGCGTCGCGGCGCGCGGTCGGCGTCGGGCGCGGCGGCGCGCGGCGCGGGCGCGCGCGCGCGGGGTCGCGGCGCGGCGCGTCGCGCGTCGGCGCGTCGGTCGTCGGCGCGCGCGGGGCGGTCGCGGCCGCGACGTCGGCGTCGCGGCGGGCGTCGCGCGCGCGGCGGGCCGCGCGGCGCGCGGCGCGCGCGCGCGCGGTCGTCGCGGGGCGCGCGCGCGGCGGCGCGGTCGCGCGCGTCGCGCGGCGGCCGGTCGGCGGCGCGCGCGGCGCGCGGGTCGCGGTCGCGTCGCGCGGGCGCGGCGTCGGGGCGGCGCGTCGGCGCGCGCGCGCGGCGTCGTCGCGCGCGCGCGCCGCGCGCGCGCGTCGGGCGGCGCGCGCGCGTCGGCGCGGCGCGCGGCGGGCGCGGGCGTCGCGCGGCGCGCGGGCGCCGGGCGCCGGCGCGCGGGGGCGGCGCGCGGCGCGGCGGCGCGCGCGCGCGTCGCGCCGGCGGTCGCGCGCGCGGCGGGCGCGCGCGGCGCGGGTCGCGCGGGGGCGCGCGCGCGCGGGTCGCGCGCGCGGCGATCGGGGGGGCGCGCGCGCGCGTCGCGGCGGGCGCGTCGCGCGCGGCGCGTCGCGGGTCGCGGGCGCGCGCGCGTCGCGGTCGGCGCGCGCGCGGCGGCGGTCGCGGCGCGGGGGCGCGCGTCGGCGTCGCGGCGGGCGCGCGCGTCGGGCGCGCGCGCGGCGTCGCGCGCGGCGGTCGCGTCGGCGCGGGCGCGCGCGTCGCGGCGTCGCGGGTCGGTCGGGCGCGCGCGTCCGCGCGTCGGCGGCGCGCGGCGCGCGTCGCGGCGCGGGCGGCGCGGCGTCGCGGCGCGCGCGCGCGCGTCGGCGCGGTCGCGGGGCGCGCGCGGGCGCGCGGCGCGCGCGCGGGTCGGGCGCGCGCGCGCGGGGTCGCGGCGGCGCGCGCGCGTCGGCGCGCGCGGCGCGGCGCGCGCGTCGCGCGGCGCGGGCGCGTCGCGGCGCGTCGCGCGTCGGCGCGCGGCGTCGTCGCGTCGCGCGCGCGCGCCGTCGCGCGCGCGTCGCGCGCGGTCGCGCGCGCGCGCGGCGCGGCGTCGCGGGCGCGCGCGGTCGACGCGCGCGCGCGCGCGCGCGCGTCGGGCGCGCGGTCGCGCGCGGTCGGCGGCGGGTCGGGGCGCGCGCGCGCGCGCGCGCCGTCGCGCGCGCGGCGCGGCGCGTCGGGCGGCGCGGCGCGGGCGCGCGTCGCGGCGTCGGGCGCGGGGCGCGCGCGCGTCGCGCGCGCGGTCGGGGCGGCGGTCGCGCGTCGGCGCGCGCGTCGCGGGCCGTCGGGCGCGCGCGGCGGTCGCGGTCGTCGGGTCGCGGCGCGGCGCGCGCGCGGCGCGCGGCGCGCGCGGCGGCGGCGCGGCGGCGCGCGGCGCGTCGGCGGCGCGCGCGGCGCGGCGCGTCGGCGTCGGCGCGCGGCGCGGGGGCGCGCGCGTCGGTCGCGGCGCGTCGCGCGCGCGCGCGCGCGCGCGGCGGCGGCGGACGTCGGCGCGCGGCGCGCGTCGCGGCGCGCGCGCGCGGGCGCGCGCGCGCGGCGGCCGCGGCGCCGGCGTCGCGCGCGCGGGCGCGCGTCGCGCGGTCGCGGCGCGCGCGCGGGTCGCGCGGGCGCGCGCGCGGCGGGCGCGCCGCGGCGTCGCGCGCGCGCGCGCCGTCGCGGCGTCGCGCGTCGGCGGCGCGCGCGGGCGCGGGCGCGCGGCGTCGGCGTCGGCGCGTCGCGTCGCGTTCGCGCGCGCGCGGCGCGCGCGCGCGCGCCGCGCGCGTCGTCGCGCGCGCGCGTCGGCGCGGCGCGCGTCGCGTCGCGCGCGGTCGCGCCGGCGCGTCGCCGCGGCGCGTCGGCGCGCGGCGGCGCGGCGGGGCGCGCGTCGCGCGCGTCGCGGCGCGGGCGGCGCGGCGCGCGGCGTCGGCGCGCGCGGCGGCGCGCGCGGCCGGCGCGGCGTCGCGGGCGCGCGCGCGCGCGCGCGGCGCGCGCGGGGCGCGCGCGCGTCGCGGCGGGCGCGCGCGGGCGCGCGCGGCGCGCGGTCGCGTCGCGGCGCGCGCGCGTCGGCCGGCGCGCGGCGCGCGCGTCGGCGTCGCGCGCGCGCGCGCCGCGCGCGTCGCGGCGCGCGCGGCGGCGCGCGGTCGGCGCGCGCGTCGGGCGTCGCGGCGCGCGGGCGCGGCGCGGGTCGCGCCGTCGCGCGGCGCGCGGCGCGGCGCGCGCGGCGCGCGTCGCGCGCGCGCGGCGCGTCGCGCGGCGCGCGCGGCGGCGCGCGGGGCGGCGTCGGCGCGGCGGCGCGGTCGCGCGCGCGCGGCGCGCGCGCGCGTCGCGCGCGGGCGGGGCGTCGCGCGTCGCGCGGCGCGCGCGGGTCGGTCGGCGGTCGGGCGGGGCCGCGCGCGCGGCGGGCGGGGCGGGCGCGGCGTCGCGCCGCGCGCGGCGGCGCGCGCGCGCCGGCCGGCGTCGGGGCGGCGCGGCGCGGCGCGCGGCGTCCGCGCGCGCGCGCGGCGGTCGTCGGGCGCGCGCGCGGCGCGCGCGTCGCGCGGCGCCGCGCGCGCGCGCGGCGCGCGCGCGGCGCGCGCGCGCGCGGCGCGCGCGCGCGGCGCCGGTCGCGCGCGCGGCGCGGGCGCGTCGCGCGCGCGTCGCGCGCGCGTCGGCGCGCGCGCGCGGCGCGCGGGTCGGGCGCGTCGCGGCGCGGCGTCGCGCGCGCGCGGCGCGCGCGGGGCGCGCGGCGCGGGGCCGGCGCGGCGCGCGGCGTCGCGCGGGGCGCGTCGCGTCGCGCGCGGCGCGGTCGTCGCGCGTCGCGGTCGCGCGCGCGCGGCGCGTCGCGTCGCGGCGGCGCGGCGCGCGCGGCGCGCGCGTCGCCGCGGGGCGCGCGCGGCCGCGCGCGCGTCGCGGCGCGTCGCGTCGGCGGTCGGGCGCGGCGCGCGCGCGTCGGGTCGCGCGCGGCGCGCGGCGCGCGGCGGCGCGCGTCGCGGCGCGCGCGCGCGGCGCGCGCGTCGCGCGCGCGGCGGCGTCGCGCGCGCGGCGCCGGCGCGCGGCGTCGCGCGCGTCGCGCGCGGCGCGTCGGCGGCGCGCGCGCGCGGCGGGCGGCGTCGCGGGCGCGGGTCGCGGCGTCGGGCGCGGGCGCGTCGGCGCGCGGCGCGCGGTCGTCGCGTCGCGCGTCGGGCGCGCGCGGCGTCGCGCGGCGTCGGCGCGCGTCGGCGCGCGGCGGCGCGTCGGTTCGCGGGGCGGCGCGCGTCGTCGCGTGCGCCGCGCGGCGGCGCGCGCGCGCGCGCGCGCGCGGGTCCGCGCGCGGCGGTCGGCGTCGCGTCCGGCGCGCGCGCGTCGGGCGCCGTCGCGGGGCGCGGTCGTCGCGCGGGCGCGCGGCGCGCGCGCGCGTCGCGGGCGCGCGCGCGGCGCGCGCGCGCGGGCCGCGGCGCGCGGCGGTCGCGCGCGGCGCGCGGCGGCCGCGCGCGCGCGCGGTCGGCGGCGGCGCGGCGCGCGTCGCGGCGGGTCGGGCGGCGCGCGCGCGGGTCGTCGGGCGCGCGGCGTCGCGCGCGGGCGGCGCGCGGCGGCGCGGCGCGCGCGGCGCCGCGTCGCGTCGGCGCGCGGCGCGCGCGGGTCGCGCGCCGCGGCCGCGCGCGTCGCGGTCGGCCGCGGCGCGCGCGCGCGCGCGGCGCGCGCGGGCGCGCGCGCGCGCTCGCGCGCGCGCGCGCGCGTCGCGGCGCGCGCGCGCGTGCGGTCGGGGGCGCGCGCGGCGCGGTCGCGGCGCGCGTCGCGCGCGCGGCGGGTCGCGGTCGGCGCGCGCGGGCGCGCGGCGGTCGCGCGGCGCGTCGCGCGCGCGGTCGGCCGCGGCGCGGTCGCCGCGCGCGCGTCGCGGTCGGGGCGCGTCGCGCGCGCGCGGCGGCGGGCGTCGCGCGGGCCGCGCGGGCGTCGTCGCGCGGCGGCGGCGGCTCGCGCGGCGCGCGGCGCGGCGCGTCGCGGTCGGGCGCGCGCGGCGCGCGCGGGCGCGTCGCGCGTCGCGCGGCGCGGCGCCGCGCGTCGCGCGCGGCGGGCGCGCGCGCGTCGGGGCGGGGCGCGCGCGCGCGCGCGGCGCGTCGGCGCGCGCGCGTCGGGGTCGCGGCGCGGCGCGCGGGCGCGTCGCGTCGGCGCGCGTCGCGCGGCGCGCGGCGGCGGGTCGCGCGCGCGCGCGGCGCGGGTCGCGCGGCGCGTCGGTCGCGCGGCGCGGCGCCGTCCGTCGCGGCGCGCGCGGCGCGCGTCGGTCGTCGCGCGTCGCGCGCGCGCGCGGCGCGCGCGCGTCGCGCGCGGCGCGCCGTCGCGCGCGCGGGCGCGCGTCGGGTCGCGCGCGTCCGGCGCGCGCGGGCGGCGTCGGGGCGCGCGGGCGGGCGCGTCGGCGGCGCGCGCGCGTCGCGCGGCGCGCGCCGCGTCGGCGCGCGCGGCCGCGCGGCGCGGGGCGCGCGTCGCGCGCGGCGCGCGCGTCGCGGGTCGCGCGCGGCCGCGCGCGGTCGCGTCGCGGCGTCGCGCGTCGTCGCGCGCGGGGGGGCGCGCGCGCGCGGCGTCGCCGGCGGGCGCGCGCCGGCGCGTCGGCGCGCGCGTCGTCGCGTCGCGCGGCGCGCGGTCGCGGCGCGTCGCGCGGGCGCGGGCGTCGTCGGCGCGCGCGCGCGGGCGTGCGCGCGCGCGTGCGCGCGCGTCGCGCGCGCGGCCGTCGCGGCCGTCGCGGCGCGCGCGCGCGCGCGGCGGCGGCCGCGCGTCGGCGTCGCGCGCGGCGGCGCCGCGCCGGCGGGGCGGCGGGTCCGCGTCGGGCGCGCGTCGGGGCGGCGCGCGTCGCGCGCGCGCGCGGCGAGGTTCGGGGCGCGGCGTCGGCGCGTCGCGTCGCGCGCGTCGCGGCGCGCGGCGTCGGGTCGCGTCGCGCGCGCGTCGGCGGCGTCGCGCGCGCGCGCGTCGCGCGGCGGCGTCGGGGGCGGTCGGGCGCGCGTCGCGCGCGCGCGCGCGCGTCGCGCGCGTCGGGCGGCGCGCGTCGCGGCGCCGCGGGCGCGGGCGTCGGTCGCGCGGCGCGGCGCGCGTCGTCGCGCCGCGCGCGGTCGCGCGGCGCGCGCGCGGCGGGCGCGGCGCGTCGGCGGTCGCCGCGACGCGCGGGTCGCGCGCGGCGGGGCGCGTCGTCGCGCGCGCGCGTCGCGGCGCGTCGCGGTCGTCGGCGGTCGGGGCGCGCGTCGCGCGGCGCGGCGCGGCGCGCGTCGCGGCGCGCGGCGCGGTCGCGGTCGCGGGCGCGCGGCGTCGGCCGGCGCGCGCGGCCGCGCGCGCGCGCGCGCGCGGCGGTCGTGGCGGCGCGCGTCGCGCGGGTCGCGGCGCGCGTCGCGGGCGGCGCGGCGTCGCGCGCGCGGGCGTCGCGCCGGCGGCGCGCGGCGCGCGCGCGGCGTCGTCGGCGCGCGCGCGCGCGCTAGCGGGGCGCGCTCGCGGGCGTCGGGCGCGGTTCGCGCGAGCGCGGGGCGCGCGCCCGCGGCGTCGCCGCGGGTCGGCGCGCGCGCGCGGCGCGGTCGGGGCGCGGCGGCGTCGTCGGCGCGCGTCGGCGCGCCGCGTCGCGTCGCGTCGGCGCGCGCGCCGCGCGTCGCGCGCCGTCGGGTCGCGGCGCGGGGCGGCGGTCGCGCGGCCGTCGCGCGGCGCGTCGTCGGCGGCGTCGGGCGCGGCGCGGGCGGCGGCCGCGCGCGTCGGCGCGCGTCGCGGCGGCGGCGTCGGCGTCGCGGCGTCGCGGCGGCGTCGGTCGCGCGGTCGCGGCGCGTCGTCGCGCGCGGCGTCGCGCGGCGCGCGTCGGCGGCGCGCGTCGCTCGCGCGCGCGCCGCGGGCGGCGCGCGCGTCGGGCGCGCGTCGCGCGTCGCGCGCGCGCGGCGCGGCGCGCGGCGTCGCGCGCGGGCGCGCGTCGGCGCGGCGGGCGTTCGCGCGGCGGGTCGTCGCGCGCGGGGGGGGCGCGGCGGCGCGCGCCCGCGCGGGCGTCGTCGCGGCGCGGCGCGCGCGGCGCGCGGCGCGGTCGGACGCGCGCGGGCGGGCGCGCGGGGGCGTCGCGGGTGGGCGTCGCGGGGGCGGGGGCGGGCGGCGGGGGGGGCGGGGGTCGCGGGGCGGCGCGGCGGGGGGGGGGGGCGCGGGTCGGGGCCGTGGGGGGGGCGGCGGGGGGGCGCGGGGGGGGGGGGCGGGGGCGGGGGCGGGGGGGGGGGGGGGGGCGGGGGGGGGGGTCGGGGGGTGGGGGGGGGGGCCCCGGGGCGCGGGGGTTCGCGCCCGGGGGGGGGGCCCGGGCGGCGCGGGCGGTGGGGGGGGGGCGGGGGGGCGGGGGGGCGTTCGGCCGCGGGGGGGGGGGGGGGGGGGGGGGTGAGGGGGGGGGGGGGGCGGGGGGGGGGGCGGTCGGGGTCGGGGGGCGGGGTCGGGGGGGGGGGGGGGGGGCGGGGGGGGGGGGGGGGGGGGGGTGGGGGGGGGGGGGGGGGGGGGGGGGGGGGGGGGGGGGGGGCGAGGGGGGCGTCGGGGGGGTCGTGGGGGGGGGCGGGGGGGGGGGGGGGTCGGGGGGGGGGGCGCGGGGGGGGGGGGGGGGGGCGGGGGCGGCGGGGCGCGGGGGGGGGGCGGGGGGGGGGGGGGGGGGGGTGGGGGGGGGGGGGGGGGGGGGGGGGGGGGGCGGGGGTGGCGGGGGGGGGGGGGTGTGGCGGGGGCGGGGGGGGGCGGGTCGGGGGCGGGGGGGGGGGCGGGGGCCCCGGGCCGGGGGGGGGGGGCGCGCGCGGGCGGGGGGCGGGGGGGGGGGGGGGGGGCGGGGGGGTCGGGCGGGGCGGGGGGGGGGGGGGGGCGCGGGGGGGGGGGTCGGGGGGCGGGGGGCGGTGGGGGGCGTCTGGGGGGGGGGGGGGGGGGGCGGGGGGGGGGGGGGGGGGGGGGCGTCGGGGGGGTCGGGGGGGGGGGGGGGGGGGCGGGGGGCGGGGGGGGGGGGCGCGGGGGGGGTGGGGGGGGGGGGGTGGGCGGCGGGCGGGGTTTATTCGGCCGGCGGGGGGGGGGGCGGGGGCGGCGGGGGGCGGGGGGGGGGGGGGCGTCGGGGTCGGGGTGCGGGGGGTGGGGGGCGTGGGGGGTGGGGGCTCGGGGGGGCGTCGGGGGGGGGGGCGTAGCGGGGGTGTTCGGGGGGCGCGGCGTGGGCGGGTGGGGTGGGGGGGCGGGGGGGGGGGGCGGCGGGGGGGCGGCGGGGTCGGGCGGGGGTCGCGCGGCGGGGGGGGCGCGGGGTCGGCGGGGGCGGGCGGGGGGCGGCGGGCTGCGCGGCGGCGGGATGGCGGAGGTCGGGCGGGCGGGTCGCGGGGGGGGCGGCGGGCCGTGGTCGGGGGGGGGGTGGGTCGCGGGGGGGGGCGGCGGGGGGCGGGGCGGGGGGGGGGGGTGGCGCGGGGGGGGGGGGGAGGCGTCGCGGCGGGGCGATAGGGGGGGGGGGGTGGGTCGCGGGTGGGGGCGGGGGCGGGGGGGCGTGGGGGCGGCGGGGTCGGTGAGCCCGGGGGGGGGCTGCCGGGGCGCGCGTGGGTTCTGGGGGCGGGTGGCGGGGGGAGGCGCGGTGGGGGCGGGGGGGCGCGTCGGGGGGGCGGGCGGGGTCGGGGCGGGGGGGCGGGCGGGGGGGGGGTCGGAGCGCGCGTCGGCGGGGGCGGGGGGGGGGGGCGGGGGGCGGGTGGGCGGGGGGGCGGGTCGCGGCGGGGGGCGCGCGTTCGGGGGGGTCGCGGGGGCGCGGGGGGGCGTCGGCGCGGGGGGGCGGGGGCGTGGGCGGTCTGGGGGGTCGTCCGGGGGGGCGGGGGCGCGGGATTCGGCGGCGGCGGGGGGCGGGGTGCCGGGGGGCGGGGGCCGGCGGGGGGCGGAGGGGCGGGGGGGGGCGCGGCCGCGGGGGGTTCGGCCGGAGAGCGTAGGGTCGGTGGGGGGCGGGGGGCGGCGGGGGTCGGGGGGGGTCGGGGAGCGGGGGGCGGGCGGGGGCGGCGGGGCGGGGGCGGCGGTGGGGGGGCGGGGGGTGGTCGGGGGTCGGTGGGGGTCGGAGGGGGGCGTCCGCGGGCCTGGCGGTGGGGTCGGGGGGCGGTGTCGTGGGTGGGGGGGGGGGGGGGTCGCGGGGGGGGTCGGGCGGCGATCGGGGGGGGAGGGGTACGTGGTCTGGGCGGGGGGGGCGTCGGGACGCGTGCAGGGGGGTGGCGCGGTGGGGGGGGGGGGGAGGGCGGGGGGCGGGCGGCGGGGGCGCGGGGGGGGCGGGCGGCGTGGGGGTCGGGGGGGGTCGTGGGGGGCGGGCGGGGGCGGGGGCGGCGGGGGCGCGCGTGCGGTCTATCGGGGTGGCGGCGGGTCGGGGGCGGCGGCGGCGCGGGGGGGGGGGGGGGGGGGGCGCGTCGGGCGGGGGCGGCGGGGGGGGCGTTCGGGGGCGCGCGGGCGCGGGGTCGCGCGGGCGTGGGCGGGGGGGGGGTCGCGGGGGCGCTGGCGGGTCGGGGGGCGGGGGGGGCTGAGGGCCGTGGGCGGTCGTCGGGGGGTCGGGGGCGGGCGCGGGGCGGGGCGGGGGGGGGGGCCGGGGCGGCGGGGGGGGGGGGGGTCGGGTGGTTCGGGGGGAGTCGGGGCGCCGGGAGGCGGCGGGGGGGGGGCGGTTCGGCCGGCGGGAGGGCGCGGGGGGGGGGGGGGGGCGGCGGGTCGGGGGCCGGCGGGGGCGGGGGGGCGGCGGGGCGGGGTCCGAGGGGGCCGGGGCGGGGGGGGGGGGCGTGCCGCGGGGGGTCGGCGGGGGGGGGGGCGGGGCGGTGGGGGGCGCGTCGGGTTCGTGGGCGGGGGGGGGGGTGCGGGGGGGCGCGCGGGCGGGGGGGGGGCGGGGGGGGGGGGGTCGGGGGGGCGGGGCGGTGGGCGGGGGGGAGGTCGGGAGCGCGGAGGGGGGGGGGGCGGGGGGGGGGGGGGGGTCGGGCGTGGGGGTCGCGGGGGGCGGGTGCGGGGCGGGCGGGCGTCGGGGGGGGTGGCGCGGTGGGGGGGGCGGGGGGTCGGGGGGGGGCGGGGTCGCGGGGCGGGGGTCGGGGGGGCGGCGGGGGGCGTCGGTCTCGGCGGTGGGTCGGGGGGGGGGGGGTGGCGGAGGGGGGGGGGGGGGGGGGGGGCGGGGGGGGGCCGGTGGGCGGGGGGGGGTCGTGGCGGGTCGGGGGGGTGCGGGGGTGGGGGGGAGGCCGGGGGTGGTCGGGGGTCGGGGGGGGGGCGGTCGGGGGGGGGGGGGGGCGGGTCGCGCGGCGGGGGGTGGGGTGGGGCGGGGGGCGGGGGTTCGGGGGCGGGGGTCGGGAGGCGGGGGCGGGGGCGGGGATCCCGGCGGGGGGGGGGGGGGGGGGGGTCGTCTGGGGGCGTCGGGGGCGGGAGGCGAGTGGGGGGGGCCGGGGGGGGGTCGGGGGCGGGGGGGGATCGACGGGGGTCGGGGGGGCGGCGGCGGGGTGCGGGGGTGGGGCGCGGGTCGGGGGCGGTCGCGCGGGAGCGGGCGGGGCGCGGGGGGAGGGGGGGGCCGGGGGTGGTCGCTGGGGGGGCGCGGGGGGGGGCGTGGGGCGTGGGCGGGGAGTCGGCGCGGAGGGGGCGGGCGCGGGGAGGGGGGCGGGGGGGGTCGGCGGGTGGCGGGGTCGCGCGCGGTGCGCGGGCGGTCGGGGCGGGGGTGGGGGGGCGGGGTCGCGGCGGGGGGGGGGGGGGGGAGGGCGGGGGGCGGGGAGGGGGAGGGTCGGCGCGGTCGGGGGTCTGCGGGCGGGCCGCCGGCGGCCGCGCGCGGGGCGCGGGGCGGCTGGAGAGGGTCGTGGAGGGTTCGGGGGCGTGGGGGGGCGCGGGTGGGCAGCGGGGGGGGGGGCGGCGGTCGCGCGGGGGGCTGGCGGGGCGGGGCGTCAGGGCGGGGTCGCTTGTGCGTCGGGGCGGGGGGGCGCGGGGTGGCGGCCGGGGGGGCGTGGGGGGGCGGGGGGGGTCGGGGGGCGGGGGGGGTGGGCGGTGGGGGACTCGGTCGGGGCCGTCGGGGTGGGGGCGTCGTTTCGGCGGGGCGGAGGGCGGGGCGGGGGGGGGGTCGCGTGGGGGGGGGTTGGCGGCGAGCGGGCGGGCGGGCGCGGGGGGGGGGGGCGCGGGCGCGCGGGGGGCGGGGCGTCTGGGCGGGGGGGGGGGCGCGGCGGGGGACGGTCGGGCGCCGGGGGGGGACCGGGCGGGGGGGGGCGGGAGGGGGGGGCGGGGGGGGTCGTGCGCGGTCGTGCAGGGGGGGGGGGGGGGCGCGGTCGGGGGGGCGGGGGGGCGGGGCGCGGGTCGGGGGTGGCGTGTGCGCGGGGCGGGCGGGGGTCGCGGGGTCGGGGGGGGTCGGGGCGGGGGGGGGGGGGGGGGGGTCGTGAGGGGGGGGGGGGGGCGGGGGGGGGGGGTCGGCGGGCGGGGGGGGGCGGGGGGGCGGGTCCGGCCGGCGGGGGGCGGGGTCGGGGGGGGGGGGGTCGGGGGGCGGATCGGCGTGGGGGGTCTGGGGCGGGTCGGGGGGCGGGGGTCGGGGTCGGTCGCGGGGGCGTGGCGGTCGCGCGGGCTGGGGGCGGGGGGAGGTCGGGGGGGGCGGCAGCGGGGGGGGGCGGGGGCGCGGTCGCGGGCCGGGGGGGGTGGGGGGGTACGGCGGGGCGGGGGGTCGTGGGCGAGGCAGCGGCGGGGGGGCGGGGGCGAGCGGGGGAGTTCGGGGGGGCGGCGCGGGACCCGGGGCGGGGGGGGTCGAGGCGGGGTCGCGGGGGCGGGGGGGGGCGCGGGTCTGCGGGGCGGGGCGGGGCGGCGGCGGCGTGTCGCGGGGGGGCGGCCGGGCGGGCGGGTCGGCGGGGGGCGGGCGCGGGGGGTTCGCGGGGGGGGGGGTGGGGGAAGGGGGCGTCGGGGGCGCGGGGGGGGTGGGCGTCGGGGCGTGCGCGGGTCGGCGGCGGGGGGCGGGGGGCGGAGGGGGCGGGCGTCGTCGCGGGCGGGGGGGGGGCGGGGCGGAGGGGGGGCGGCGCGGGGGGGGGGAGGCGAGGCGGGGGGGGGGGGCGTCGGGGCGGGTCGGGGGGGGCGGGGCGGGGGGGCGGCGGGGCGGGGGTTCGGGGGGGGGGGGCGGGCGGGCCGTGTCGGCGCGGGGGGCGGGCCGGGCGCTCGTGTGCGTCGGGGGGGGGGGCGCGCGGGGGGGCGGGTCGTCGTGCGGCGGGGTCGCGGTCGGGAGGGCGGGGGGGCTCGAGGTGGGGGTGGGTGCGCGGTGGTCGGGGGGGGGGGTCGGGGGGGGGTCGCTGCGGTCGCGCGGGGGGCGGCGGGAGGGGGCGATCGGGGGGGGTCGGGGGGGGGCGGGGGGGTCGGGTAGGGGGGTCGGCCGGCGGCGGGCCGGCGCCGGATTCGGGCGGGGTACGGGGGGCGCGGTGCGCGGCGTGCGGGGGGCGGGGGGGGGGGGGCAGGGGGGCGGGTGCGGGGGCGGCGGGGCGGTGGAGTCGGGTGGGGCGGTCGGCGACGGGGGCGGGGGTCGGGAGCGGGGCGCGGGGGGCCGGCGATTGCGGGGTAGGCGAGGGGGGGGTCGCGCGCGTGGGGGGCGGGGGGGGGGGCGGGTCGGGGGGGGGGCGGGGTGGGGACGGGGCGGGGCGAGTCGGGGCGGCGGCGGGGGCGGGGGGTCGGCGCGTGGGGTCGGGGGGGGGGGGCGGGGGGTCGGGGCGCGGGGGGGGGGGGGGGGGGGGGGGGGGGGGGGGGGGCGGGACAGGGTCGGCGGGGGGGGGGGGGCGGGGGGGTGGCGCGGCGGGCGGGCGGGCGGGGGCGCGCTGGCGGGGCGCGAGGTCGGGGCCGCGGGGGGGGGCGGGTCGCGGCGGCGCGCGGGCGGGGCGGGGGCCTCGGGGGGGGGGGCGCGGCGGGGCCGGGGGGGTCGGCGGGGCGGTCGCGGGCGGGGGTGTGGTGGGGGCGGCGGGGGGGGCCCCCGGGGCGCGAGGCGGGGGGCGTGGCGCGGACGCGGGGGGGGGGGGGCCGGGCGGGGCGCGGGCGGCGGGGGTCGCGGGGGGGGTTGGGCCGGCGGGCGGGGGGGGGGGGTCGTCGGTCGCGGCGGGGCGGCCGCGGGGGTCGGGGGGGCGGAGGGGGGGGTGCGTGGGGGGGGGGGGGCCGGGGGGGGGGGGGTCGCGGGGTCGGGGGCCCGGGGGGGCGTTTCGGGTCGGGGGGGGATCGGGGGGGGGGGGGGGGCGGTCGGGTGGGGGGCGGGCGGGGGCGGGGGGCGGTCGGGGGCGGGGGGGTCGCGGCCGGGCCTGGCGCGGGCGGGGGGGGCGTGGGGGGTATGTCGGGACGGGGGGGGGTCGGCCGGTGTCGGCGGGGTGTTGGTCGGGGCGGGGGGGCGGGGGGGGCGGGGGACGTCGCGGGCGGGCTGGCGGCGGGTCGGTGGTGGGGGCCGGGGGTGGGGTGGGGGGGCGGGCGCGGGGCGTGGCCGGGGGGGGCGCGCGGGCCCGCGGGGGCGCCGCGGGGCGGGGTCGGGGTCGGGGGGTCGGGGCGGGGGGGGGCGGAACGCGGCGGTCGGGGGGCGCGGGGGGGGGGGTGGCGGGGGGGCGGGGGGGCGGGGCGGCCGGGGTCGGCGGTGCCGGGCGGTCGGGGTGCCGGGGGGGGCGGAGGGTCGGCGGGGGCGGGGGCGCGCGGGGGGTCGGGGCGGGGGGGGACGTCGGGGCGGGCGTCGTGGGCGGGGGGCGGTCGGGGGGCGGGCGGCGGGCGGGCCGGGGAGGCGGGGGGGGGGGTCGGGGCGGGGGGGGGGGCGGGCGGGGGGGCCGCCGGGCCGGGGAGGCCGATCGTGGGGGGGGCGGCGGGCTGGTGGCGGGAGCGGGTGACGGCGGGGGGTGTCGGGTCGGGGGCGGGGCCTGGGCGGCGCGGTCGGCGGGGTAGGTGCGGGGGTGGCGGTGGGGGGCGGGACGGGGTCGGCGAGCGCGCGGGGGCCGGGGGGGCGTCGGCTGGTCAGGCGGGGGGCGCGGGGGGGGACGGGGGGGGGGGGTGCGGAGTGCGCGGCGCGGGGGGGCGGGGGGCGGGCGGCCGGGGGGCGGGCGGGGGCCGTGGGGGGGCGAGGGGCGGGGGGGGGGGCGGGCGGTGGGGGGGGGCGGGGGGCGGGCGGGGGGGGGGAGGCGCCGGGCGTCGGGGGGGGGGGTGGGCGCGGGGGGGGCGTGGGGTGCGGGGCGGCGTGTTGGGCGGGGGCGCGGGCGGGCGGGGGTGCGGCGGGGGGGCCGGGAGGCGGGACGGGGGGGCGGTCGGGGGGGGGGGTCGGTCGCGGGCGGGTTGGGTGTCGGGGGCGGGCGGGGCGGGCGTCGGCGGGCGGGGCGCCGTCGGCGTGGGGGGGGGGCCGGGGGGGGGCGGGCGGGGAGGGTGGCGGTCGCGAGGGGGGGTCGCCGGGGGGCGGCGGGGGGGGGGGGGGGGGGGGGGCGGGTGGTGGGCGGGGGGTCGGCGGGCGAGGGGGGGGGGGGGGGTGCGCGGGCGGGGGTAGGGTGGGGGCGGTGGCCTGGGGCGAGGGTTCGTCGGGTCGCCGTCGGGGGGGGGGGGGGGGTCGCCGCGGTCGGGCGGGGGGTCGGCCGGGGCGGCGGGCGTCGGTGGGGGCGGGCGGGGGCCGGGGGCGGGGCGCGGGGTCGGGGGGGGGGGGGCGGGGGGGGGGCGCCGGGTGGGGGCGTGTGCGGCGGGGGGCGGGGCCCGGGGGGGCGGGGGGGGCGGGTGGGGTCGGGGGGGGCGCGGGCGGGGGGGGGCGGGGCGGGGCGGGGGTCCGCGGCGGGGGCGGGGGGGGGCGGTCGGGGGGGGGGGCGTGGGGGGGGGGGGGGGGGGGGGGGGGGGGGGTTGGGGGGGGGGCGCGGGGGGGGGGGGGCGGGGGGGGGGGGGGGGGGGCGGCGGTGGGGGCGGGGGGATCGCGGGGGGGGGGGGGGGGCGAGTGCCGGGGTCGGCCGGGCGCGGGGGCGATTCGGGGGGGCGGGGGCGAACGGGGGTGGGCGCCGACGGGGACGGGGGCGGGGGCGGGCCGGCGGGGGGTGGGGGGGCGTGCCGGCGGGGCGTCGCGGCGCGGGGGGGGGGTGGGGGGGCGGGGGGTGCGCGGACGGGCGCGGGGGGCGGGGGGGGGGCCGGCGCGGGGGGGTGAAATGCTGGGGGGGGGGGGGCGCGCGGGTTCGTGGGGGGTGCGGTCGCGGGGCGGGTCGGGGTGGGTCGCTGGCGGGGGGCGCTGGGGCGGGGCGGGGGCGGGGGTCGGGTCCGGGGGGGCTGCGGGCGGCGGGTCGGGGGCCGGCGGCGGAGGCCGGGGGGGCGCGGGTCCGATTCCGCGCGGGGTGGGGCGGGGGGCGGGGTGCGTGGGGGGCGCGGCGGCGGGCGGCGTCGGAGTCGTGGTCGGGGGCGGCGGGGGTGGGGGGCGTCGCGGGGGGGGGGGGGCGGGCGCGCGGACGGGGGGCGGGGGCGGGGGGGGCGGCGGGGCGCGGGGCGGGGAGCGGGGCGGGGGGCGGGGGTTCCGGACGTCTGGGGGGGCGGGGGGGGCGGGGTGGTGTGCGCGGGGCGGGGGGGGGGGGGCGGGAGGGGGGGGTCGCGGGGGGGTCGCGGGGGGGGGGGGGGCGGGTGCAGTCGCGGCGGGGGCGCGGTGGGCAGGCGGCCGGGGGCGGGGGTGGGGTGGGGCGTCGGTGCGGGTGGGGGCTGGGGGGTCCCCGGGGGGGCGGGGTCGGGGGGGCCGGATTCGCGGGCGGCGCTGGCGGGGGGGGGGCGGGTACGGGGGGATGGGCGTCGGTCGCGGCGGGCGGGTGGGCGGGGGTTCGGGGAGTGGGGGGGGGCGGAGGCGTCGGGGGGGGAGGTGACGGGGCGGGGGGGCGGGGCGGGTCGGGGAGCGGGGGTGGGCGCGGGGTGCCGGGGGGGCGGGGGCGCGGGGGGGGGTCGCGCGCGGCGGGGGGCGGGGTCGGGGGGGTCGGGGTCGGGGTGTCGGGGGGGCGGGGGGTGCGGGGGCGAGGCTTCCGCGCGCGGGGCGGCGGGCGGGGGTCCCGGAGGTGGGGGGGGGCGGTCGGGAGGGGGGCGTCGGGCGGCGGGGGGGGGTCGGCCCGGGTGGGGGAGGGGGGGGGGGCGCGGGCGGGGGGGGTCGTGGGGGGGGGGGGTGGGGGGGGGGGGGAGTGGGGGGCGGCGGGGCGGGTGGGCGGCGCGGGGGGGGGGGCGGGCCGCGCGGGCGGGGTGGCCCGGCGGGGTGGCGGGGCGGGGGGCCGGGCGGGTCGGGGGGTGGGGGCGGGGGGGGGCTGGGGGGTCGTCGGAGGGCGTTGGGCGGTCGGGGGGGGGGCGGGGGGGGTGCGGCGGTCCGTGCGCTGGGCCGGCGCTGGGTGGGCGGGGGTCGGGGTCGGGCGAGGCCGCCGGGAGGACGGGGGGGCGGCGGTTCAGGGGCGGGAGGGGGGGGGGCGGGGCGGGGGGCGGCGGAGTCGGTGCGGGTCGGGGGAGGGGGGTGGGGGGGGTAGGGCGGGGGGGGGGGCAGGGGTGGGCGCGCGGGGGGGGGGTCGCGGGCGGTGCGGGCGGCGTCGGGGGGGGGCGGTGGGGGGGGGGCGGTCGGGGGGCGGCGGGGGGCCGGGGGTCGGGGGGTCGGGGGGGGGGGGGGTCGGCGCCGCGGGGCGGGGGGCGGCGGGTGGGGGGGGGGGGGTGGGGGGGGACGGGGTTCGGGGTCGTGTGGGGGGGGCGGATCGGGGGGGGGGCGGGGGGTCGGGGGGGCGCGGGGGGGGCGTAGCGGGAGGCGGGGCGGTCGGGCGGAGGTGGGCGGGGGGCTCGGGGGTGGGGGCGCGGGGAGGCGGGCGGGGGTCGGCGGCGCGGGGGGGGGGGGCGGGGGCGGTCGGGGGGGTGGGGGGGCGGGGGTCGGGGGCGCCGCGCGGGGGTCAGGCGAGGCGGGGGGCCGGGAGGGCTGGGGGGGCGTCGGGGGGGCGGGGAGGGGCGGGCGGAGTCGGGGCGTTCGGGCGTGGGGGGTCGGCGTCGTCGGCGGGGGGCGCGGCGGGGGGCGGGCGGCGGGGCGGGGGGGGGGAGGGGGGCGGGTCGGGGCCGCGGGGGCGGCGGGGGGTCGCGGCGGGCGGGGCGCGCGTGGTGGCTGGGTCGGGAGCGGTCGGGGCGGGGGCGCCGCGGGGGGGGGGCCGTCGGGCGGGGGGGGGGGTTGCGGGGTCGGGGGGCGCGGGGGGGGTGGGGGGGGTGGGGGCGGGGGGGGGTCGGGGGCGCGGTCGTGGGGGGGTCCGGACGCGGCGGCGTGGGGGGGGGGGCGCGCGGGCGGGGGGGGGGCGTGGGGCGGGGGGCGTCGGTCGGCGGGCGGTCGGGGGTGGGGACGGGGTGGGGGTGGGTCGTCGGGCGCGCGGGCGTCGGGGGGCGTCGCGGGCGGGGGGGGGGTCGGGGGGGCGGGTCGTCGGTCGCGGCGGGGGGGGTCGGCGGCGTGGGCGGGCTGCGGGGGCGCTGGGGGGGGGGGGGGGGCGGTCGGGGGGGGGGGGGGCGGGAGTCGGGGGGGCGGCGGGGGGGTGGGCGGGGGCCGTCGGGGCGGGCCGGGGGTGGGGGGGCGGGCGGGTAGCCGGGGGGGGGATCGGGGCGGGTGGGGAGTCGCGGGTGTCGGCGGGGGCGGGCTGGCGGGGGGGGGTCGGGGGGGTCGGCGGGGTCGGGGGGCGGGGGTGGCGGGGGCGGGGGGCGGTGGGGGTGCGGGCGCGGGGGGGTCGTCGCGTCGTCGGTCGCGGAGTCGTCGGGGGGGCGGCGTCGGCGCGCGGCGGTGCGGCGGGGGGCGGTCGCTCGGGTTGGGGGCGGGCGGGGGCGCGGGGGGGGCGGGGGGCGGGGGGGGGGGGGCGGGGTCCGCGTGGGGCGGGGGTCGGGGTGCGCGCGGGGGTCGCTGGCGGGGGGGGGGGGCGGGGCGGCGCGTCGGGGGGGGGGGTGCGGGGGTGGGTTAGGGGGGCGGACGGGCGGGGCGGTCGGTGGGGGGGCGTCGGGGCGCGGCGCGCGGCGCCGGGCGGGTGGGGGGGCAGCGGGGGAGGGGCGGCGTGGGCGGGTGGCGGGGGGGGGGCGGGGGTGGGGGGGGGGGGGGGGGGGAGTGGGGGGGGGGGGCGGGGCGGGGGGGGTGGGGGGTGGGGGGGGGGTGGGGCGGGGGGGGTGGGGGTCGTCGCGTGCGGCGGGCGTCGCGGGCGGCGGTCGGGGGGGAGCGCGGGTCGGCGCGGGGGTGGTCGTGCGTGGGGGGGGGAGGGGGGGTGTCGGGGGGTCGGCCGTGGGGCGGGGTCGGGGGCCGGGGGGGGGGGGCCGCGGGGGGCGGGGCGGGGGCTGCGGGGGGGGGGGGGTCGTGGGGTGGGCGGCGAGGGGGGACGGGTCGGGCGGGGCGCGGGGGGCGGCGGGGGGGGCGCCGGGGGGGGGGGGGGGGGGGGGGGGTCGGGGCCGGGGCGGGGCGGGGCGGGGGGTGGGTGGGGCGGTCGGGGCGCGGGTGGGAGGGGCGGGTCGTCGTGGCGGGGCCGGCGGCTGGGGGTGCGGGTCGCGGGGGCGGCGGTGGCGCCGTCTGAGGTCGGGCGGATCGTCGGGGGGGGGGGGGGCGGCGGGCGAGGGGGGGGGGGCCGGGGGCGGCGGCGGCGCGGGGTCGTCGGGGGGGTGGGCGGGGTCGGGGCGGGGTTCGGGCCGCGGGGGTGGATCGGGCGGGGGGGGGCGCGGGCGTACGGGGTGGCGTGGGGAGGGGGGGGGGGCGGGGGGTGAGGGGGGCGTCGGCGCGCGGAGCGTCGGGGGGGGTCCGCGCGGGGGGGGGGGATTGGTCGCGGCACGGGGCGGGGGTCGGGGCGGGTCGGCGGGCTGCGGCGGGCGGGGGGGCGGGGGGGGGGGGTGGGGGGCGCGGGCGGGAGTGAGGGGCGGGGGGGGGGGAGCCGGGTCGGGCGCGACGGCGGTGGGCGCGCGGGTCGGGGGGTCTGGGGGGGCGGGACGGGGTCGGGCTGGATCGAGGGGGGGCGGGGTGGGAGGGGGGGGTTCGGGGGCGGGGGGGCGGTCGGGGGTCGGCGGGGGGGGGCGGGGGCGGGGGTGGGGGGGGGGGGGTCGGGTCGGGGCGGGTGCAGGGCGGGGCGGGGTCGGGCGCCGGGGCGGGAGGGGGGGGGGTGGGGGGGGGTCTGCGTGAGGGGGGGGGCGAGTCGGGGTCGGTCGGCGTGCGCCGCGGGAGACCGCGGGGGGGGGGGCGGCGGGGGGGGGCCGGGGCGGGGGCCTGGTCCCGGTGGGAATTCGGGGCGGGGCGTGAGGGTGGCGTCGGGGGAGTCGCGGGTCGGGGCGGGGGGGGGGGATTCGAGGGGGGGCGTCTGGGGCGGCGGGTCGGAGGGAGGCGTCTGCGGGCGGGTGCGGCGCGTCCGGTGTCGGTTGCGGGCGGGCTGGGGGGGCGGTCGAGTCCGGCGGGGCGGTCGGGGGGTCGTCGGGTGGGGCGGGTGGGGTGGCGGGTCCCCTCGGGGGTGGCGTCAGGGGGGGTCGCCGGCGGGGGAGCGTCGGGCGGGGGGGCGGCGTTCGCGGCGGGTCCGAGGGGGGGTCGGGGCCTGGGTGGGCGGGCGGCGGGTGCGGGTCGTCGTGGGGGCGCGGGGTCGGGTCGGGCGCGAACGTCGGGAGCCGGACGCGGGACGGGGGGTCCGTTTCGGTCGGTGGCCCGCGGGGCGAATTCGGGGGGGGTGCCGCCGGGCCCCGGGCGTCGGCGGGGGTTGGGGTGAGGTCGTCGCTGGGCGGCGGGTCGGATGGGGTCGCTGCGGGGGGGGCGGGGCGGGCGGGGCGCGGGGGGGCGGGGGGCGCCCGGGCGGTGGGGGGGGGGGCGGGCGTGCGGGCGGGCGCGAGGGGGTGGTCGGGGCGGGGTCGGGTCGGGGCAACCTGCGCGGCGGGGGGGGGGTGGGGGGGCCGGTTCGCGGGGGTGGGGGGGGCGGGGGGAGGCGGTCGGGGGCGGGGGGGTGGTGCGGTCGGGGGGGGGAGGGGGGCGCGGGGGGTGGTGGTGGGCGGGGGGGCGCGGGCAGAGCTGGACCGGTCGGTGGGGGGGGGGGTCGGCGGTCGCGGGCGGGGGGGGCGTGGGCCGGGATCGGGGCGGGGGTGGATGGGTGGGGGGGGCGGGCGGGGGGCGGGAGCTGGTGGGGGGGGGGGGACGGGTCGGCGGCGCGGGGCGCCGGGCTCGGCGGGGGGCCGGGGGGGCGGGGTGTACGGGATGGGACGGGGGGGGGCCGTCGGGCGGGGGGTCGGGGGGGGGGCGCGGTTGGGCTGGGGGGGGGCGGGGCGCGTCGGGCGCGGGGGGGGGCGCGGGGCGGCGGGGCGGGGGGGGGGGGCGGGGGGGCGCCGGGGCGCGGGGCTGGCGGGGGGGGGGGGGGGCGGGGGGGGCGGGGGGCGGGCGGGGGGGGGGGGGGCGGGGGGGGCGGGGGGGGGCTGGGCGGGGGGGTCGGGGGGGGCGCGCGGCGGGGCCGGGGGGGCGGCGGGGGGTGGTGGGCGGGGGGGGGCGTGGGGGGGGGGGCGGGGCCGGGGCGGGGGGGCGGGGGGGGGCGGGGCGGGGGCCCGGGGGGGGGCGGGGGCGGGCGGCGGGGCGGGGGGGGGTGGGGCGGGCGGGGGGGGGGGGCGGGGGGGGGGCGGGGGGGCGGGCTGCGTGCGGGGGGGGGGGGCGGGGGGGGCGGGGGTTTGCTGGGGTGGGGCGGGGGGGCGGGGGCGGGGGCGGGGG
>JAIWJD010000007.1:3052710-3067714 GCA_022818045.1 Neotoxoptera formosana | reverse complement strand
GGAGCGGATGAGGAGGGGGGGGGGAAGTCGGGGTGGGAGGGCGGCGGGGGGGGGGGTGGGGGGCGGGGAAGGAAGGAGGGGAGGGGAGGGGGAGAAGGAGTGGGAGCGGGGGGAGGGGGGGAGAGGCGGCGGGGAGGAGGGAGGATGGTGGGGGGGAGTGGAGGGGGGGGGGGTGGCGGGGGGGGGCGAGGGGAGAGAGGAGGGGGGGGGGGGGGGGGGGGCTCGGGGGAGGGAGGGCGAGGGGGGGGCGGGGCGGGGGGGGGGTCAGGGCGCAGGGGAACGAGGGAGAGGGGGGAGGGGGAGGGGGGGGACCGGGGCAGTGGGGGGTGGGGGGGTCCCACCGCGGGTGGGGGGCAGGGGAGAGAGCCGGGGGCGGGGGGGGGGCGCAGAGGGGGGGAGCGACGGGGGGAGCAGGGGGGACGGGGGGGGGGGGGACGGGGGGGACGCGAGTGGAAGGGGGCGAGGGGCAGGGCGGACGCTGCGGGGGTGAGGGGGGGGGGAGAGGGGCGGGGGGGCGGGGCCTGGGGGGCAAGGGAGGCGAGGGGGGGGGGGGGGGGGCAGAGCCGGAGGGGGGGAACGGATGGGGGGGAGTAGGGCGGGGGGGAGGAGGGGAGGTAGGGGGGGGCGCGGGGGAGTAGGGGGGGGTGGGGGAGGGGGGGGGGCGGGGGAGAGAGGGGGGGGGGGGGGATCGGAGAGAGAGGGGGGGGGGGGGGGAAGGGGGGTTGGGAGGGGGGGGGGCGGGGGGGGGATGGGGACGGGGGAGAGACAGGGGGCGGGATAGCGGCGGGGCAAGGGAGAGGAGGGGGCGAGGAGGGGGGGGAGGAGGTAGAGAGGAGCGGTGGATGGGGGAGGGGGGGGGGACGAGAGAGGCGGGGGGGGGAGGTGGATAGAGGGGCGGAGGGGTGCGGTGGGGCGGGGTGGAAGGGGGGGCGAGGGAGGGTGGGGGGGACGAGGGGGTGAGGCAGAGGGCGGGTGGGGGGGGAGAGAGGAGGGGCAGGCGGGGAGGCGGGGAGGGGGGAGCAGAGGTGGTGGGGATGAGGCGTGGGAGTGGGGGGGAGGGGTGGGGGAGGAAGGGAGGGGGTTGGGGTGGGGGGGGGAGGGGGAGGGGGGGGGGCGGGGGGGACGGGAGGGGGGCGGGGGTGAGGGGGCCGAGCGAGGGGGGAGGGCGCAGGGAGAGTGAGGGGAGGGGGAGGGGCGGGGGGGGGGGCATGAGGGGGGGGCTGGGCTGAGGGGAGGGAGAGGGGGAAGGGTGGGGGGGAGAGGCGGGGAGAGACGGAGGCAGGGAGCGGCAGAGGGTGGAGGGGGCGGGGCGGGGGGGAGAGGGGGGCGAGGAGGGGAGGAGGGGGAGTGACGGGAGCGGGGCGAGGGAAGGGGGGGCTGCAGGGGGGGGGGGGGAGGGGAGCGGAGGTGGGGAGGGGGATGGGGGGCCGGAGGGAGGGAGGGGGGGGCGGAGGGGAAAGGACGTGCGAGTCGCGGTGGGTGGGCGCGGGGAAGGGAGGGGGGAGGAGGGCGGGGGGCGCGGTGAGGGGAGGGGGGGCGAGCAGGAGGGGGTGATAGGAGGGGTAGGGGGGGGTGGGGGGGGATGAGGGGCGGGGGTGGGCCGTGGCGGACAGGGGGCCGGGGCAGGGGGCCGCGGGGGGGGAGCCGGGGGGGGGCAGTGGGAGCGTGGGAAGAGGCAGGGAGGGGGGGGGGGGGGGAGGGGGGGGGCGGGGGGAGGCGGGGGACGGCGAGAGTGTGGGGGCGACAGAAGGGCGCAGAGACAGAGGGGCGAGGGAGGGGGAGGAGGGGGTGGGGGTGGGGTCGAGGGCGGGGGGAGGGGGAGGAACGGGGAGCCGGGGGATGGGAGGCAGTGAGGGGGGGGGGGCGGGGAGCGAGGGAAGAGGAGGGGGGGAGGGGGGGGGTGGCAGTGGGGGCGGGGGGGGGGGCGGTGGGGGGGGCGGAGGGGAGAGGGGGGGGGGGGGGGGGGGTGGAGGGAGAAACGAGGGGGGGGGGGGGGGCGGAGGAGGCGGAGAGGGAGGGGGGGGCAGGGGAATGCGAGGGGGGGGGGGGGGGGGAGGGGGGGGGGGGGGGGGGGGGGGGTGCAGAGGGAGGGGGGAGGGGGGGGGGGAGGCGCGGAAGGGGAGGGGGGGGGGGGGGGCGAGGGGTGGGGGCGAAGGGGGGCGGGGGGGGAGGGGGGGGAGGGGTGGGGGAGGGGGAGGGCGGACAGGGGGAGGCAACGGGGGGGGGCGGAGAGAGGCGGGGGGGGGGGGAGAGGGGGGGGGGAGGGGGAGCGGGGGAGGGGGGGGCGGGACGGGGGGCAGGGGGGGTGGGGGGGGGGGGCGGGGGGGGGGGGGTGGGGGGGGCGGGAGGACGAGGGGGGGGGAGAGGGAGGGAGAGGGGGGGCGAGGGGGGGGAGCGGGGGAGAGGGGTGAGGGGGCGGGTGGAGGGGAGGGAGGGGGTAGCGGGGGGAGGGGAGGGGGCGGGCGGGGGGGGGGGGGACGGGCGAGAGGGGGGGGGGGGGGGGGGGGGGAGGGGGGGCGAGAGGGGGGGGGGGGGGAGGGGGGGGCGGGAGGAGGGGGGGGGGAGGAGGGGGGGGGCGGGGGAGGGGGGGGGGGAGGGGGGGGGGGAGGGCGGAGGGGGAGGGGGGGTGCGGGGGGGGGAAGATGGGGGGCGGGCGGGGGGCGGGGGGGAGGGGGTGGAGGGGGGGTGGAAGGGAGGGGGGGGGAGGAGGGGGGGGGGGAGGGGGGGGGGGGGGGGGGGGGGGTGAGGAGGGACAGCGGGGGGGGGGGCGAGGGGGGGGGGGGGGCGGGGGGCGTGAGGGGGAGGGAGGGGGGGGGGAGGCGGGGTGGGGGGGGGGGGGGGCGGAGGGGGGGGGGAGGGGGAGCAGGGGGAAGGCGGAGGGGGAGAGGGAGGGGGGGGGGGCGGGGGGGGAGGGCAGGGGGGGGCGGGGGGGGGGGGGGGGGGGGAGGGGGGGGGGGCGGACGGGGAGGGGCGGGGGGGGGAGGAGCGGAGAGGCGGGGGGACGTGGGGGGAACGGGAGGGGCGAGGGGGGGAGTGGGGGGAACGAGGGAGGAGGAGGGGAAGGGGGGGAGGGGAGGTACGGGGGAGGGCGAGGGGGGGCGGAGGAGAGGGGAGGGAGGGGCGGGGGGGGCGGGGGGGCGAGGAGAGGGGGGGCGGAGGGGAAGGGGTGGGGGGGGAGGGTGGGGGGGACGCTGGGAGGGGGGGGCGGGGAAGGGAGGGGGGGGAGGGGGGGGACGGAGGGACGGGGGGTGGGGGGGAGGGGGGGGGGAGGGGGGGGAGAGGGGGGGGGGGGGGGAGGCGGGGGTGGCGGGAGGGGGGGAGGCGGGGGGGGGGGGTGAGGGCGAGAGGGCGGGGGGGGGGGGGGGGGGGGGGGGGGGGGGGGGGCGCGGGAGGGGGAGGGGGGGGGCTGGGAAGGAGGGGGGGAGACGGGGGACGTCGGGGGGGGGGGGGGGCGGGGAGGGGGGAGGGGGAGGGCGGGGGGGGGGGGGACGGCGGGGGGGGGGGGAGGGGAGGGGGGAGCCGGGGGGGAGGGGGGTGGGGCAGGAGGGGGGGGGGGCGGGGGAGCCGGGGATAGGGGGGGGCGGGGGGGCGGAGGGGGGGGGGGGAGGCTGGGGGGGGGAGGGAGGCGGGGGGGGAGGGGGGGGGAGGAGGGGGGGGGGGATGAAGGGGGGGGGGGGGGGGGTGGGGGGGGGGCTGGGCAGGGGGAGGGGGGAGGAGGCCGGGGAGGGGGGGGGCGGGAGATGGGGGAGGGGGAGAGAGAGGGGGGGGCAGGGCGGAGGAGCAGGGGGGCGGAGCGGGAGGGGGGGGGCGGCGGGGGGGGGGGGGGAGGAGTGTGGGAGGGGGGGGGAGGGGGGGAGGGGGGGGAGAGGGGGAAGGGGGGGGGGACAGGGGGGAGGGAGGGGGGGCGGGGGGGGGGTGGGGAGGAGGGGGGGAGGGGGGGGGGGGGAGGGGGGAGAGGGGGGGGGGGGAGGAGCGGGGGGGGGAGGGGGGAGGGTGGGGGAGGGGGGGGGGGGGGGAGGGGGGGAGGGGGGAGCAGATAGGGAGCGGGGGGAGGGGGGGAGGGGGGAGGGGGGTAGGGGGGGGCGGGGGGGAGGGGGGGGGAAGATGGGGTGGGGGGGGGGGAGGGGGGAGGGGACGGGGGGGGGGCGGGGGGGGGGGAGGGGGGGGGGGGGGGGGGGGAGGACGGACGGGGAGGGCGGGGAGGGGGGGGGGGGAGGGGGGGGGGGGGGGGGGGGCGGGACGGACGGGGGAGGGGGGGGGGTGCGGGGGGGGGGGAGGGGGGGGGGGGGACGGGGGGGCGGACGGGGGGGGGGGGGGAGGGCGGGGGCGGGGGGAGGGAGGGCGAGGGGGGGAGGGGGGGGGGACGGGGGGAGGGGCGGGGCGGGGGGGGGCGGGAGGGGGGGGGGTAGAGAGGGGAGGGGGGGGGGAGGGGGGGAGGGGGGGGGGGGGGGGGGGGGGGGGGGGAGGGGGGGGAAGCAGGGGGGGGGGGGGGGGGCAGGGGGGAGGGCGCGGGGGGGGGGGGGAGGGGGGCGGGGGGGGGGGGGGGAGGGGGGCGAGGGGGGGGGGGGGGGGGGGGAGGGGGGAGGGGGGAGGGGGCGGGGGGGGGGGGGGGGGGGGATGGAGGGGGAGGGGGGGGGGGGGGGGGGGGAGGAGAGGGGGAGACGGGGAGGAGGGGGGGGGAAGGCGGGGGGGAGGGAAGGGGGGAGGCGGGGGGGGGGGTGGGGAGGGGGGGGGAGCGCGGGGAGGGGCGGGGGGGGGGGGGGGGGGGGGGTGAGGGGAGGGTGGGGACGGGCGGGGGGGAGGGGGCGGGAGGGGGGGGGGGGGGGGGGAGGAGGAGGGGGGGACGGGGGGGGGGGGGGGAGGAGGGGGGGGGGGGGGGGGGGGGCGGGGGGGGGGGGGGGGGGGGGGGGTGAGCGGGTGGGGGGAGGGGGGGGGGCGGGTCGCGAGGGGGAGGGGGGAGGAGGGCGGGAGGGGGGGGGGGGGGGGGGGGGGGGGGGGGGGGGGGGAGGAGGGGAAGGGGGGGGGGGGGGGGGGGCGGGGAGGGGGAGGGGAGCGGGGGGGGGTGGGGGGCGGGGGTGAGGGGGGGGGGGGGGGGGTGAGGGGCAGGGGAAGGGGGGGGGGGGGGGGGGGGGCGGGGAAGGGGGTGGGGGGGGGGGGGGGGGGGGGCGGGGGGGGTGGGGGGGAGAGGGGGGGGAGGGCGGGGGGGGGGGGGGGGGGAGGGGGGGGGGGGGGGGGGGGGGGGGCGAGGGGGGGGGGGGGGGGAGGCCGCCGCGGGGGGGAGGGGAGGCAGAATGGGGGGGGGGGGGGGCGGGGGGGGGGGGGGAAGGGGGGGGGGGGAGGGGGAGGGAGACGGGGGGCGGAGGGGCGGGGGGGAGGGGGGGGGGGGGGGGGGCAGGGCCGGGACGGGGGGGGAGGGCGTGGGGGAGCGAGGAGGGGGAGGGGGGGGGGGGGGGAGGGGAGGGGGGGGTGGGGGGGGCGGGGGGGGGAGAGGGGGGGGGGGGGGGCGGGGGGAGGGAGGGGGGCGAGGGGCGGGGAGGGGGGGGGGGGGGGGGGGGGAGGGGGAGGGGCGAGGAGGGGGGGGGAGGGGGGGAGGGGGGAAGGGGGGAGGGAGGGGGAGGGGGGGGGGGGGGGGCGGGGGGGAGGGGGGGCCGGGGAGGAGCGGGGGGGGGGGGAAGGGGAGGGGGAGGGGGGGAGGGGGGAGAGGGGGGGGCGGGGGGCGGCAGGAGGGAGAGGGGGGGGGGGAGGGGGGAGGGGAGGGGGGGGGCGGAGGAAGGGGCAGTGGGGGAGGGGGGGGGGGGAGAGGAGTGGGGGGAGGGGGGGGGGCGAGAGGCGGACGAGGAGAGGGGGCAGGGGAGAAGGGGGGGGGGGGTAGGAGGAGGAGGGGGGGGCGGGGGGGGACGGGGGGGGGGGGAGGGGGGGGGGGGGGGGGGGGGGGTGGGGGGGGCGGGGGAGGGGCGGAGAGGGGGGTCGAAGGACGGGGGCGGAGGGGAGGGGGGACGATGGGGGGGGGGGGGGGGGGGGGGGGGGAGGGGGGGGGGGGGGAGGGGGAGGGGGGAGGGGGGAGGGGGGGAGGGGGGGTGGGGGGGCGAGGAGGGGGTAAAGGGGGGGGGGGGGGAGGAGGGGGACGGGGGGGGGAGGGGATGGGGGGGGGGGGCGGGGGGGGAGGGGGGGGGGGAGGCCGGGGCGGGGAGGGTGGGGCGGGGAGGGGGCGGGGGGGAGCGGGGAGGGGGAGGGGGGGGGGGGGGGGAGGGGAGCGGAGGGGGGGGGGGAGCAGGGGCAGGGGGAGGGGGGGCGAGGGAGAGGGGGTGGCGGGGGGGGGGGGGGGGAGGGGGCGAGGGGGGAGGAGAGCGGGGGGGGGGGGGGGGGGGAGGGGGGGGGGGGGAGGGGCGGGGAGGAGGAGGGGGGTGCGGAGGGGGGGGGGCGGGGGGGAGGGGGGGGAGGGGGGCGGGAGGAGGGGGCGGGGGGGGGGGAGGGGGGGGGGGGGGGAGGGGGGGGGGGGGGAAGGGGGGGGGGGGTGAGGGGGAGGGGGGCGGGGGGGGGGGGGGGGGGGGGGGGGGAGGGGGGGAGGGAGGGAGGGAGGTGGGGGGGGGGGGGGACCTGGGGGGGGAGGGGGGAGAGGAGGGGGGGGGGGGGAGGCAGAGGGCGGGGGGGGGGACCGAGGGGGGGGGGGGGGGAACGAGGGGAGAAGGGGCGGCGTGGGTACGGGGGGGGGAGGCGAGGGGGTACGGGGGGGGGGGGGGGGGGGAGGGCGGGGGGGGGGAGGGGGGGGGTAGGGGGGGACGGTGGGGGGAGGAGGAGAGGGCGGGGGGGAGGGAGGGGGGGGGGGGGGGGGGGAGGAGGGGTGGGGGGCGGAGGGGAGGGGGAGGGGGGGGAGGGGGGTCTGGGGGACGGGGGGGGGGGGGGGAGACGGGGAGGGGGGGGGAGAGGGGGAGGGGGGGGGAGCGGGGGGGGGGTGGAGGGGGGGGGGGGAGGAGGGGGGGGGAGAGCGGGAAGGCGTGGGAGAGGAGGGGCGGGGGGGGAGGGGGGAGGGGGGGGATGGGGGGGGGGGGGAGGGGGGGTGGGGGAGGACGGGGGGAGCGGGGAGGTGCGGGGGGCGGTGAGGGGGGGGGGGGGGGGGAGGGGGGGGGGGAAGAGGGAGGGGGAGGAGGGGGGGGGGCGACGGCGAGGAGGGGGGGGGGGGGGGGGGGGAGGGCAAGGGGGGGAGAGGCGGGGGCGGGAGGGAGGGGGGGGGAGGGGGGAGGAGCGGGAGAGGAGGGAGGGGAGGGCGGGGGCGGGAGGGGGGGGGGGGGGGGGGAGGGGGGAGAGGAGGGGGGTGAGGGAGGGGGGGGGGGGAGAGGGGAGGGGAGGGAGCGGGGGGAGACGGGGTGGGGGAGGCGTGGAGGGGGAGGGGGCTGGGGACGGGGAGGGGGGAAGGGGAGAGAGGAGGGGGGGGGGGAGGGGGGGGGGGGGGGGGGAGAGGGGGGGGGGGAGAGGGGGGGGAGGAGGGGCGGGGGGGGGGGGCGGGGGGAGGGGGGGAGGGGCCGAGGGGGGGGAGGGGGAGGGGTGGGGGGGGGGGTGGGGGGTGGGGGGGCGGAGAGGGGCGCGGGGGGGGGGGGGAGGGAGCGGGGAGGGGGGGTGAGGGGAGGGGGGGGGAGGGGGGGGGGAGGGCGGGAGGGGGAGGCGCGGGGGACGGGGGGGGGGGGGGGGGAGGGAGGGGGGGGAGGGGGGGTTAAAGGGGGGGGGGGGGGGGAGCAGGGGGGGGGGGCGGGGAAGGAGGGGGAGAGGGGGCGGGGGGGGGGGCGGGCGGAGGGGGACGGGGGGAGGGGGGGGGGCTCGCAGAGCAGGGCAGCCGCGGGGGGGGGGGGGGGGGGGGGCGGGGGGGGGGAGGGGTGGGGGGGGGACGGGGATGAGAGGGGGAGAGGAGAGGAGGGGGGGGGGGGGGAGGGGGGGGGGGCGGGAGGGGGGCGGAGGGGGGTCGGGGGGGGAGGGGGGGGGGGGGGGAGGGGGGGGGGGGGGGAGAGGGGGGGGGGGGGGGATGGCGAGGAGGGGGGGGGGCGAGGGGAGACAGAGGGGGGGGAGGAGGGGGGGGGGGAGGGGGCGGAGCGGGGGGGGGCGGGGAGGGGGGGGAGGGAAGGGAGAGGGGGGTCGGGGGGGGGGAGGGGGGCGGGGGGGGAGCGAGGGGGGGGAGGAGGGGGGGGGGGGGGGGCGGGGGGGGGGGGGGAGGCGAGGGGGGGGGAGGAGCGGGGGAGGGGGGGGGAGGGGGCGGTGGGGGGGAGGGGGGGAAGTTGGGGGGGGGTGGGGGAGGAGGGGAGGGACGAGGGGGGGGTGGGGGGGGGGAGGGGGGGGCGTGGAAGGAGGGGTGGGTGGAGGGGGAGGGCAGGGGGGGGGGGAGGGCAGGGGGGGGGGAGGGAGAGGGGTGGGGAGGGGGGAGGAGGGGGGGGAGGGGGGGGGGGAGAGGGGGCGGAGGGGAGGGGGGGGAGTGGAGGGGGGGAAGGGGAGGACGGGGGAGGGAGAGAAGGAGCGGGAGGGGGGGGAGAGGGGGGGAGAGGGGAGGGAGGGGGCGAGGGAGAGGGTGGGAGGGGGAGAGGGGGGAGGGGGGGGGGGGGGGGGAGGGGGAGAGGAGGCGGGGGGGATGGAGGGGGGGAGAGGGGGGGGGGAGAGAGGGGGGCGGAGGGGGGGGGGGAGGGGGCGGGGAGGGGGGGCGCGGGGGAGGGGGGGGGGAGGAGGGGGGAAGGGAGGAGGAGGGGTGGGGGGAAGGAGGGGGGAGGGGGGCGGGGAGCGGGAGGGGGGGGGGGGGGGGGGGGGGTGGGACGCGGGGAGGGGAGGGAGGGGAGGGGGGCGGCGGGAAGGGGGGGGGGGGGGGGAGAGGGGGGGGGGGGAGGGGGGGGGAGGGGAGGGAGAGGGGGAGGGATGCGGGGGGGGGGGGGGGGGACAGGGGGAGGGGGGAGGACGAGTGGGTGAGCGACCAGGGGGGATGGGAGGGAAGGGGGGGGAAGGGGAGAGGAGAGGGAGCGGGGGGGGAGGGAGGCGCGGGGGGGGGGGGGGGAGGGGAGGGGGGAGGAAGAGAGGAGGGGGGGAGGAGGGGCGGACGGGGGGCAGGGAGGGGGATCGGCGCCGGAGGGGGAGGCGGGGGAGGGGGGGGAGGCAGGGGGAAGCGGGAAGGGGAGGGGGGGGGAGGGGGAGGGGGGGAGGGCGGGGAGCGGAGGGGGGGAGGGGGGCGAAGGGGGGGGGGGGAGGAGATAGGGGGGCTGGAGGAGGGGGGAGGCGCGGGGGGGCGGGGAGGAGAGGGGGGGGGGGGGAGGGGGGGGGGGGCGGGAGGGACGGGGGGGGGATGAGTGGCGGCGGAGGGGCAGGGGAGAGGGAGCAGGGGAAGGGCGGGAGGGGGGGAAGAGGAGGGGGGGGCGAGGCGAGGGGGGCGGGAGAGGAGAGGGGGGGGGGAGGGGGGAGGGGGGGGCGAGGGGGAGGGGGGGGGGGGGAGGGAGGGGGGGGGGTGGGGGGGAAGGGAGGGGGAGGGGGGGAGGGGGAGGGGACGGGGAGGGACGGGGGAGGGGACAGCGGGGGGGGGGAGGGGGGAGGGCGGAGGAAGGGGAGGGGGCGGGGGGAGAGGGGGGGGGGCGGGGGGAGGGGGAGAGGGAGCGAGGGGAGGGGGGGGGAGACGGGGAGGGGGAGGGGGGGGGGGGGGGGGAGGGAGGGGAATGAGAGGAGGGGGGGAGGGCGAGGGGAGGGGGGGGGGGGGGGGGCGGGGAGGGGGGGGGGCGGGGGTGGGGGGGAGGGGGGGAGGAGGGAGAGGGGGGGGGACGAGGGGGGGGGGAGGGGGGAGGGGGGGGAGAGCGGGGGAGGAGGCAGGAGGGGGGGCGGGAGGCGGGGAGAGGGGGGGGGGGGGGGGGGGGAGGAGGGGGGGGGAGGGAGGGGGGGGGGGGGGGGGACGGATGGGGAGGGGGAAGGCAGGGGGGGGAGGGGGAAGGGGGGAGGGGGAGCAGGGGGGGGAGGGGGGGGGAGGGGGGCGGGGGGGAGGGGGCGGGGGGAGGGTGAGGGAGGAGGGGGGCGGGGGGGGGGGGAAGGGGGGGGAGGGGGAGGAGGGGGGGGGGGGGGGCGGGGGGAGGGGATGGGGGGGGAGGAGGGGGAAGGGGTGGGGGGAGGGGGGGGGGGGAGAGGGAGGGCGAAGAGGGGGGGGGGGGGGGGGAGGGGGAGGGCCAGGGGGGGAGGGCGGGTGGAGGGGCGGAGGGGGGGGGGGGGAGGGGGGAGAGGGGGGGGGAGAGGGGGGGGGGGGGGGCGAGGGGGGGGGGCGGGGGGGGAGGGGGGGGAGGGAGCGGGGGGGGGGGGGAGGAGGGGGGGGGGACGGGGGGAGGGAGAGGGGGGGGGGGGCGGGTGGGGGGGGGGGGGGGGAGGGGGAGGGGGAGGGGGGGGGGGGGGAGGGGGGGGGACGGAAGGGGAGGGGGAGGGGAGGGGAGGCGGGGACGGGGGAGGCGGAGGGACGGGGGGAGGGGGGGGAGGAGGCGAGGGAGGGGGGGAGGGAGGGGGGGGGGGGCAGGGGGGCGGGGTGGGGGGAGGGCTGGGAGGGGGCAGGGGGGGGGGGGAGGGAGGGCGGGGGGGGAGTCGAGGGGGGGGAGAGGAGGGGAGGGGGGGGGGGGGGGGGGGGGGGGGGGGGGGGGGGGAGAGGGGGGGGGGAGGGGGAGGGGGGGGGGGAGGGGAGGGGAGAGAGGGGGAGCGGGGAGCGGGGGGAGGAGGGGCAGGGGGGCGGGGGAGGGGGGGGGCGAGAGGGGGGGAGCAGGTGCGAGAGGGAGGAGGGGGGAGAGTACGGGGGAGGGGGGGGAGGGAGGGGGGGCAGCGCAGGAGGGGGGCGCGGGGGGCGGGAGGGAGGGGGGGGGAGGGGGGGGGGGGGGGGAGGGGGGTCGGGGGGGGGAGAGGGGGGGAGGCGGGGGAGGGGGGGGGCATAGCAGGGGGGGGGGGGGGAGGGAGGAGGGTGGGAGGGGGAGGGGAGGACGGGGAGGGGAAGGCGGGGGGGGGGGGGGGGGGTGGGGGGGAGGGGAGGCGGGGGGGGGCGGGGGGGAAGAGGGGGCGGGCGAGCGCGGGGGGAGAGGAGGGGCGCAGAGGGGGGGCGCGAGGGAGGGAGGGGGGGAGGGGGCAGGGGGGGGGGGGAAGGGGGCGGGGGGTGCGGGGGGGAGAGCGACAGGGGCGGAGGGGGGGGGACGGGGGGGACGGGAGGGGAGGACGGCGGGGGGGGGGCGGGGGAGGGGGGGCGGAGGGGGGGAGGGGGGAGAGGCGGGGGCGGGGGGGGGGGGGGGCGGAGAAGAGGGCGGGGAGGAGAAGGGGGGGGGGGCTGAGAGGAGGGGGCGGGGCGAGGGGGGAGGGGGGGGGGGGGGGGGCGGGGGGGGGGTGAGGGGAGGGGAGCGGGGGGGGGGAGGGGGAGGGGGGGGGGGGGGGGGGGGGGGGGGCGGGGGGGGGGTGGGGAGGGGGGCGGGGGGGAGGGAGGGGGTGGGGGGGGGAGGGGGAGGGTGGGGGAGCGAGGGGGAGGAGGGGGGAGGGGAGGAGGACGGGGCGAGGGGCGGAGGGGAGGGGGGGGGGTGGAGGGTGGGGGGGGAGGGGGGTGGGGCGGGGGGAGGGGGGGGGGGGAGGAGGGAGGGGGGGGGAGGAGCAGGGGGGCACGGAGGGGGGAGGGAGGGGGGGGGAGCGGGGGGGGGCGGCGGGGGGGGTGGGGGGGGGTTTGGGGGCGGGCGGGAGGGGGAGGGGGGGGGGGGCAAGAGGGCGGAGGGAGGGACGAGGGGGAGGGGGGGGGGGGGGGGGCGGGGGTGGGAGGGAGGGGAGACGGGGAGGGGGAGGGGGGGGAGGCAGAGGGGGGGGGAGGAGGGGGGGAGGGGGGGGGGGGGAGGGGGCGGGGGGGGCGGAGGGGGGAGAAGGGGGGGGGAGGGGGGGGCGAGGAGGGGGCGAGCGAGGGGGGGGCGGGGGGGGGGGGGGGGGGGAGGGAGGGGAGGGGGGGGGGGAGGGGGGGGGCGGGGGGAGGGCAGGGGGGGAGGGGGGGCGGGGGGGGGGGGGGCGGGAGGGGGAGGGGGGAGAGGGGGGGGCAGGGGGAGGGGGGGGGTAAGGAGGGGGGGGGGGGGGGCGAGGGGGGGGAGGGGGGGGGGTAGGGGGGGAGGGGGGGTGGGGGCGGGGGGGGACGGGGGAGGCGAGAGGGGGCAGGGGCGGGGACGGGGGGAGGGGGATGAGGGGCAGGGGGGCGGGGGCGATGAGGAGGGGGGGGGGTAGTTGGGAGGGCGGGGGGGAGGGGGGAAGCGGGGGGCGACGCGGGGGAGGGCGGCGGAGGGGGGGGGGCGGGCCGGGGGTGGGGGAGGGGAGGGCAGGGGCGGGGGAGGGGTGAGGGGGGAGCGGGGGACGTGAGGGGGGGCGGGAGAGGGGGGGGGGGGCGGCGGGCGCGACGGGGGAAGGAAGGCAGAGGGGGGAGGGGGGGGAGGGGGGGGGGCGTAGGGAGGGAAGGGGGGGGGGGGGAGGGGGGAAGGGGGGGCGGGGAGGGGCGGGGCGGGAGGCGGGGATTAGGGGGCAGGGGCGGGGCAGGAGGGGTGAGGGGGACAGCGGGGGAGGGGGGGACAGCGGGAGGCGGGGGAGTGGGGGAGGGGGGGGAGGGCAGGGGCGAGGGAGGGGGGGCGGGACGGGGGGGCGGTGTGGGGGAGGAGAGGGGGGGGGAGGGGGGGGGGGAAGCGGGAGCGGGGAGGGGGGACAGGGGAAGGGCGAAGGGGAAGGCGGGGGGGGAGGGGAGGGGGGGGAGAGAGGGCGGGGGGGAGGCGGGAGGGGGTGGGCCGGATGGGAGGAGGCGGAGGAGGGACGTGACGAGCGGGGGGGGAGGGGGGGGGGGGGGGGGGGGGGAGAGTGGGGGGGGGGGGGGGGGGAGGGGGGGGTGGAGAGGGGGGGGGAGGGGGAGAACGGGAGGGGGGGGGGGCGGGGGGAGGGGGAGAAGGGACGAGGGACGCCGGAGGGGAGTGGCGGGAGGGGACGGCGGGGGGGGGGAGCGGAGGGGAGGGGGCAGGGGGCGGACGGGCGGGCGGGAGTGAGAGACGGGGGGCGAGGGGAGGAGTGAGGTGAGGAAGGGAGAGAGTGAGAGACGGGGGGAGGGGAAGGCAGGAGATGAGGGGCGGTGGTGATAGTAGGAGTGGCGCAGGGGGGGGAGGGCGGGGGGGGGGGGAGGGAGGGGAGAGGGAGGCGGAGGGCGGGGCGGGCGCGGGGAGAGGCGGAGGGGGAGGGGGCGAGGCGGGGGGAGCGGAGGGGAGGGGGGAGGGGGGGAGCAAGAGGGGAGGGGGGGGGACGGAGGGGTCGGGGGGAAGGGGGAGGGGGGAGGGAGAGGGGGGGGGAGAGGGGGGTGGGCGGGGGGGGGGGCGGGTGGAGGCGGGGGGCGAGCAGAGTGGGGGCGGGGGAGGGGGAGGGGGAGGAGGAGGGCGGAGAGGGGGGAGGGGGGAGCGGGGACGGGAGGGGGAGGGGGGACGGGGGAGAGAGAGGGGGGGGGGATGGGAGGGGCGAGGAGGGGGGGGGCAAGGGGGAGGGGGTGCGAGGGGCGGGGGGGGGAGGGGGGGAGGCGACGGGGGGGGGGGAGGCGGAAGGCGAGGGGGGAGACGGGGAGGCAGGGGGGCGGGCGGGTGAGGGGGGGGGAGAGGAGGGGACAGAGAGGAGGGGGGGAGAGGGGAGGGAGGGAGGGCGGGTATGAGGGGGCGGGGGGGGGGGGAGAAGAGGCGGGGGAGGAGGGAGGAGCGGGGGAGGGGGGAGGGGGGCGGGAGGGTTGCTTGGGGGCGAAGAGGAGGCGGGGACGGGGGCGGGGGGGCAGGGGGGGGGGGGGGGCGGAGGGGAGGGAGGGGGGGCGGGAGGCGGGAGGGGGAGACGCGCGGGGGCAGGGAGGGGGAGAGGCTGGAGGGGGGAGAGGGGTAGGGCAGGAGGGGAGGGCGGGGGGGGAAGCGGGGGGGAAGGGAGCGGGGAGGGGAGGGGGGGGGGGGAAGTGCGGGAGGGAAGGGGGGGGGGGGGGGGGGGGGGGAGGGGGGGAGAAGAGGGGGGGAGAGGGGGGGGACGGGGAGGGGGGGGGGGGGGGGAGGGGGGGGGGGGGGGGGGGGGGGGGGGGTGAGGGGGAAAGGGGAACAGGGGGGGGGGAAGGGGTGAGGGGGAGAAAGGGGGAAAGGGGGGGAGGGGGAGAGGGGGGGAGGGGGGGAGGGGGGGGGGGGAGGAAGGGGGCGGGGGGGGGGGGGGGCAAGGGGGGGGGGGAGGAGGGGGGGGGGAGGAGGGGGAAAGGGGGGGGAGAGGGGAGGAAGGGGGAGGGGGGGCGGGAGGGGGGGAAAGGGGGGGGGAGGGGGGAGGGAGAGGGGGGGGGGTAGGGGAGGCGGGGGGGAGGGGGGGGGGGGAGGGAGGGGGGGAGGGGAGGGGAGCCAGGGAGGGGGGGGAGGGGGGGGGGAGGGGAGGGGGGGGGGGGAGGGAGGGGGGGGGGGAGGCGGAGGGGGAGGGGGGGGGGGAGGGGGGGGGCGGGGGGGGGGGGGGGGGGGAGGGGGGGGGGGGGAGGGGGGGGAGGCGATGAAGGGGACTGGGGGGAAGGGAGGGGGGGGGGAGGGGGGGGGGGGGAAAGGGGGGGGGGGAGGGGGGCGGGGAGGGGGGGGGGGGGAGGAAGCGAGGGGAGGGGGGGGAGGGGGGGAGGGGGGGAAGGAAGGGGGGGGGGAGGGGGGGGTAGGCGGAGCGGGGATGGAGGGGGGGGGGGGTAGGGGGGGGGGCAGGGGAGGGGGGGAGAGGGGGGGGAGGGGAAGGGAGGGACGGGACAGGGGGGACGGGGGGGATGGGGGGACGGGGGGGAGGGGGGGGGCGGGGCGTGAGGGAGGCGGGGGAGGGGGATGAGGGGCGGCGAGGAGAGGGAGGCAGGGGGGAGGACTCGCGGGGGGGGTGGGGGGGGGGACGAGGGAGGGGGAACGGGGCGGAAGGGGAAGGGAGGGTGAGGGGGGTGGGGCGGGGGGGGGCGGGGAGGGGGGGGGGAGAGGGGGGGGCGGAAAAGGGACGGGGGAGGGGGGGA
>JAIWJD010000007.1:3026902-3052610 GCA_022818045.1 Neotoxoptera formosana | reverse complement strand
CCCCCATGGGCGCCGCGCGGCCCACCGCCCGTTTTCCCGTCCGCCCTCGGGGCCTGCGCCGCGCCCCGCCCCCGGGGGCTCCACCCCCCCCAAACCCCCCCTTCCCCGCCCCGGGTTTCCGGCAAATTTGCCGGCCCGCCACCGCGCCGCGGCACCGTCCCGCCCCGCCCTCGAGCGCCCCCCCGGTCGCGCCCGACCGCCCCCGCCCCGCCCCCGGGCCCGCGCCCCCCCCGTTTCGCGCGCCCGGCGCGCCGTCCCCCCGTTTTCCCCGCCCCCCTTTCCACCCCCCCGCCCACCTCCCCCCCCCGCCCCCCCCCCGGCCTTCGCCCGTTCCCCCCCCTTTCCCCGTCCCCGTCGCACCCCGGCCCCCGAACCCCCCCGGGCCCCGACCCCTCTCGAGGTTCCCCCTCGCCCTTTTCGCCGGTCCCGCCGTTCGCCGCCCCCCCTCGCCCCCCGCACCCTTCCCCTTCCGGCTCCGCCCCCCAACCCGGGGCCGTGGGCGCCCCCTGCGCCTCACGCGCCTTTTTCCCCCGTCCCCGGGGGCCCCCCCTCCCCCGCCCGGGCCTTTACCCCCCCGGCCCCCGCCCCCCCGTCCCGCCCCCCGGCCCCCCCCCCCCGGGGCCACGCCCGCCCCCCCCGACCGCCGCCCCCGCCGCTCCCCCCCCCCCGGGGGGCCGCGCCCCGCCCCCGCGCCGTGGGGCCGGCCTTTGGGGTCCCCCAAACTTCGCGCGGTTACGTTCGCTCGCTTCGTCCCGCGCGTTCGCTCCTCGTCCGCTCCCTCGCGTCGCTCGCGCTCGCGCGCTCCTTCGTTTACGGTTCGATTCATCGTTCTTCTCCGTTCCCGTTTCGCTTCTCGTCGATCTTCTCGCCGCCTGCGTTTCCCGTCGCTTTCGACCCGCTTCCGTCACTCGTCTCGCGCCCTTTTCTCGCGTCCGCTTTATCGTTCTTTCATCCTCCTCGACGTCGTTCTCCACTCGCGGTTCGTCGATCCCGTCTCCGTCTTCGCGGCGCTCGCCCTCGCGCCCCGCCTCGTCTTCTCGCGCCTCCGCTGTTTTCCGTTCTCTTCGTTTTCTGATTCGTCGCTTCTCGTCCTCGTCGAATTTCGGCGCGCAGCTCGATCGCTTCTCGCTCCCGCTCCGATTCGCGTCGCGTTTCTCTTTCGCGCTTCGCCGCGCCGACTCTCCCGATTCGTCGTGTCGTGTCCACTTCGCTCCTTTTCATTTCGACGCGTCGCCGTCGTTCCCTCGACCTTCCCCGCGTTCGATTCTCATCCTCCTCGTTCGCTATGCTCCGCGGCTTTCGTACGATCTCGCCCCGTTCGTACGCGCGGTTCCGATTCTTTCTCGCTCGCGCCTTCGTATACGATCTCGCGTTATCGGACGTCGCCGCGTTCGTTCCCGTCGCGTTCGCCGCCGCCTCACCCGTCGCGCGCTTCGCTCGCTTCGTCCCGCGTTTCCTTTCTACGTCGCGTTCGTATCCGTCGTCGCTTCTTTCGCGTCCCGCCGCGATTCTCCCGCCCCGATCTCTTTCGACTCCGCTTTCGGCGCCTCTCTCTCGTTCTTTCGCCTCGCGCGCGATGCGACCGTACTCTTCGGTCGCTCATATCTCCCTTCTCGCTCGCGCCCAACTCCTCGCACGTTTTTTTTCTCCGCTCGCGCCTTCCTCGCCATCGCGTCGCCGCGCTCCCTGTTCCGTTTCTCCGTCGCGCCCATCCGTTTTCGCCGCGCGGTTTCCGTCGACCGCCTCGCGTTTGTTCGCTTGTCGTTCTCCCTCGATCGCCGCCGGCGCGTCGCGACGTCGCGGGGGCGCCTGCTCGCGCTCGTCGCCCTTCCGACCGTTCCGCGCGATCTATCGCCCCGATTCTCACGTTCTCCGTTTTTTTTCCCCCCGTCTTTTCGTCCGCGCGCGTACGTCGCTTCGATCCGCAATTCCGCTCTTTCGCGCCTCGTTCTCGCGCGCCGTTTCTGACGTTCCGCGTTCCCTCTGCTCGCACTTTTCGCGCGTTCTTCGTCGTTCGCTCTCCGCACGTCGTCGCTTCGCGCTCGGACGTCCGCTTCTTCCGCGTCTTTGCGCGCGACGTCCCGATCTTCCGTTCCGTTCGCGTTCGGCATTCCGTCCTCCGTTCGCGTTCGCGACGCTCCGCGTCCCGCGACTATCGTCGTCGTTCCCTCGTCGATTTTCGATCGACGTCGATCTCTCCGTTCTCCCTCGCTTCGGTTTCGTCGTCGCTCCTACTCGCTACGCGCGTCCTTTCACCCTTTCCCTGCGTGCGCGCGCCTCCGTCGTTTACCGCGTCTTTTCTCCTCCAGATCGCGTTCGTCCCTCGTTTTTCCGCGCCGCGCCGATTTTCCCCGATCCGATTTCGCCTCCCCTACGTCGGCGTCCGGCGTCGTCGTTTCTCGACGCCGCTTCCGTTCTTCGTCGTTGTTTCCGACCGCGTCCCTCGTCGCTTTTCGCCGCTCGATTCGTCCGCGCTCTCCTATCGCGGCTCTCTCTCCCGTCTTTTTCCGCCATCTTGTCGTTCCCGAGCCGCCGCGTCCGTTCCTTCGACGGTTACGACCGTCCTCCGTTCCTACGGGACGCGGGGGGCTTTCTCGCAGTTTCGCGCTCCCGTTCCTCACCTCGATCGTCATCCGCCTCGACGGCCGTCTTCGCGTTCGATCGTATCCGCGCACTACGCTCTTTCGTTCTCGTTTCGCCCTCTCGTTCGTTTCGCCGTTCGCGGCCCACGCGATCGCGCCCCGCGTCGTTTTCCCCGCGCCCTTCCTCGTCGTCTCTCCGCGTCCTGCTCGCTCGCTCATTTTCCGGCTCTCCTTCGTTCGCTCGCAGTTCCCCGCGCGCGCACCCCCCCTCTTCTCGGCTCCTCTCACGATTCCCTGCGCTTCCGTTTCCTCCGTCGTCCTCTGCGTCTCGACCTCGCCCGCTCGTTCTTCTCGCTCGTTCCCGCGTCTCGTCGCGATGCGCCCCGGGGCCTTCGTCTTCGCGATCGATCCGTTCTCCTCGGATCGCCCGCTCGACTCGTCTCCTCCCTCGCTTATTCGTCGTTTCTCGCGCGACCTCGATCCCGTCGCCATTATTTCCACTTCGAACGTTTCTCGTTTTTCTCGCATCGCCGATTTTCGTTTCTTCCCGCCCGATCGCGCGCGCCGCTGTCCGTCGCTCGCCTCTCTCGCGTCGCGCCGCTTCCCTCGCTTCGCGCGCTCGCGCGTCGCGCCATTCGCTCCGTTCCGTCACGCACGCGCTTCGTCTCGCTCGTCCGCGCCGCCGCTTCCGTCGTCGTCTCGCTGCGCGTTCGCGCCGTCGACGATTCCTCGGTCTCGCGCGGTGCTCGTCGCGCGTCGATTCGTCTCTCGGTCGCGCGAGCTCGCCCGCCGGCGCCTTCTCGCGCGCGCCGTTTCCGCTCCGCCGTCGAATCTCGTCGTCTCCTTTTCGAACGCGCGACCGCGTCGCCCGTTTCCTTCGCGACTTGCGTTCGTCCCCGTTCCGCCGCGACGACCTTTCTTTTGTCGCTTCCCTCGCGCGCTTCGCGCGGCTCGTTACCCCTCGCGTTACGTCGCTCCGCGATCCGTTTCGCGCTCCCTCCGCGATCGCTCTCCTGTCGCTTCGTACGATTCCGGATTATTAGTCGTCCGTCGACCGCCGTTCGTTTTTCTCTCTCTTCTCGCCGCGTTTCGCGTTTTCTTTTCGCGCGCCCCCCCTCCGACCCACTCGTCGTTCGCCCTTCGTCGCGCGTTTCGCCGTCGTTCCAGTCTTTCTCCTGTCTTTCGAGCCGATCGCGGCCCGTCGATACGCGCGCGCCCGCGTCTCGCTCGCTTTCCCCCGCTTTCTCCCGTCCGCGCCGTTCTTCGCGGTCGTTTTCCGTCGTCCCGTCCGCTCTCGCGTCCGCGCCGTCGCGACGTTCGGCGGTCAGTTTTCTCTTTCGTTTTTCCGCACCGCGTTCTCTCGTCCCTCTCTTCCCAACGCCCTTCGGCCGTCGTCCGTCGCGCGCGCGCCTCTCGCGCTCCCTCCCCCACGCCGGCGTCGTTGCCCCTCGACAGCTCTCGCCGTCGCGCGTCGATCGTTCCGACCCCGTCTCGACCGCCTTCGATCGTCGTCGCCCCCGCGTTCGCCCCCCGCCGTCCTTTTCGCGTCGCTCGTTATTTTCGATCGTCCGCGCCGTCGTCGTTTCTCTTTCGTTCTTCCGCGTCGTTTTCGCGTCCCGGTCCGCGTTTCCGCCCTCGCCGAGCCGCCGCTTTCGTCCCCGCGTTTTCTTCGCCGTTCGCTCGCTCGCGTGATATTCCGCGCCGTTCGAGCCCCGATTTCGCGCGACCCGCGTTGTCTCGTTCGCCGTCGTCGCCTTATTCGATTCGACCGTTCGCCGGTGTCGTCCGTCCCCGTCGCGCGCTTCGCGCTCCCCGCGCGCTTCGCTTCGTGTTATCGTCGACGTCACTTCTCCCTCCCCGCCGCTCCGCGCGTCATTTCTCTCCGCGCTCTCGCCGTTCATTCCTCGACGCGTTCCGTCGTTCCGCAACCTTCGTCGCCGGCGTTCGCGCCCCTCCACGCCCGCACTTCTTCGCTTCGTTTCCCCCGTTCCCCGCGCATTTTCCTCGCTCGCCGTCCTGAACCGCCTCTCGTCCTCGCCCTCCTGCCGTCGCGCCTCGCGCCGTCTCTTTCGATTTCGATACGCTCGACTTCCTTCCGCGCGCCCCGTCCGCCTCCCGTTCCCACGTTCGTTCGCGCGCCGATCCGACGCGCCGCGAGCTCGTCGCGTCGGACGCTTCGTCTTACTGCCGTCCCTACGTCGTCCTCGCTGCCACACAGCTCCGATCCCCGCGCCGCGCACGTCCAACCGTCGCGCGTCTCGCGTTCTTTCGTCGTTCGTCGTCGCGGGTCGTCCCCCCTCGCCGTTCTTTATTCGTCCTCGCGTTTTCCCGTTCGCTATTCCGCGTCCCGGTCCGCGCGCGTCGTTCTTTCTCGATCGATTCGACGTTTCCTCGTTTTTTTCATTTTTTTTTTTTTCTTTTTCCGTTCGTCGATCTTGCTCTCATTCTTTTTTCGTTCGCTTCTCATTCGTTTCTTTCGTCTTTTTTTTCGTTTTTTTTTGATTTCTTTTTTTTCGCGTTTTCGTTCGCTTTCGTCGTTTTCGTTCGTTTTCTATTTTTTGTCCGTCTTTCTCGCTCTCGTCGCGCCTCTCTTTTCGTATATTCGTCCTTCATCGTTTTCGATTTTTCTTTCGTCATTTTCTAGTTTCTCGTTTCGCGTACGTATCGGTTATCGAATATTTCGACGATTAACGTCTCGTTTTCGTTTTCCGTCGGTTTACAGTTTTTTTTTTCGTTCGTTTTCTTCCGTGTCGGGGGTTTTTTCGTTTACGTTCTCGTTTTTTTTTCGTCGACGTTACGTCGTGTTTATTATCGTTATTTTTTCTCCGTGTGATTTTACGTTACGTCGTCTTTTTTTTCTTTTTTTCGGTCTCGCTTTCTCGTATCGTTTTTCTCGTCGATTTCTTCGTTTTCGTTTTCTCTTCTTTTTATTCGTCCGTTTTTTTTCGATTAGTCGTTCGTGTCGTTTTTCGTTTCTTTTTTCGATTTTTTCTCTTTCGTTTTTTCGATTTATCTCTTCTTTTTTCTTTCATCGCCGTTTTCGTCGTTTCGTTTTCTAATATTTCTTTTTTTTTTTTTTTTTTTTTCGTTTTTCGTTCGTTTTTTTCTTCGTTCGCTTCGCTTTCTTTTTCGATTATTCTTCTTCGTTTTCGGTTATTGCCTTTTTATCTCTTTTTTTCTTCTCTTTTCGTTGTTTTACGCTTCACGCGTTTTCGTTTCGTTCGATTTTCTCCTCTTTCTTTCGCGTTTTTCGTTTCCGATCATCTTTTTATTTTTTTATTATCTACCATCGCTTTATACTGCTATCGTATTTTTCTTTTTTTTTTTTTTTCGTTCGACTTTCTTTTTTTTCTCTATTCGTCTTATTCGATTTTTTTCTTACTCGTTTTTCCTCGGTTTTTGCTTCGATCGCTTTTTTTCGTTTCGATTTTATTATTCGTCGCTCGTCTTTTTTTGTTTCTTTTTTTTCGACGCGTTTCGTCGTTTCCCGTCCGTTAAACGTTTCCTTTTCGTCCGGCGTCTATCTATATTTCGTTTCTTCGTTTATTATTTCTTCGTTTTTATTTCGATCGTTTTCGTTGTGTGGGTTCGTTTTTTTCGTTCTCGATTTCGTTTTTCTCTGTTTGTCGTTTTTTTATTGTCTCGTTTTTTTTTCGTTCGATGGTTTTCTTTTATCGTCTATTTTCTTCTTTTCCTTTTTCCGTCTCGCGCGTTACTTTATTCGATTGTCGTTTTCTTACTTATCGTTCTTTTCGTCGTTCTCTTTTTCTGTTTTTCGTTTTTCATTCGTTCGTTCTTCTCGTTTTTTTTTCGCTTCGGTTTTCGTTTCGTTTCGTTCTATCTTTTGTTTTTTCGTTTTTTTTCCGCGTCGAAACATCCGTCTACTTCCTATTTTTCTCTAATTTTCGTTCGTTCTCGTTCTTCCGTTTCGATTTCCGTTCCGTTTTCCTTCTCATTATCTTCCTCATTCGTTTCGTCCGTCTTTCGTTCGTTTCTTTCGTTTTTTTTTTTCTATGTTTGTTTCTCTTTGTTATCTCCGCGTCTTTTTTCGTTTCTCGATCCGCTTTTCGTGTTTTTCAATTCGGTTCTCGTTTTTCGCTTTCGTTCCTCGTCTTTTTTTTCGTTTCGTTATTCTTTTTTTTTTTTCGTCCCGTTCGTTTTTATTTTTTTTTTCTTCTATTATTTACTTTTCTCTTTTTATATTTACTTATCTCGCTTACTCGCGCTTATTTCCGTTCGCTTCCTTACCACATTCTTTCGCTTTTCTTCGTTTCATTTTTTATCGCCCGTCTTGTTTCCGTATCGTTGTTTCTTATAGTTCTTTTATTTCTTATCCTTCGATTTTCGTAATTTATTCGGTCGTCCTCGTCGTTTCCACGTGGATTCATATCTTTTATTTTCGTTCGCGATTTCATCTTCGGTTTTCGTTCGACGCGTTTCGTTTCCGTCGTTTTTTTTTATTTTTTTTTATTTCGCGTTTTTTTTTTCGCTTTTCCGTCGGTTTTTTTTTTTTCTCTTTTTTTTTCGTTTTTTATTTCGTTCTATTTCTTTCGTTTTTCTGATTTTTTCGTTCGTCGTTCACGACGATTTTTTCTTTCGTCGTCGTATACTTTTTCTTTTTTTCGATTCACTCGTTTTTTTTCGTCGATCGCCTTTTTTTTCGTCGATTCTCTTTCCTTTTTTCTACTCGCGTCCTTTTTCTTTTTCTTCGTTCGATTCGTTTATTTCTTCGTTCTTCGTTCTCGGCTTTTATTTTTTCGCATCTTCGTTCGTTTTTTCTCGTATCGATTTTCGGTTTTTTTGTCGTTATCTCGATTTTCGACTCTTTATCGATTTTCTCCCTCTTTTCGGTTGTTTTTTTTTGTTTCTTTTTTTTCGCTTCATTCGCTCCTTGCTTCGCGCGATATTCTATCGTTCGTTATTTACGTTTTTTCGATTTTTCGTTCGCCAGTGTTTCGATTTTTTTATTTCTCCCGCATTTCGTATTCGATATCGTTTTTTCGTTTTTTTTCGTCTTTTCTTATTGTTTTAGTTTCGTTAATTTTTCGATCGATCGGTACGTTCGTTCTTCGTTTTTCGTCGTCTCATTTTCGTTTTTCTTTCGTATCGTCTTTATTTCAGTCCTTTCGATTTCGTTTCGTATCGTTCTTTTATTTCGTCTTTTGTTTTCGTCTTTTTTTTATTCGTTTTTCCCGAGTTTTTTCGTCTTCTTTTTTCTTTGTACGAATTTTATCGTCGTCGTATTCCGCATCGATTTCGCTTACTTTTTTTTTCATCGCTCGTTCGTTTTTATCGGCGTTCCTTATTCTTCTGTATTGTTTTCTTTTTCGTCGTTCGTCCGTATTTTTTTCAGTTTTTTTTTTTTTTTTTATTACTTCGTCAGCGTCGTTTTTCTCTTACGATTTATCTACGTCTTTTTTTCTCGTTTTTATTTTTTTTTTTCGATCTTCGATTCGTTTCGTTCTCGTCTTTTTATATCATTTTTCCAGTCGATTTTCGTCGACGGTTCTTTTTTTCGTTATCGATTTTTTTCGTTTATTCGTCGTCTTTTTTTTCGTTCTATTCTTTTTTTAACTTTATCGTCGTTTTCCTCTTTTTCGCTTTTTCGTGTTCTCTGTCTCGTTAGACTTTTTTCGTTTTCGATGTCGGTCTCGTTTTTCTTTTTCGTCGTCGTGTCCGACGTATTCGTTAACGTTCGTTTTTCTTTTCGATTTTGTTCATTTCGTACGGTTTTTCTCTTTTTCCTTTTTTCGCATTCCTCTCTCGTTCTTCTTTCTTCGTTCTTTCGTATTCGCGGTCTTCCTTCGTATCGCTATTATTTTTTCATTTTCTCTTTCTTTCGTTTTTCGTTTTCCGTTTTTACAGTTTGCGTACGCGATTTTCGCGTTCGTTTTTTTTCCGTTATCGTCTTTTTCGTCTCCGGCGTCCGCGTCCGTTCGGCGCGTTCCGTCTCCCCTCCGTCCCGTTCTCGTCGTTCAGCGTCGTCCGGTCGTTTCCGCGTTTCACTCTTCGTCCGTGTCGGTCGTTACGCGCGCTCGCCGTCGCGCTCCGCGGCGCGTTCCGCCATACCGTCGCTCGCGCGCCCCGACGTCGCGGCGCCGCCCCTTTCCTTCGCTTTTCACACGTCCGCGCCGTCGTCTCCGTGAACGCCCCGACGCTCGAGACGCTCGATCCGTATCCTCCGCGCGTTCCTTCGCTACTTCGCCTCCCTCCCTCGTCGCTCGCGATTTTTTCCCCTCGTCGCGGGTCGCCGTTTTCGCGCGCCCCGTCTCTCACGACCTCGGTCGATTCCGCTCTCGTCCTCGTCCGCCGTCCGCGCCGTTCGCGTTTCTCACTCGTCGCGCACGTCGTTTCGTCTCGGCGTCGTTCGATCGCGCGTCGTCCGATTCCTTCCGACCTCGACTCTCGGTCGACTCTTATCGTTTTCCTGCCGCGTCGTCTCGATCGCGTTTCCTCGTCTGGTCGCGGATTCGCTGTTTCTCCTTCGTTCGTCTATCCCGTTATTCTCGTCTTCGTCGTCTCGTTCTCTTCTCGCCATTTCTCGCGCCGCCCCGTCGTACCCCAGACGCGTCCCTCCCCGCGGACGCTTCCCGTCCGTCCCAGATCTCCCCCTCGCCGCGCTCGTCTCGTTTCCGTCGCCGCCGGTTCTCGCTTCCCCTCGCTTCTCGTCGCCGACGACGCGGACCTACCGCGCGGTCGCGTCGCGTCGCGCGCGCCCGTCCCTTCCTCTCCCTCGCCGATCGCCGCTCCCGCACGTCCTTTCCCGCCTCTTTTTTCTCCGACGCGGTCGTCTCTCGCCCTCTTTCGCGGTCCGCGCGGTTTGCACGACGCCCTTTCCGCCCGCTGTTCGATCGCGATTTCCGCCGCGTACCGTTCCCGTCGTCGCGCGCGCGTCCCCGCGGTTCTCGTCAACACGCCTCGTGTCGCGTTCGCCCTCGACGATCTTTTATCTTTCCTCCCGCCTTTTCCTCCGCGTCGTTATCCCCCCGTCTTTTTTTTTTTTCGCGCGCTCGTCAATCGACTCTCGATTTTCTTCCTCTCCTTCTTTCCCGTTTCCCCTTTTTCTTCGCGCGTCTTCCGCTCGCCTTCCGCGTTCCCGTCCGCGCGTTCCGTCCCGGCCCGACGTCTTTTCCCTCGCTTCGCCCGCGCGCGATCGTCCTTCCGCCCGCGTCGCGCCTCTCGATCGGCGTCGGCGTTTTCGTCGCCGTTTTCGCGCCGTTTACGGCGACGTTACCCGCGTTCGTTCTCCTCTTCGATCTCGCCGTTCTTTATTCTCGCCTTTCTACGTTCCGCTACCCGACGCCGCCGCGTCGTCGTCGCGATCGCCGACCTCACGCGCTTCGTTTTCGCTCGCGTTCCTCGTCTCGCTCGTTCGTCTCGTCGCTTTGACCGCGCGTACTCGCATCGATTCTCTTATCCGGCGCGCGTTCGATCTCCGTCTGCGCCGCTCACATCCGACGTCCGTCCTTCGCTTTTCTCGCGTTCTTCGTCGGCATCCCTCTCGCTCTCCTCTACTTACGCGTTACTTCGTTCTCGGTACGCGTTTCCGTCCGACGCCCGTCGTTCCACGTCCCGTCCGTCCCCGCGCGTCGTCGTCTCTCGCCTCGCCCGTCCCCACCGCGCCCCGCCGCGCCGCCGTCGCCACGGAGTCGCGTCGCGTATTCGCCGTGCGTTCCCGTCGTCCCGCCCTCCGTCCCGTACCGCGTCCCGGTCGTCCGCCACCCGCGCCCACCCCGTCCCGCGTTCCCGCCGTCGCGACCGGCTCCGCCCCGGGCAGCGCACGCGCAGACGTTCGTCCCGTGACGTCGTCGTCCGCTCGCCGCCCGCCCCCGTCGTCGTGTCCGCCCCCGCTCGGCGTCCCGCGCGTCGCCCGTCCCCGTCCGTCACGTCCGCGTCGCGTACGTCCCCATCGCGCCCCCCCCGCGTAACCCTCGCGTCGTTCCGTACCGTCGCGTCCCGTCCTGCGCCGCGCGTCCCGCGCCGTCCGCCTCCCGCGTACGCCGTCCCGTCGCGTCGCCGTCGCCGGCACGCGACCACGCCCGCCGTCCTCCCCGCGTCGCCGCGTACCGCGCGCCGTGTCGCGCTCGTCCCCGTACCATCCCGCCCGCGCCCGCCCAGCGCGCCCGAGCCGCGCGCGTCCGCCCCCGCCCGCGCTGCCGCCGTACCCCCGTCCGCGCGCCCCGCCCCCTCCCCCCGCCCCGCCCGCTCGTCGCGCGCCGCCCGCGTCGTCCGTACGCCCCCGCCGTGCATCCCGTCCGGTCCCGCGCGCCCCGCGCGTCCGCGCCCCACGCGCCCCGTCCGTAGCCCCCCCCTTAAGCCCCGCGTCCGCGTCCGCCGTCGTCGCGCGCCCGCGCCCCGCCAACGGACCCCCGTAACGGTCCCCGTTTCGCGTCGGCCGTCCCCGTCCCCCGCGCCGTCCCCCGCCCGATCCCCGCACCGCGCGCGTTCGCGTGTCCGCTCCGACCGCTCGCCGCCGCCCCGCCCCGTCCGTCAGTCGTACCGTTTCCCGCCCCGCCCGCGCGTACACCCCGTCCGCGCCGACGTACCCGCGCGTCCCCGCGTACCCCGTAACGTACGCCAGCCGCCGTACGCGCTCGGAATTCCCGTCGCCCGCGCCGCCCGCCGTTTCCGTACGTCGTCCCGTCCGCCCCGCCGTCACGTCCGTCGACGCCGTCCCGCCGGCGCGCCGCCGGCAACGCCGCGCCCGCGCCGTCCGCCGCCCCCCCCCCCGCCCCCCGCGCGACCGCCCCCCCCCCCGCGAGTTCGCGCTCCCCTCCGCGTTCGCGTCGCCGTCCGCGCGTTCGCGTGCCCCCGCGCGCCCTCGTCCGTCACGCCCCCGCGCCGCGTAACCCGTACGCCCCGCGCGCCCGCACGTCGCGCCGCCCCGCCCCGCCTCGACTTCCCCGCCGCCGCGTCCCGCCCCCGTACGTCGTCCGTCCCGCCCCCCCGGCCCGTCGCGTCGCGTCGTGCGTCGTCGTCCCCGCGTCCGCCGCCGCTCGTCCGTCGCGTATCTCGTCCCCGCGCCCCCCCGCCGTCCCCCCGCTCGTACGCCCCCGTCGCCCGCCCGTCGTCGCGCCTCGTCGCCGCCGGTCGTCGCGCCGTACCCGTACGCTCCCGGTCCTCGTAAACCCCGTACGCCGTCCCCCGTCCCGCCTGACCGGTTGCTTACCCGCCGTCCCGACCCGTCCGTCCCCCCGCCCCCGTCCACGTCCGTCGTCGTCCGCGCCGTCCGCGCCCGATCGTACCCTCCTATCGCCGCGACGCCCCCGTCGTTCCGGCCCGTCGCCCCGCGTACCGACGCCGACCCTGCCGCCACCGGCCGAGTCCCCGCCCCGTCCGCCCGCCCCCGACCGCCCGCGTCCCAGTCCTCCCGTCCGTCGTTCCGTCCGCACCCGTGCCGCCGCGTCCCCGTCCCGCCCCCCCGTCGCACCCCGTCGCCCAGCGCGTTGAGTCCCCCGTCACCCCCGTACCCCCGCCCCCTGTCGTTACGTCGCGTACCGTCCCCGCCGTCCGCGGCGCGACTCGCCGTTGCCCCGTCCCCCCCCCCCCCGTACCGCGTCGCTCCCTTCCCCCCGCCGTCGCCTCGCGTCGGGGTCTCCCGTCTCCCCCGCTCGCCACGCCCCGTCGACTACGCCGTCCGTCCGCGCCCCGTTTAGGAGCGTCCCCCCGATCGTCGCGTCGTTCCCTCACCGCGTCCGACCACGGCCCGGTCCCGCGTCGCCGCCGCCGCCGTCCCTCGCCGTCCGTAAGCTCCCTCGCCCGCCCGTTCGCGTCCCGGCGTCCCGCGCCGCCCCGCGGCGTCGTGCGTCCGTCCCTCCCGCCGAACGCGCAACCGCCAGCGCGTTCTCCCGTTCGCCGCCCCCCCCCCCCCGCGTTCCTCGCCGATTACCCGCGCCGCGCGTCCCGCCCCCGTTACCCGCCGTCATACGTCGCGTCGTTCCCGCGCCCCCGCGCAGGTACACCCTACGTACGCCCGCGGCCGCCCCGTCCCGCGCGCCCCGCCCGCGCGTCGCCCCCGCTCCCCCCGTCCCCCCGCGCGTCCGCCCCCGCCGTCTCCCGTTCGTACCGCCGTCCACGTCCGGCCGTCCCCGTGTTCCGCGGTCGCCTCGCGCGCGCGTTCCAGTCCCGCTGCGCCCGCCCGACGCCGCGCTAATCCGCCCGCGTACGCCGCGTACACCTCCCGCCCGCGCGACCCGCGCCGTGTCCGTTCCGACCGTCGCGCGTTCGCGCCCCGTAAGTAGCTACCCGTCCGCGTCCTCGCCTCAGCGCGCCGACGTCGCGTCCCACCGTGCCGCGCCCCACGTCGTTCGACGGCCGACCCCGTACCGTCCGCCGCCGCCGCCGTAAGTCCCGTACGTCGCCCCGAGTCGCCCCGCACATCGGCCCCCTCCGCGCCCGCTGTCGTCCCCCGTCGCCGTCCCCACGTCCTCGCCCGCGTCCGTCACCCACCTCGTCGCTCCGCCGTTTCCCGCCCCGCCGCCCCCCGTCGCCGCCGCCCCTACCTTCCCGTCAGCGCGCCCGACCCCCGCGCGCCCCGTTTCGCGACGTCGCGTCGCGCCGCTCGCGTCACCGCGTACGTCCGCGTCGCGCGTACGCCCCGGCGCGTCGCGCCGTTCGCCGCGCCGCGCGCCCCCCCCCGTCCCCGCGTCGGCCTCGCCGCGACCGTCCGTCACGCGTCCCCGTACGTGTCGCGCCGCCACCCGCCGTTACGCGCCGCGTCGCCGGCCGGGCCGCCTGCGTCCGCCCCTCGTCCTACCGATCCGCGTCGTACGCCGTCGTCCTGCGTACGTCGCTTCCCCCGTCACCGAGCCGCCCGTAACGACGCCCCGCCCCGTCCGTCGGCCGCCCGCCCGTCGTAGGTAACGCGCCACGGCCCTCGTCCCCCCGTCCCGTCGCGTCCCGTCGTACGCCGTTCGTCCCGGTCGCCAACACGTCGTCCCGTTAACGCCGCGCGTGTCGTAATCCCGCGTCCCGTACGCCGCCGCCGCCCGTCGCGTCGCCGCCGCCCGCACCACGTAACCGCCGTCGTCGGTAAGACGTATCTCGTTCGCCGTTTCCCCGTCGCGACTATCCGTGCTCCGCGGTCCCCGTCCTGGCCCCGCGCCGTCCGGCCACGCCCCCGCCCGGTAGTAACGTCCGACGTTCCCCCGTACCGCGCGGTCCCTTCGTCGACGCCCCCGACCCTCGCCGTACCGCGCCCCGTCCGCCCCCCGACCCCACGACGTCGCCGCCGTACTCGCCGCGCGGCCAAGCGCCCGTCCCCCCGCCGTAATCCTCTCCCCGCTGACGCGCGCCCGCCCCCCGCCGTATCACCGATCGGTCGCGCCCCGGCCGTCGCCCTCACGCGGCACGGCGCCACGACGCGTGTCCGTCCGCGCGCCCGCGCCTCGGCTGCCGCGTCGTCCCGCGCCGTCGGCCGTTCCGTTCGCCCGCGCTCCCCGCCTCCCCCGTCCAGACTCCCCGCCGCCCGCCCGCCGTCGCCGTCGTCGCGCGCGTCTCGCCCGCGCCCACCGTCAGCGTCCCGCCCAGCGTCCCCCGTTCCGCACCGCCCGCGCCGCCCGGCGCCCCACGCACCGTTCCGTCGGCGTGCCCCAGCCGCGCGTCGTCGTCGCCGCTGCGTCCGTCACCGCCGCCCCCGCGCGCGCGCGCGCGTCCGTGCCACGTCGACGTCCACGCGCCCCGTCCTGTCCGCGCGCCGTCAGCCCCGCGGCGTCCCCGTCGTCGTCGTCGCCCGCCGTCCGCCGCGGCCGCGTCCCCGCCCGCGCGCCTGCCGCGCCGAGCGCTCACCGCGCACGCGCCGTCGTTGTCCTCCCTCGCGGTCCTTGTAGTCCGTCCGCCCCGCGCGCCAGCCGGCGCCGCGCCCCGTCGCGCGCGTGCGCTCCGACACGTCGCGCCCCCCACGCAGTTCCCGCGCGTCCCCCGCCGTCCGCCGTTCCCGCCCGCCCGCCCCCCCCGCTCCGCGCCGTACCGTCCGTCGCGTGTCGTATTCGCGTACGCGTCCCCCGTTCCCTCCGTTCCCGCTCCCGTCCCGCGGTAAATCCACCGCCCGCCGCGCGCCCCCGACCACCCCGTCGCCGCCGCGTCTGGAACCCCCGCGTCCTCCGCACGCCGGCCTCCGACGACCGTTCCCCTGATCGGCCCCGCTCCGTGCACGATCCCCGTGTCCGCGTCCGCTCGACGCACCGCGTTCCGTCGACCCCCCGCGCGTCCGTTCCGTTCGACGCCGCAGCGCGTATCCCGCGCCCGCGCCGAGCCGTCCCGTCCCGGTCCGCCGCGCGTTCCCGCCGGCGGTTCCGCGTCCCACGCCCAGTCCGCGCGACCGCCGCGCCGTCGTATCGCACCCGCCCCCCGCACGCGCCGCCCACGTGACTTCGTTCCCGCGCCGCCTCCCGCCCCAGTCCGCGTCCGTCGTCCCGCCCGCGCTCAGCGTAAACGGCCCCCGCCACCCCCGTACGCGCCCCGCGCGCGTCCGCGTTCGGCCCCCCGCCCGTCGTCCCCCGCGTACGCCCGTCACCGTATATTACGTCCCCCCGCCCCCGTGCGGACGTAATCCCGTTTCGCCCGGCGCACGTCCCCCCAGGCGCCCCCGCGTTCGGCCGTACCGCCGTCGCCGCCGTAATCCGTACGCCGCGCGCCCCGCCCCGTCGCCGCCGTCGTCCCACCGCCCGCGCCCCGGCTACCCAACATTTAACCCGTCGCACCGCCCGTCCACGTTCGCGTCGCCGTACCGCACCGTACCCGCCGCGCGTCCCGCGTTCGCTCCGATCGCCGCGCCTCCCGCCCCGCGTGCCACAATGCCGCGCCCGCACCGCGTCGCCGTCCCGTCCGTCGCGCCCGCCCGTTCCGCCGGCCCCCTCCGACCGACGGCTCCCCCGTACGTCCATCCCCCCCGGCCACCCGTCCCCGCACGGTCGTCTCGCCGCACCCGCGCCAGCGCGCGCCGTCGTCCGTCGCGGCGTCGCCTCCAAGACCTGCGTCGGCGTTCGCGCGCGTTCGTTATCGTGAGCGGCCCCACGTACGCGTTCGTTCTGTTCCCGCCCACCGCCGTCGGTCCCTCGTCCCCCCCGTCCGTCGCCGCGTACCACCGTACGCGCCGCCCGCAGCGTTCGTTCGTCCCGATATCGCGCCCGCCTGTCCGTCGCGTACCTCCCCCCCCGGCCGCACGTCCGTCGTCCGCCCCTCTCCCCGCCGCCGAACCGTTCCCCTTCCGCGTCGTCGCCGCCCGTCGCGTCGCCGACCGACCTACGCGCGCGCGTTACGCCGCGCCGCGGTCGCGCTGCGCCGCCTCGCCCGCCCCGCCGCGGTTAGCGCCCACGCGTACCACGCAGCCGCGTCGTCGCGCGCCCAGCCGTTCCGGCGCGCCGCGTCGTTCCCCCCCGTTCCCGGCTACCCCGGTTCCCGGCCCGCGCGCGCGTCCCCGCGACCGCGCCCGACCCGCGCCGGCGTCCAGCCCAAGTCGCCGCCTCCCCGCCACGCCCGCGCGCGTCCGTCCCCTCGCTCCGTGACTCGGTAACCCGCCTCGTTCGCCCGCCCGGGTCCTAGACCGTACGCCCGTCCAGCTCTCCGGCGACGCGCAACGTCCCGCTCGCCGTTCACGCAGCGCTGTCCGCGTCGTCCTCCGCGCGCCACGAGCCCCCTTCAGTCGCACGCCCCGACGCGTACCCCCCCCGACCCGCGCGCGTCGCGTACCGCGGCCGTCGTCCGCGCGTCGTCGTAACCGTCTAGCTCCGTACCCGTGCGCCTCAAAATCCTCCTAGAAACTCGTACGCCCGCGTCAGCGCGCGTCGCCCCCCGAGTTCCCGCCCGCGCGCGACGGCCCGTATCTCGAGCGTTCCCGCGGGCGTCCGGCAAGCCGTATCGCCTCCCGATCGTCCGCCCCCGTACCTCGCCCCGTACAGCCGCTCGAGCACCACGCGTAACGCACGCCGTAACCCCCCTTCGTCCGTCCGCCACGTCGATCGTCCGTCCCGCGCGTGTACGCGCGCCCACGCCGCCCCGTCGCGTCGCGCGCGTCCGCCCGCGTCCCGCCCCCCCGTCCCGCGACGTCTCGCCGTCGCGCGCGTCGTCGAAGGCGTCGGCCCCGCCACCGTCGCGTCCTCGTTCGCTCCCGCCCGTAATCGGCGGCGTCGTCGACCGGCCCCCGTCGCAGCTGGTTCCGTCCGCGTCAACGCCCTTCCGCCGCGCCCCCCGCCAATCGTCGGCTCCCCGCCCCCGCGGGTTTCCCCCGCCCCCGCCCGCGCGTTACGCGTCGTGCTGCGGCCCACGCGTCCCGTCGCCGCCCCCGTTGTTCGTACGTTCGGTCGCGTCCGCGCGGGCCGTACCCCACCCCGGTCTGTCCTCCAACGCCCCGTACCCCCCGCCCGCTCGTTTCCCGCCGCGTCGCGTCCACCGCCGTACCGACCCCGGACCCCCCCCCGCGTAACCGCGCTCGTACGTCACCGCCCGAGTGACGCCCCCCCTTCTCTCACCAGAAATCACCAAAATCTCCCCACTCGCTGCGATACCCGAGTCCCCCACGTCACTCGTTACGCCCGTTTCCAGCCGCGTCGTACGATCCGTCCACCCCGCGCGCCCCGTCCCACCGTCCCGCGCTCCCGCCCGCCCCAGCCGGTCCCCCGCGTCCCGCCCGTCCCCCCCGCGTGCGCTCCCCCGCCCGCCGCGTTCCGGCGCGACGAGTCTCCCGTCCGTCGTCGCGCGCTCGCGTAATCGCGCCCGCGACCCGCGCGTCCGGCGCCGTCGTCCTCCCCCCTCCCGTCCCGTACGTCCGCCGCCCGATGACGCGTCGCGCGTCGCAGCGCCTCCGTCCCCGCGGCGTAATCCCGTAACCCCGCCACGAGCGTCGTACCTCGCCTCCGCCCCCGCCCGCCCATCTACGCGCGCGTCCGCTCCCCCCTCGCCGCGTCGTTACCGTCGCCCGCCGCGTACATCCGCGCGTTCGCGTACGGTACTTCCCGAGCGTAAACCGTTACGATTCCCCCGTCCGGTCGCCCGACGCCGCGTCGTTCACCTCCCAGTCCCGTCCGTCCCGTGACGCCGCGACGCCGTAATACGGTAACCCCGCCCGCCGTCGCGTACCTCGCGTCGCGTCCCGTGTCCCGTACCCTCCGTCGTCGCCGCCGGCCGCGCGCCACCCGCCGCGTCCGCTCCGCGCCCGCCCCCGCCCCCGCCCGCGTCAGTCGTCCGCCCCCCCCCCCGTCAAGCCCCGACGCGTTCGGCCGTCCGCGCGGCGCGTCGCTGACGATAACTATTCACCCTAACTTCATCGAACGTACGTCCGCCCGTCACGTCCGTTCCCGCCGAGCATCGCGTCGTCCACGTCCTCCCCTCGCCGCGTCCGACTCCGCCCGTCCGCCCCCCGCCCGCGCGCCCTACGATACGCCCGTACTACCGCGTCCGTCGTCCGCCGTCCGTCGTCACGCTGTCACCGTACCGTCACCCCCGTCAGTCCCCCGCGGCGTACGCCGTCCCGTTGCGAGGCCGTCACGCGCACCCGGTCGTACCCGCGCCCGTCGCCCCGTCCTTCCCTCGCCCGCGTCCGCGTCGTCAGTCCCCTCCACGTCGTCCGCTCCGTCCGCCCCCCCGGCCGGCCCGTACGCCCCGTTATCCCGCCGTCCGTCCGCCCGTCCCGCGCGTAGTCGCGCCGTCCCGCCACAAGCCACAGCCCCACCGCCGTCGCGCCTCCGCCCGTCTCCCTCTCTTCTCCGCGCGCCCGGTATTCGTCGTCCGCCGCGGCGTCGTCGCCCGCGCTCGACGCGCCTCCACGCCCTCCGCCCGTCGCTGCGCGTACGTTCCCCGCATCCGCGTACGTCCGCCCGTCTACGCCCGACGACGCCGCGCGCAACCCACCCCCCCCCCCGTCCGCCGGCCTCCGTAAGCGAGCGCCGTTACCCGCGTTCCGGTCCGCCGCCGCCGCGTCCGTCCCGCTGCCCCGCTCGCCCGCCCCGTTCGTTCTCCGTCCGCGTATCCGCCCGCGTCGTCCGCGTCACCGCCCCCGCGCCCCGCCCCCCCGTGTCGTCTCCCGCCCGCGTACGTCCCCGCCGCCGTTCGCGCCCGTCTCCGCCGCCGTACGCACGCTCGCTCGCGGCCTCGCCGTACGTCGTCCGTCGCCCCCGCCCCCGTCACGCGCGTCCCACAGCGTCGCCCGCCCTCGCCCCCGCCGCCTCGTCGCGGTCCGTACCGCCGCGCCGTCGCGCCACGTCCGCGCCCATGCCGTACCGCCGAGTAACGCAACCCGCGCCGCGTCCCCGCCGTCCGCCCGCGTCGCCCTCTCGAACCCCGTTCAACCCTACGGTCGTAACTCGTGCCCGCGCCGCGAGTCGCCGTCCCCGTCCCGTTAACCGCCCGCCGCGACCGTCGCCTCCCCGCGCGTCCGAGCATCCCCGTTTCTACACCGCCCCCCCGCCCGTCCGCCGCGTACCCGCGTCTGCGCTTCCGGTCGGCCGCCCCCCGTCGCGCTCGCTCGTAAAACCGCGCCGCGCCGTACCGCGCGGTCCCGCCCCCGCCGCCGCCGCCCCCGCCCCGCCGACCTCGCCCGCGACACTGCGCGCGCCCCCCGCGTCCGTCCCGTCGTACGCGCCGCGCCTCGCGCGCGTTCCCGCGTCGTCGCCCGCGCGCCGTTCCCCGCCCCCCCGTACCCGCGTCCCGCGTCCCCCGTCCACCGCCGCCCCGCCCGGCGCGACCGTCCCCGCCCCCGTTGCGCGCGTCGTTGTCGCGTCCCCCGCGCGTCGTACCCGCACCCGCCGCCGCCGCGTTAACGCGCCCCGCGCCGTTACGTCGCGGTAACGCCGCGGTCCCAGCGTCGCGCCGTCCGTAACCGCGGCGCGTCGGCACGCCCACCGCCGACCGGCTCCGCGTGCCGCCCCCCCACGCGACCCGGCCCCGCCCGTTCCCCCCGTCCGCGCCGCCCCGTCTCGTCGTCCTCGTAAATCGCCACGCGCGACGCGTGTCCGCCGCCCGAGTCCCCCCGCCCCCGCGCGTCGGCGCCGCCCGTCCCGTCGTCCGCCGCCGCCCGCCACCGCGCCGCGCCCCGTCCGCCCCGCAACGCCCCCGCGTACCCGCGCCGGCCAGGCGTCCGCCCGCGCCCCGTACCCCCCACCCGCGCCCCGGTGCGGCACGCCCGCGCCGCCGCCCCGTGCTGCGCGCCGTAACGCGTCCCCAGCTCCGGCACGCCCCCGCCGCCGCGTATCCCGCCGTCCGCCACCGCGCGTACGCCCGTAACCGTCTCCGCGTCCGCGCCCCGCCACGCCGTCCCCGCCGACGCGCCCAGACCCACCCGTACGCCGCCGTCCGCCAGCCGTCGCTCGCCACGCCCCCGTCGTCCGCGTCGTCCCCGCGTACGTAACGCCCACGCCCAGTCCGCTCCTCGTCCCTCCCGCGCGTCGCACCCCGGCATCCCGTCCCGCGTACCCGCGTCCTCCCAGCCGCGTCGCCGTCCGCCCCGGCGTCCGTCGCCGCCTCGCCACGTCCCGCGGTACCCGTCGTGCCCCCGCAGCCGTCTCCGCCCCCGCCACGCGCGCCCCGCGCAGGTCGTAGCCCGTCCGTACCGCGCGCCCCCGTCCCCCGTAACCGCCAGCGCGCACCGCCGCCCGGCGCCGTCGCTTTCCCCCCTCGCGCCCGCGCCCCACCTCGCCCCGCGCGCTTCGCGCCCCGACGGCGCCTCGCTCGTCGTACGTCGCGTCGTTCCGTCCCACGCCCGACCCACGCCCCGTCCGCCGCACCGCCTCCCGCCCGCGCCCCTCGCCGCCGCGTCCGCGCGTCCCCCCCCGTCCGTCGTCACGCCCGGCCGCCGTTCCCGCGTCCCCACCCGTACGTTTCCGTGCACGTCCGCCCGTCCGCCACGTACGTCGTACTCCCGCCGCCGCCGTCGTTCCCGCGTCGCGTTACCCCGCCCCGAGTCGTCGCGGCCCGTCGTCGCCCACGCCGTCGACGGCCGTCCGTCGTCCAGCGACCGTCCCCCGCCCCCCCCCCGCCGCCCCGCCCGCGCGCGTTTCGCGTACCGTCGTCGCGTTCGACTCCCCGTAACCGTCGTCCCCGCACGCTTCCGCCACCGCGCGCCCCCGCTCCCGCGCCGCCGTCGTCCCCCGGCGCCCACACCGCGCCGCCGCCGCTCAGGCGCCCCTCCCGCCTCCGACCCCGTAACGTACCGCGTCGGTTCGCGCGTCGCGTCCCCCCCTCGTAGTGCGTGGCTCGCGCAACCCCCCATCCCGCCGCGTCGCGCCCGTTCCCGTCCCGTTCGCGCGCCGCCGCCCCCAGTCCCGCCGCCAAACCCCCCGGGGCCCGCTGCGCCGCGTCCCCGTACGGCCTCTCGTCGCCCAGCGTTGCGCGCGTCACCGCGCCCGTTCCGTCGTTACGGCCACACGCCCCCGCGTCCCCCCGCCGGTCGTACCCACGCGTCCGCCGTTTCCGACCCCCGCACCGACCGTTGCGCCCGCGCGACCGCGCGCAGCGCCCCGCGCCGCCGTCGACACCGCGCCGTTTCCGCGTCCCGTCGGTTCGTCGCGCGTGGCCCCGGCGCTCCCCGCGTAATCCGCCGCCGCGTGCGGGACGCGCCTCGCGCCACCGCCCCCCCCGTCGTACGCGCGCCCGACGGCCCGTCGCGCTTTCCCGTCCGCACCCGCGGCTACCCGTCGTCGTCCCCGCGCCGCCCGCCACCTCCGTCCCGCGAGCGCGTTTCCCCGCCGTTGCGCGCGTCCGGTCGCGCGGGCCCCCGCCCACCCGTCGTTCCGTCCGTCGGGTTTTGTTGCCCCCCAGTCGTCGCGCGTCCTGGCCGCCCACGTCCGTACGTCGCCGCGTCGACACGGCGCCGCTCACACGTGCGCCCCCCGCTCCGCGCGTTTTCGTCCACGACGTATATCCCCCGCCCGTCCTCGACGCCGCCCCCCGTTCGTCCCCCGCGAGTGCGCACCGCGCCGCCTCCGCCCTCGTCCCCGCCCGCAGCAACCCTCGGTCCCCCGCCCCACCCCGCTCGCCGTCCGGTCGGCCGCCCCTCCGTCGTACGGAACCCGCACCGCACAGTACGCGGTCCCCGGCCCCGTTCGCGGGGCCGCGCCCCTCGCCACCCCGCGCGCGTCAATCGAACACGCGCGTTCGTTCGATGTCGTACGCCGCGCGTTCGCAGTCGTCGCTCCCGTGCGTCGGCCACACTGCCTGTCGCCGTTACGCCGCGCCAGCGCGCAGCGACCAGTTGCGTAGCTACGCATCGTTTCGCCCGCCCGCACGCCGCGCCGTCGTCGGTCAGCGCGTCGCCGTCGCGGCAGCCGCGCTGTTGCGTACGCGCCGGCCCCGACGTTCGTCGGCGTTTGCGCGCCGTTGTCTCGCGTCCGAGCCCCCGCGTGCCGGACGTCGCCGCGCAGGTCGACGACGCCACCCGGCGCGCGTTCGCCGGCCAGACGTCCGCGTCGTCCGCGTCGTTCGCGTCCGCTCGGCCTGTCGCTCCCGCGCTCCCGAGGCGGGTTCGATCGCTCCAGCGCCCGAGCGCTGCGTCTTCGCGCGCGCGCCACCGTCGTCTCGCAGTGTCCGACGCCGCCAGGGATCTCGCCGTCCGCCCGCCGACGCCGACCCGCACGCCCTCCTAACCGAGCCGCGTCGTAAACCCCCAGCGCCTCGCACGCGCACTCACGTCGTACGTCGCGCCCGCGTCGCCCGGCGGCGACGCGCGCGCGCCCCCACCGCTCCGCGCTCCCGCGAACGCGACCGCGTCGTCCGCGTCCCCGTCCGAACGTACCGTCGTCACGTAGTCACGTCTAGGGCCGCCCCGCCGCGTTGTCGCGCTCGCGCGTCTCCGCTGCCGCCGTCCGGTGCCGGACCCCGGCGACGGCGCCCCGCGCAACGCGCAGCGCGCGCGCTCACGTCCGAGCGTGCCGTGCCTGCGTACACCTCACCCGCACCCTCGTCGCCGCCGCGCGCGCGCCGACGATCCCCGTTCGCAGCCGACGCGCCGTCGTTACGCGTCCCGCGCCTCGCGTCCGCTCTCGCGGCAGTGCGCGCGCAAGTCCGTTACCGTCGCCGGCCCCCTCGCGACGCGCCGCGGAACGCAGACGGTACCGTCGCGTCGTCCCCGCCGTCCGGCGCTCCGCGGTCCGCCAGCGACGCGTTCGCGCCGTACGCCGCGCGCTGTCCCTCGTCGTGCAACCGACCGCCGTGGCCGTCCGCTCGGCGGGTCCGCAACGTCACGTTCGCCTGCGCGTTCCGACGATCCGGCGGGGCAACGCCGCCTACGTCGCGTTCCGCGCGTATCGCCACGCGGAGACCCAGCGCGGCGCTCGCCGCCGTTACCGGTAGACGCCGCACGCACGCCCCCCATGCGCGTCACGCAGCCCCGCGCAGTCGACCGTCGCGTTTTACCTCGCAACCGCCGCGACCTGCGCGACCGCTCCGCGCAGGCCCCCGCGCGCTGGCACTCGACCCGCACACGCTGGAACTGCCCCGCCCCCTCGCCCGCTGCGTTCGCCGTCTCGTCGTCGCCTCCGTCCGCGTCGACGACGTCGCCCCGCCCGCGTCGCGTTCCGCGTCGCGTCGACGCCGCGACGCGCTGCCGTGTCGTCCGCCGCTGCGCGGCCGCTACCGCCGCAGCGCGCGTTGCTACGTCGCGTCGCGCCGCGCCCCGCGTCGAGCCGCGGCCGTAGCGATGGTCCCGCGCCCGCGTCGTCGTCGCGGCGTCCGTCGTCCTCCGGACCGCCCCCTGCGAATCGCCCGTTCCGTCGTTCGGTTGAACGCGCGGCCGTTCTTGCGGTCCCGTCTCCCCGCGCACGCTATACGGCCGTCGCGAGCCGCCGCCCGCGTGCGTCACGCGCAAGCGGGGGGCGCGTTTTCGCGCACGCACGTCGCCGTCCGTGCCGCGTCGCACGCCCCTCGCGCGCGTTGCTCGCCCGACGACGTCGCGTTCGTCTCCTCGGTCGCACAGACCTCGCCGCGTGTCCGTCGCACCGCGAGCCCCGCTACGCGCCGTCACCTGTAGTGCCGACGACGCGCGCGCGCGACTCCCTCGTCGCGCGTCGTCCGCCGTCGCGCTCGCCGCGCCGCGACACCGTACAAGCGTGCGCGTCGCGTCGCGCGACGCTCGTCTAGCGTCACCCGTCGGCGCGCGCCATCGCTGCCGTCACCGTCGCGGCGCGCCTCTCCGCGCCCGCGTTCGCTTCGGCGCGCAGCGCCCAGTCGTCCCCGTCCGGTAGCCTGTACGTTCGTTCCGTGCGCGTCCCAGGCGTCCCTCTCGCGTCGACAACCGCGTGCGCGCGGCGTCCGAGTCGCCGCGCGTCGCGCCCGTCGAGGCGCCCGCGTCACGTCGCCGCAGCGCGCCGCGTTCGTCGCGCGCGTTCACCCTGCTGGTTAGCCACATCCGTCCGCAGCGCCCGCCGTCGTCCGCGTGCGGCCGCGCGTCATCGCAGTCGCCGCGTTCCGCCTAGCGGGACGGTCCCGCGACCCGCCCCTCCCGGTCACGCGCTACGCCCATGCACCCCCGGCGCGTCTGCCGTTCGCCCACGCGCTCCGTCGCCGACGCGCGCGTAACGCCGCGTGCCGCGCGTCCCCCGCCTTCGAGACGAACGACGCCCCCCGCCGGAACGCCACCCGCGACACGCGCGACGCCCAGTGCGCCCCCGTCGCCCGCGCCCCCCCGCTGCGTTTCGCACGCGCCGCGCGCCGCACGCGCCTGCACGCCTACCGTTTAGTCCCCGATCCCTACGACGACGCGTCCCGCGCGTAGTTACCGTCGTCCGCCGCACGCCGACGCGCCGCGCGTCGGCGCGCGCCGTCGCGCCGTTATCCGCCCGCGTGCCCCCGCACGCGCCCCGTTCCGACGACCCTCGCTACGTTCGGCGGCCGTCGTCCCCGCCGCGCCGCTGCGAGATACGCCCGTCCGTGTCACCTGTATCTCCGTCCTCCGTTATATTTCCCCGCGCCCCGCGCGCCGCTCCCGCTCCGTCGTCGTCGTGCCCACCGCCGTAATATCGCGTCCGCTCAGCTCCCGCGTACCGCCCGACGCGCTCGCCCCAGTGTCTCCGACCGAGTACGCCTACGATCCCGTCCGTCACGTCCAGGTAATCGTCTGCCGTCCGGTGTCGTCCGCGGCGCGATCGCGGTCGCGGTCCGCCCCGCGACGTTTCCGGCCGCCCGCGTTCCACGTCGCGGCCCCTCACCGAGCGTTTCGAGGCCGCGCTCCGCGCGCGTTCGCCGCCGTCAGTCGGCCGCACTCGTCGTCGCGTCGCCGCGCACTCTCACGCACGCGGCACCGCGCCGTTCGCCCCCGCCCGCCCCCCGCGCCGCCGAATACCGCTGCCCGCCGCGTCCCGCGCCCCGCGACCTCCGCCGCGGCCGCGCGTCCGCGCCCGCCACGCGCCGCCCGCCGCGTCGCGACGCCCCCCCCGCGCGTCGCCGCCGCGCCTCGCGCGCGTCGCCGCCCGCCGCGCCTCGCCGCGCGCCCCGCGCGCGCAGCCCCCGCCCGCCCGGCCCGCCCCCGCCGCCGACGCGCCGCCGCGCCCGCCGCGCCGCCGACGCGCGCCGCGCGCGCGGTCGCCCCGCCCGCCGCCGCGTGCCGCGCCGCGCGCCGCCCCGCCCGCGCGACCCCCCGCGCACCCCGCGCCCGCGCCCCGCGCGCCGGGGCCCGCCCGCGCCTCGACGCGAGCCCGCCCCGGCCCGCGCCCGCGCGCGCCGCGACCCCGCTCGCCCACGCGCGATCGCGCGCCAGCGCGCGCGCGCCGCCCGCAGTCGCGCCGATCCTCGCCCCCGCCCCGCGCCCGCCGCCGCTCGCGCCCAAAACGCGCGCGCGCCCCGCCGCCCCGCCGCGTCAGCGCCTCCGCGCCGCGCCGCCGCTCTGCCGCCGCGCCGCGCGCCGACCTCCCGCCGCCGCCCCGCCGCCCCCGCCCGGCCCGCGCCGACGCTCCGCGCGCCCGCGTCCGCCGCGGCGCCCCGCCGCGCCCGCCCCGCCGCGCCCGCCTCGCGCGCCCGCACGTCGCGCGCGCGCCCGCCGCGCGCGACGCCGACGGCTCCCGACTGCCCGCGCGACCGGACGCCGCGCCCGCCGCTCCCGCGCCGCCGCCGCGCCGCCGCCCCGCCGCCCGAGCTCCCGCGCGCGCGCCGCGCGCGCCCGCCCCGCCGCTCGCCACACCCCCCCCCCCGCCCCGCCGCCCCCC
>JAIWJD010000007.1:3016286-3026802 GCA_022818045.1 Neotoxoptera formosana | reverse complement strand
AAGACACAAAAAAACCAACACCCCAGAAAAAAAGAACAGCCCAAAAAAAGAAACCACAGAAGAACAAACCAACAAAAAAACCCCAAAAAAAAAAAAACCAAAGAAGAAACAAAAAAAACAAAAAGAAAAAAAGAAACCCCCCCGAAAACACCAAAAAACAAAAAAAAAACAGAAAAACAAAAAACAAAGGGAAAAAACCAGGGAAAAAAAACCCCCCAAAAGAAAAGACCCAAAAAGAAACCCCCCCCCAGAAAGACCCCCCAAAAAGCCCAAAAAAAAAAAGAAGGACCAAGACAAAAAAAACCAAAACCCAAACCAAGAGAAAAACCCCGCCCAAGAGAAAAAAAGAAAAAAAACAAAGCGAAAACCCCAAACAAGGAAAAAAGGGGAAACAAAAAAGAAAACACACCCAGAAACCCCAAAAAAAAAACCCAAACCCCCCAAGAAAGAAAAAGAAAAAAACCCAACAAGAAACCCCCCCAAAAAGGGGCCCAGAAAAAGCAAAAAAAACAAAACAACCAAGCCCAAAAAAAAACAGAAACCAGGGGGACAGAAAAACCAAAACAGCCCAAGGAAAAAAACCCCAGAGAAAAAGAAAAACAGGGGAAAAAAAAAACCCCCCCAAAACCAACCCAAAAGGAAAAACAGAAAAAAAAACGAAACCCCAAAACCCCCCAAAGCCCCAACACAAAAAAAGACCAAAAAGGAAAAGAAAAGACCCCCAAGAAAAAGAAAAAACACCCAAAAAAAAGCCAACCAAGAAAAAGAAAAAAGAAAACACAGCCCAGAACAAAAAACCCGGGAGAAAGCAAAAAGAAAAACCCCAAACAAAAAAAAAGAAAAAAACAAAAAGAAAACCCAAAAGGAAAAAAAAGAAAACCCCCGAAAACCCCAAAAAAGACCCCAAAAGAAAAAAAAGCCGCAGAAAAAAAAAGCCCCCCCAAAAAACACCCCAAAAGATAAACCCCCGAAGAAAAGAAACAAACAAAAGAAACCAAAAACCCCCACCCCAAAGGGAAAGAAAAAAAAAAGGGAAAAAGAAAAGAAAAAAAAGCTCCCCCCCCAAGGAAAAGGACAAAAAGAAAAAAAACCCACCCAAAACACAAGAACAGAGACCAGAAAAGAACCAAAAAAAACCCCAAACCCAAACAGAGAAAAGCCAGACCCCCAAAGAGGAGCCACCAGACAGACCCAGACCAAAGCAGACCAGAGTAACAGAAGACCAGAAAGAAGCAGAACAGAACCCCAGACCCCAGAAAGCCACCCACCAGAACAGAACCAGAGCAGAGCTCAAGACCACACAGACAGAAGACCAAGCATGACTCAAGCCACACACAGTAGAACCAGCAGAAAAGAGACCAAGAAGAGCACCACAGCTAGCAGCAAGAGCCCAGAAAGCTCAAGAGACAGAGAAGCAGGAGAACACAGTCCAAGAACCAGCCAAAGAGACAACAGTACAGACTGAACAGCAGAGACTGCAAAAACCAGACCAGCAGAAGACAAGAACAGCAGAAGACACCAGACCCAAGCCAGCACCCCAGAACAGCCAGCCACCACACCACCAAGAACACCAGCCCCCAAAGACTAGACACCAACAGCAGACATTAGAAGACCAGGAAATGACAATAGTCCAGAAACCAACAATGAGAAGAAGTTCAGAGACAGACCAGACAGGCTGCCTGCCCCCACCCCCCCAGACACAACAGAAGCCAAGAAACCCAAGACACAGAGGACTGACACCACCCCCAAGAACCCAGCAGAAGAACAGCCCCCAGCCCAAGAAGAACCAGACACCACAAAGAAAAAGAAGAAGAACAGCAGCCCAGAAGACAACTGCAGGAAAACCCAGAAGACCAGTGCACCACCCCAGCATCAGAGCAGCACAAAGACCCACCCCAAGGTGACATCCACCAGGCCAGAACAGAAGAGAGCAAAAAGACAAGCAAAAGAAGAGGGGGGAAAGAACAGGCCCAGCAGCACCACACCACCAGAAGAGACATTAACAGCCAGACACAGACCCAGATGAAGCCCAGCAGAACAGAACACAGAATAGCAGCCCAGACAAGCCCAGCCCCACCACACCCCCATGAACCCAGAAAGAGAAATGAAATCAGAAGACACAACAAAGCCAAACCCAGACAGCAGCAAGACAGGAGGACAGCATGACACCCACACACCAAACAGAAGCAAACAAAGAACATCCCACAGTGCACTAGAAGAAGACAGAACCACCCACAAGCCAGGAAGAACCAGAAACACAGCCAAGATCCAGAGACCACCAGAAACAGAGACCAAGACAAGACAGCCCAAGAAACAGACCACTCAGAAGCAAGAACCAGACAGACAGAACAGACAGGACAAGACAGAAGCCCCTCAGACAACCAAGAACCAGAACACAGAACACAGAACCAAGCAGACAAGACAACAGAGACAGACACCAGAACAGAGCAGCACCAGACGACCAGAAAGGTCCAGAAGACCCCCCAGACACAGCCAACAGACCAGACACCAGACACACAAGACAGGCACAAAGAAGCCCAGCAGCCAAAGAACCCCCAGGGACCCCATGAAAGCCCAGAACAAGACCCAACACAAGTAAGGAACCAGAATCCACACAGACCAAAGCAGATAACACAGAACAGACACCAGAACCCAGCAAAACGAAGACACCCCCTGACAGACCCACACTACCAGACCCAGCAAGAAGCCAAAAAGTAACAGAAGATAGGCAGAGCCAACAGACACAGCAACCAGAACACCAAGAAATAACATAACCAACACACAAGAACCCCAACTACAGACACACCACAGATGCAGATACAGCCCCAGAGAGAGCAGAACTGACCTAAAGCCACAAACAAGGCAGACAGGACACCAGCCCCTACACAATGAAACCCAGCAGGACAGACAGGCACAACACCAGCCCAGATGGCCAAGAGAGAACAGAAATGTCAGACCACCAGAACACAGCCAACCAGACACACCCAAAGATAACCCCCACTAGACAGTATATAAATAGGGATAACACAAGACCAGGAATCACAGACCCAAAGAGAACACATGAACCTGTAGGAGCAGCAATGATAGACAGAGAAGAAGCCAGAGATAAGAAGCCCAGAACAGACGAAGAAGACAGCCTGCCACAGAAGGCAGAACCCTCTGCCCAGAAACCAGTGACAGACACCCGAGACAGACTGAGCAGAAAGCCCAGAACAGAACAGCACAGGGGGGGGGGGGCCAAGAATAGAGGCCCAAGACCCACCCCCCCAGACACACCACAGCACAGAAACACACAGCACAACAGCAAAAGAAATGTACCACAGGAAGAAGACACCCACCACAGACAGCTGAAAGATAACCAGACAGCAAGAAAGAACCCACTCTGAAGGACACACCACCTAGAAAGCACTAGCACCACCACCCCCAAGCAGACACCAGTACCAGAACAGAAAGAAGCAGAAAGAGACAACAAGAGCCAAGAGAACAGAAGACACAGACCCACAACAAGTAAACACAGCAGCAGACCAAAGACAGACCAGTCCCACAAGCCAAGAAGACCAGCACAAGAAAGGAGTAAGAACCCCACCCAAAGACCAATGACACACCCAAGAACAGACATCCCATCACAGGGCAGGCCAGGGCCCCCCCAGAACAAAACACAGAGAAACAGGACCACCAAGCAACCCAAAGTAGCAACACACAGAAGACAGCAGCCCCCACCCCCACACCAAGGAGCAGCCTCCAAGACCAGAAGACAAAGAGCAGGAAACAGAGACAAGCACAAGACACCCCAGAAATCAAGACAGAAACAGCAGGAAATAGCAGGAAGCCAAAGCCACAAGACAGACAGAAGAAGACCACAGGACCACATGACCAGAAGACCCAACCAAGAAGAGCAGACCACAGGAAAGCCACAGACCAGAAGACACAGAGCAAGAGCAAGAACCACCCAGAGCCAGCCCATGAGCACCAGAACCCACAAAGAGAAGAACCACACATAAGAGAAGGAGAAGCAACCAAGAGACCAGAACTAGAGACCCACACCCCAGACCCAGCCACAAGAATCAGCAAAGACACACGCAGAAGAAGCAGAACAGAACACAGACCACAGAACAGCCAACACACCCCAATTGAAACAGAAGCAGAATGGCAAACAGACACAGACACAGACAAACAAAGAAGGAAGCAACAAACAAGCTCCACAAGACAGAAAAGGAAGGTACAGACCAGCACACCAGGCACAAGAGCCAGCCCACCCAGGAACAACAGCAGAGAGCAAGCAGAGCCAGGCACTCAGAGCACCAGAAAGAACAGAGAACTGACAAACAGACCATGACAAGACTGACCATCTCAGAGCCCAGAGCAGACTGAAAGGACTCCAGCAGACCAGCTGTCACAGACCCACCACGAAAGACCACAGATGGAGGCACAGAAGCAGAGAGACCCAGACCAGGCAGAAACCCTAGCAGAGAGCCAGAACCAACAACAGACCAGAAGCAACCCCCCAAGAACCCTGACAAGACAACAGAGCAGACAGACCAAGAACAGAACAAACAGCACAGACAAGCCCCCAGAAGAAAGCACAGCACCACAGAAAAGACCAAAGACCAACCAGAGAACCCCCACCACAGAAAGCAGACCACACCAGAAAACAGCCAACCACACCCCCCAAGCAGAACAGCACAGCCCAGAGACAGAGAGACAGAGCCACAACAGACAGCCAGAAGAACCCCACAGAACACCCCCAACAGAGCCCAGAAGACAAGCACAGCAGCAAACAGACAGAGAACCAGAAGAAGAAAACAGAAAACAAGCCAGCCAGAAGAAGACCAGACCCGACAAGAAAGCAGCCCCAGAACAGCAGAAACAACACCCCAACATGGAACCCACAGCAGAGAGAAGAATGACACCTGAAGGCACGCCCCACAGCATCCACATCAACAGAAACCTAGCAAGACACAGAACCCACACCCAAGACCAAGAAGAGTCAAAAAAAAGACAAAGCATGCCTGTACAGAAACCCCAGACCACCAAAACGAGAAGAAGCAGACAGAAAGACCCCCCAGACAGACCACAAGAACCCAGCAACACAGAAGCAGCCAGAGACCGCCAGACAGCCAAGAAAGAGACACACCAGGGTAAAGAGACCAGCCAAGCAGACCACCATGGCACCCAGACCCAGACCAGAAACCCAGCAGGCAGACCAAGCCCAGCAGACCACAGCAGAAAGGCACAGCAACCCTAGCCAAGGACCCAGCAGAAGACCAGAGACAGAACAACCCAACACCAAAGAGAACAGAAAGAGACAGACAGAAGACAGACACAAGAATAAAAGAAAAGAACCCCCCAGCAGTGCCAGGAAAGACCCCACCACCCCAGAGAACCAGCAACCAGAAGACAAGAGGAGAAAGCAGAAGAACAGTTCCCACTCCAGAGCGCTAAGACCAATGTGACAGAAAGAAAAGACCACCAGCAGAAAACGAAGGAACCCCAGGCAACAAGAAGCTGACAGCAGAACCAGAGCCCCCTGAACCAAGAAGGCAGAAAGAAAGGGAGAACACGCTCTCGCCGCGGGTAAGCCCAAAGCCAGCCACAAAGACCCACAGACAGAAGAAGGACAGGACACAAACAGAGCAGACAGACAGCCCCCTAAGACACCTCCAGCCCCAAGAGACAGCACACCAACACAAGAGCAGAACAGAAGCAGAAAAGCAGACCAAGACACCCCCCAGACAGGAAGCCAGACAGACACCCACTCAGATGCACCCAGACAACAAGAACCAAGCCACCAACCACCACCACAGCAAAGGATTACAGAGACAGAAGCAGAGACCCAAGAGCAGAGCAGACCACAGGAAAGAGCACGCAAGTCACAGCCAGACCAGACCCCAGACAGAAACCATAGAAACACAGCAGGAAGCTCAAGAAACAAAGCAGAACCACCCAGCAGAAAAGACAGAGACACAAAAGCTGAGGAAGAAGAACCAAAGCAGCAGACCAACAACAGCAAAGAGACACTGAAGACCCCCACAGAACCAAGCAGACAGCAGAACACAGCAAGAAGACCCAGATAGAACCAACCAAAGAGAGACCAGCAGACCCCCACCCAGCAGAAGCCACCCCAAACCACAGAAAAAACAGAGACCACAAGAAGAACCCAGAAACAAGAAAAAACCAAAAAGAAAAAGAAAAAAAAAAAAACAAAAAAAGCCCAAAAAAAAGGAAACAAAAAGAAAAGCAAAAAGAAAAAACAACCCCCAAAAAAACAAAAAAAACCCGGAAAAAAAAAGACAACAAAAAACCAAAAAACAAAAAAAACAAAGAAGACAAAAAAAAAAAAAAACCCAGAGGAGAAAAAAAAAAAAAAAGAAAAAAGGGGAAGAAAAAAAAAAAGGCAAAAAAAAAAAAGACCCCAAAAAAGGGGCCCCGAAAAGCCAAGCCAAGGGAAAAAAAAAAAAAAGGGGGGGGGAAAAAAAAAAAAAACCAACAAAAAAAAACCAAAAAAAAACAAAAAAGACAAGAAGAAAGCCCCAAAAAAAGAAAAAAAAAAGGAAAAAAAAAAAAAAAAAAAGAAAAACAAAAAAAGCAAAAAAACAGAAAGAAAAAAAAAAAAACAAAAGAACCCCGGGAAAACACGCAAACCCAAAAAGAACCCCCAAAGAAACAAGCCCAAAAAAAAAAAAAAAAACCAAAAAAAAAACCCAAAAAAAAAACCCAAAAAAAAAAACAAAGGAAAAAAAACCCCCAAACCCCAAAAAAAGGGAAAACGGGAAAAAAGAAGAAACCCCCAAAAAAAGGCCGAAAACCCCCAAACAGAAAAACCCCCCCCCAAAAAAAAAAAACAAGCCCAAAAAAAAACCCAAAAAAAAAAACAGAACACCACCAAAAAAGAAAAAAAAAAAAAAAGAAAAAAAAAAGAGAAAAAAAAAAAAAAAGGGAAAAGCAAAAAAAAGAAAAGGGGAAAAAAAAAAAAAAGAGAAAAAAAAACCCGACCAAGAAAACCCCCCCAAAAAGGAAAAAAAAAAACCCCCAAAAAAAAGCCCCAGACAAAAAAGGTAAAAGCAAAAAAAGAAAAGCCAAAAGAAAAGCAAAACAAGGAACAAAACCCCCCCCCAACCCAAAACCCAAAAAAAACCCCCGAAACCCCCAAAAAGAGCGAAAAAAAAAAAAAACCAGCCAAAAAGAAAAAAAACAAAAAAAAAAGAAAAACAAAACAGAAAAAAGAGGCAAAAAAAAAAAAAACCAAGAAAACAAAAGGGCCAAAAACCCCAAAACAGCCCCAAAAAAAACCCCCCAAAAACCCACCCCAAAGGGAAAAAAACAGAAAAGGACAAAAAAGAAAAAAAAAGCCACCAGAAAAAACCCCCGAAAAAGCAGGAAAAACCCAAAAACAAAAAAAAAAAAACAAAAAGAAAAAAAGAAAAAACAAACCCCAACAAAAACAAAAAAAACAAAAAAAAAGAGAAGAAGCGAGAGAGAAACGGCAGAGACACCAGAGCCATCCAGCACCAGACCCCACAGCACAGAAGCGCCCAGCAATAATAAGCCCCCCCACAGACAAATGAACCGCCCGAGACCAAGCCTCAGCAGCACACGCAGAATCCAGAGAAGCAAGAAGAACCCAGACCCAAGCCACAGACAGCAAAGACCAAGCCACCACAACCCCCCAGAACCCAGAGCACACCACAACCACAACCCCCCAGCAGAACCAGACACCAGAACAGAGGACTGCAGAACCACACCAGACAGAGAAACCCCCAAGCACACACTGCTGCAGGACCAGACCCAAGAAGCCCACAGAAGACAGGAAAGACCAGAATGACCCAACCTAACTGAGAAGAGAGACTGGCAGACAGAAGCAGCAAGTCAAGACCAAGAGCCCAGACCCAAGAAGAGGCAGCACCAAACCAGCCCACACAGCCCCAACAAGAAAACCCAGCCCTAAGACAGCCCAGCCAAACAGACACCCAAGCACCAGACTAGCACCACAGACACAGAGAGACAGGAGAACAGAGGGACATACCAGAAAAGAGCCACCGAGAAGGAGATCAGCACCCCCAGCCAAGAGACAGAAACAGGAACAGACCAGACCCTGAGCAAACAGACAAACCAGAAATTGAACCAAGACAGAAACCACCAAAGAAGACAGCCAGAACCCAGAGCAGAGCCAGAGACAACAAGGGAACAAAAGAAAGAGAGCCAAGAACAGAAGAACCAGCAGACCCAGCGGGAACCAAGAACCCCATAGAGAGAGAACCAGAAAAGAAGAACAGAGCCCAGAACCACAGCACCCAAAAGCAGTGCCAGACAAAGCAGAGACCCAGCACAAGAAAGAAAGAACCAAGAGACCAGAGAGAAACCCCAGACAGCCAGAAAACAGAAGCACAACAGAAGAGAACACAGAAACGAACAAAAGCAGAAGAAGAGAAGATATCAGCCAGAGACCACCCAGCAGAGCACTAACCAAGCCAGACCCCTCCCAGACAGCAAAAGACAGGACACACAACTAGACAAAGCAGAAAGGCACAGTCAAGACCCAGAGCAGAACAGAAAGCACCCACGACCAGACCAGACCAGAAGAAAGACAAACAAGGAAGACAGCAAAGAAACCAGGAAGAAGACACCAAGCCACCAGAGAACAAAAGCAGACCAGCCAGCCAAGCCACCAGGCAGACAGCACCACCACCCCCAACAACCAAAAGCAAGAAAAGCTGACCAAAGGACCCAGACAGGAACAAGAACCCCAAACACAGAAGATCCAGACAGACAAGGCAGCACAGCAGAGAAGAGCCACAGAGGCAGCTGGAACAGGAGAACTCAGACAAAGCCAGAAAGAGCCACACACAGTAGACCACACAGACACCTCAGAGACACCCCCAGACCCCATCACAGTGCAACTAACACAGCACTCAGAACACCTGAACAACCCAGACCAGAAAGAGCAGAGAAGAAACCCAGCCAACAGACCAATGCAGAGGAACATGCACAGACCACCACACAGAAAGACAACAGCTGAGCAGGCACAACCACGACCCCTGAAGCAGAAAGAACCAGAACCAGCAAGAAGGCCCAGACAGACCAACAAGGAAGACACAGACACAACAAGAAACAGAAAAATCACTCAGCACACAGACCAGCAGGAAACCCAGACACCCAGAACAAAATGGGGGGGGAAAAGCACCCCCAAGCACCAAGCAGACAAGCACCAGAGGCCCACGGCAGCAAAGAGAACAAAAAGCAAGAACAACCAGATAAAAAGCCGAAGCCCCCCACACCAGAGCCCCCCCGAAGAGACAGCAGAACCAGACAAGAAAAAGAGCCAAACCCAGCAGAACCCCAGGACCCCCCAAGACAGAGAGAGCCAGAACAGAAAGAAGCCCACACAGACCCAGAGACAGCCCAGAAGACACCAGACCAAAAAGACCCACCAGAAGAGAACCACAAGAAGAAACACGAAACCAGAAAAAGAGAAAAAAAAAGAATCACAAGCAAGAAAACAAAAAAAAAAAAATGCAGACAGAAGCAAAGAAAACAAAAAAAGAAAAAAAAAGAAAAAAAAGAAAAACTAAGAAAAAAAAAGCGAAAAAAAAGCAAAACGAAAAAAACAAAAAAAAGAAAAAAAAAAAAAAAAAAAAACAATAAAAAGAGAAACAAAAGAATCTGAAAAAGACAAATAAAAGAAAAAAAAAACGAAAAAACGAACAAACGCGAAAAACGAAAAAAAAAAACAAAAAACAAAAAATAAAAAAAAAAAAAAAAAGCGACAAAAGAAACGGAAAAAAAAAAAAAAAAAAAAAAACAAAGAAAAAAAAGAAGAAAAAAAGAAAAAAAACAAGAAGAAAAAAAAAAAACTAAAAAAAAATGTAAAAAAAAAAAGAAAAAAAACAAAAAAAAAAAAAAAAAAAAAAAGAAAAGAAAAAAAGCAAAAAAAAAAAAGAAAAAAAAAAGAAAAGAAAAAAAACGAAAAATAAAGAGGAAAAAAAAAAAAAAAAAGCGAAAAAAACACAAAAAAAAACTGCAAAATCAGAAAAAAAACACAAAAAGAACGCAAAGAAAAAAAAACAGAAGTAAAAAAAAGAAAAAGAAAAATGCAAAAAACTAAGAAAAGAAAAGAGCAAAGGAAAAAGACAAAAAGAACGAAAAAAACGACAAAGAAAACCGAAAAGCAAAAAATAAAAGACAACGAAAGCGCGGAAAAAAACAAAAGAAAATAAAAAAAAAAAAAAAGAAGAACGAAAAAAAACAAATACACAACTAAAAAAGAAAAAAAAAACAGGAAAAACAAAAAAAGGAAAAAGGAGAAAAAAAAAAGAGGAGAAAACAGAAAAAAAAAAGATAAAGAAGAAAAAACCGCAAAAAAAAAAGAATAGAAAAACAAAGAAAAAAGAAGAAAAAGAAAAAAAAAGAAAAAACAAAAACAATCGAAAACGAAAAAAAAAAAAAGAAACAAAAAAGAAGAAAAAAAAAAAAAGAAAGAAAACAAAAAGAGCCAGCAAACAAAATAAAAAGAAGAACG
>JAIWJD010000007.1:3001286-3003786 GCA_022818045.1 Neotoxoptera formosana | reverse complement strand
ATAAAAAAAGAGCGAACAAAGGAAGAAAAAAACAAAACCAAAAAAACAAAGAAAAGAAAAAAAAACAAAAAATAACAAAAGAACCCAAAAAAAAGGACTCCAAACCAAAAAAAAACATAATAAAAGCAAAAACGAAAAAAAAAAATAAAACAAACAAAACACCCAAAGAAAAAAAAAAGAAATAAAGACAAAAAAACAAAAGAAAAAGCAGAACAAACATGAAAAAAAAAAACGAAACAACGACCGACAGAAGGACAAAGAAAAAAACAAAAACCGAATGAATGAACAAAAAAAAAACAAACAAAGCACAAAAATGAAACTAGAAAAAAACAAAAAAGGAAGCAAAAACACAAAAACGAAAACAAAACACAAGAAACGATAAAAAAAATGAAAAAAAACACCAAACAAAAAACAAAACCACCAACATAAAGAGAACAAAAAATATACAGAGAACAAGATGAAGAAAAACAGTGAACAAAAAAACATAAGCGAAAAAAAAAAAAGCAAGAATAAAAGACAAATTAAAAAAACAACAAAGGTAATGTACGAACCACAAAAGCAAAACAAAAAACGAGAAGTAAAAGATATAAAAAGAACAGTGAAAGTCATAAAACAATAAGAAGAAATAAAAAAAAAAAAACGAAATCACAAAACATGAAAAAAAAAAAAAAAAAAAAAACAGAGAAAGAAAAAACAAACAAACAAAAAATATAGATATAAAAGACAAAACATAAAAGACACCAAACACTAATCAAAAAAAAAAAGATAGCAAACGAAAATAATACAGTAAACCAAACCAGAAACAGAAAAAAACAAAAAAAAACAGAGACAAAAAAAATGAATACAAAAAAAAAAAAAAAAAAAAAAGAAAAAAAAAAGAAAAACCCTAAACAAAAGACCAAAAAAAAAAAAAAAGCACAAAACAAAAGAAAACACCAAAAACGAGCATAAAAAAAAACAAAAAACAAGAGAACAACCATCAACAGCAACAAAAAGAACACAAAAGCGGGAAAAATAAAAGAAGAAACAGAAAAAACAAAAAAAAAAGCTTCAAAAAAAAAAAGCACAAACGAACAAGAATAAGGAAAAACAAAGAAACAAAACACAAGAAACAACAATAGAAAACCAAAAGTGAACAAAAACAAACAAAAAGAGAAGAAACAAGTCTCTCAAAACACAAAAAAACAAAAAACTAGAACCCCTCAACAAAACGCGAAAAAAAAAAAACCAAAAGAACCACAAAAAAGAATAAAAAGAACAAGAAAAAAAACACAAAAAAAAAAAATAAACAAAAACAAAACAAAAAGAGAAAAGAAAAAAGAAGACAGGACACAAAAAAAAACAAAAAGGAAAAAAACAAAAAAAAATAAACAAACAAAAAAAACAACAAGAGAGAACAAAAAGAAAAAACAAGGAAAAAGAAAACGAACAAAAAACAAACACAAGAAAAAAAAAAGGGGGAAAAAATAAAAAAAGAATAACAAAAAAAAAAAAAACGCGATGAAAGAAAACAGGAACACAAAAAAAACGAAAAAGAACCAAAAACAAACAAAGCAAAACGAAAAAAACAGATGAAGAAACAAAAAACAAAGACAGAACACAAAAAAAAAGCCGAAAAAACAATTCACAGAAAAACACACTGAAACACAAAACGATACAGACAACAAAGAAAGAAAAAAAGAAAAGCAAAAATACAAAAAGAAAAACAAAGAAAGAAAACGCACCAAGAAAAAGCAGGGAAAAAAAAATGAAAACTCACGAAAACGCGAAGAAAAAGCAGACGAAAAAAGACCAATACACAAAAAAAAACAAAAAAACAAGAAAAAAAAAAAGAACATGAAACAAAAAGATGAAAAAGAAATAGCAAACAACAAAACAACAAAACAAAAACAAACAAAAATAAGAAAAAACTAAAAAACGCACACAACCGAGCGCGAGACAAAACAAGAAAAAACACACGAAAAACAAAAAAAAAAGCCAGAGCGAACCGACAAAAAAAACAAAAGAAAAAAGATAAAACAAAAGCGAACAAAAAAAAAAAAAAGAAAAAAGAAAAAAAAAAAAAAAAATACAACAAGAAAAAAAAAAAAAGAGAAAAAAAACAAAAACAAAGACAAAAAAGGCTAACCCCAAACAGACCACAACAAAAAACAAACAAAAACAAAGAGAACAAAGAAAACCAAAAAAAAAAAGGAAAAAAAAGGGAGGGAAAAAAAAAAAGACAAAAAAAAAAAAAAAAGAAAAAACAAAAAAAGAAAGAAAAGAAAAAAAAAGGAAAAAAAAAAAAAGAAAAAAAAAAAAAAAAAAAAGAAAAACGAAAACAAAAAAAAAAAAACCAAAAACCCCCAACAAAAAAAAAAAAAAAAAAAAAACGGAAAAAAAAAAAAAAAAAAAAAAAAAAAGAAAAAGATAAAAGGGGAAAAAAAAAAAAAAAAGAAAAAGGGAAAAAAAAGGGGAAAAAAAAAAAAAGGGAAAAAAACCCGGAAAGAAAAAAAAAAAA
>JAIWJD010000007.1:2985876-3001186 GCA_022818045.1 Neotoxoptera formosana | reverse complement strand
TTTTTGGGGTTTGGGGTTTTTGGGGGGTTTTTTTTTTTGGGGGGTTGGGGGTTTTGGTTTGGTTGGGGTTGGGGGATTTTGGGGTTTTTTGGGGGGGGGTTTGGGGGTGGGTTTTTTTTTTTGGGGGGAATTTTAAAAGGGGGGGGGTTTGGGTTTTTTAAATTTTTTGGGGTGGGGGTTTTGTGGGAGGGGTTTTTGGGGGGGGGGTTTAAGGGGGGGGGAAAGGGTGGGTTTTAATAGGGGGGGGTTTTGGGGAAAAAAAATTTGGGGGGGGGGGGTTTTGGGGGGGGGGTTGGGGGGGGGGGGTTTTGTTTTGGGGTGGGTTAGGGGGGAAAATTTTTTTTTTTTGGGGGGGGGGGGGGGTTTTTTTTTTTTAAAAAAAATTTTTGGGGGGGGGGTTTTTTTGGGGGTTTTTGGGGGGTTGGGGTTTTTTGGGGGGGGGTTTGGGGGGTTAAAAAAGGGTTTAGGGGGGGTTTTTTTAGGGGGGGGTTTTTTTTGGGAAAAAAAAAAGTTTTTTTTTTTTTTTAAGGGGGGGGTTGGGTTTTTGGGGGGAAAAGGGGGAAAATTTTTTGGGGGGGGGATTTTTTTTTGGAAAAAGGGGTTTTGGGTGGGGGGAAAGAAAGGGGGGGGGTTTTGGGTTTAAAGGGGTTGGGGGGTTTTTTTTTGGGTTTGGGGGGGGGGGGTTTTGGGGGGGGATTGGGGGGTGGTTTGGGGGGGGGGGATTTGGGGGTGGGGGTTTTTTAAAGGGTTTTGGAAAGGGGGGTTTGGGGGGGGGGTTTGGGGGGGGTTGGTTGGGGGGTTTTTGGGTTTGGGGTTTGGGGTGGTGGGTGGTTTTTTTGGGTGGGAAAAAAGGGGGGGGTTTTTTTTTTGGGGGTTGGGTTTTGTATTGTTTTTGGGGGGGTTTTTTTTTGGGGGGGGGGGTAAGGGGATGTTTTTTTTTTATTTATTTTTTTTTGTTTGGGGGGTTGGGAAATTTTTTTTTGGGGATTTTTTTGGGGGAAAAAAGGGGGTTTGTTTTTTTAGGTTTAAAAAGGGGTTTTTTTGGGGATTTTGGGGTTTTTTTGGGGGGGAAAAGTTTTGGGTTTAGGGGTTTTTTATTGGGGGGAAAAAAATTTATTTTTATTTGGGTGGGTTTGTTTTTGGGGGTTGGGGGGTTTTTTTTTGGGGTTTGGGGGTTTTTTTGGGGGTTTTTTGGGGGGGGGTTGTTTTGGGGGGTGGGGTTTGGGTTTGGGGTTTTTAGGGGTTTGGGGGTTTTTTTTATTTTTGTTTGGGGGGGGGGGTTTGGGGGGGGGTTTTTGGGGGGGGGGGTAGTGTTTTTTGGTTTTTTTTTGGGGTTTTTTGGGGGTGTTTGGGGTTTTTGGGGGGGGTTTTTTGGGGAAAGTTTTTTTTTGGTTGGGGGGGTTTTTTGGGGGGTTTTGTGTTTTTTTTGGTTTTTTGGGGGGGTTTGTTGGGGAGGGGGTTTTTTTGGATTTTAAATTTTGGTGATGGGGTTTATGGGGGTTTTTGGGTTTTTGTGGGGGTTGGTTTTGGGGGGAAAAATTTTTTTGGGGGGGGGTTTTTTGGGGGGGGGTTTTTGTTTTTTTTGGGGGGTTTTTTAAAATTTTTTTTTGGGGGTTTTGGGGGGTGGGGGGTTTTTTTGGGGGGGGGGGTTGGGGTTTTTTTTTGGGGGGGGTTTTGGGGGTTTTTTTTTGGGGGGGGTTGGTTTTTTATTTATTTTTTTTGTTGGGGAAAAATTTTTTGGGGGGTTTAAGGGGGGGGGGGGAGGGGTTTTTTTGGGAGGGTTAGGTTTGGGGGGGGGGGGGTTTAGGGTTTGGGGGGGTTTTTAGGGGAGGGGATTTTTGGGGGGGGGGTTTGGGGGGGTTTTGGTTTTTGGGGAAAATTTTGGGGGGGGTGGGGGTTTTTTTTTTTTTAAAGGGTTGTTTGGGGTTTTGGAGGAGGGAAGGGGGGTTTTTTTGGTTTTTGGGGGGTTTTTTTTGGGAGGGGGTGTATAGAAAAGGGTTTTTTTTAATTTTTTGGGGGTTTGGTTTTTTGGTGGGGGGGGGTTGGGGTTTTTTTTTGGGTGGGGTTTTTGGGGGTTGGTTTTTTGTGTTTTTTAAATTTTTTTTTTTTGGGGTTGGGGTTTTTTTGGGGGGGGTTTTGGGGGGTTTTTTTTGTGTTTGGGGGGTTTTTTGGGGTAGGGGAAAAGGGGGTTTTGGGGGAATTTTTTTGGGTTTTTTTGGGGGTTTGGGGGATTAAGGTTTTTATTTTTTGTGGGTTTAAGTTTTTGGGGGTTTTTTTGGGGGGGTTTTTGGGGGGGGTTTTGGGGTTTTTTTTTAGGTTTGGGGGGTTGGGGGTTAGTGGTTTTGGGGTTTTTTTTTTTGGGTGGGTTTTTTTGGGGGGGTTTTTGGGAAATTTTTGGGTTTGTTTTTTGGGGGGTTTTTGGGGGGGGGTTTTTGGGGGTAGTTTTGTTTGGGTTTGGGTTTTTTTTGGGGGGGGGTTGGGGGGGGGTTTTATTAAGGGGGGGGGTTTTTTGGGGGGGGGGTTTTTTTTGTTTTGGGAAAGGGGGGGTTTGGGTTTGGGGAAATTTTTTGGGGTTTTTTTTTTTTTTGGGGGGGGTTTTTTAAAAAGGGGGGGGGGGGGGGTGTTTTTTAAGGTAGTTTGATTTTTGGGTTTTTGGGGGGGTTTTTTGTTGGGGGTTTTTTGGGGGGAGGGGGGGGGGGTAAAAGGGGGGGTTTTGGGGGAAATTTAAGGGGGGGGGTTTGGTGGGGTTTTTGGGGGGGGGGTTTAAAGGGGGGGGTGGGAAAAAGGTTTTGAAAGGGGGTTTTTTAAAGGGGGGGTTTTTTTGGTTTTTTTTGGGTAATTTTTGGGGGTTTGGGGGGGGTTTTTGGAGGGGTTTGTTTGGGGGGGGGGTTTTGGGGTTTGGGGGGGTTTTTTTTTGGGTTTTTGGGGGGGGGTATGGGGGGGGGGTGTTTTTTTTTTTAAGGGTTTTTGGGGGGGGGGGGAAAAATTGGGGGTTTTTAAAAAGGGGGGTTTTTTTTTGGGGTTTTTTAAAAGTTAAAAAGTAAGGGGGGGATTGTTTGGGAAGGGGTTTTTGTGGGGGAAAGGGGAAAAAAGGGGGGGGGGGGTTTTTTTGGGGTTGTTTGGGGTTTTTTGGGGTTTTTTGGGTTTGGGGGTTAAATTTTTGGGGGGGGTTTTTTTTGGTTTGGTTAAAGGGGGGGGGGGGTGTTTTTTTTTGGGGGGTTTTTTTTTTGGGGGGGGTATGGGGTTTTTTTTAATTTGTTTTTTTGGGGGGGGTTGGGGTTGGGTTTTTTGGGGGGGGGGTTTTTTTGGGTGGTTTGGGGGTTGGGGGTTTTTGGGGGGGGGGGGATTTTTTTGGGGTTTTTGTTTTGTTGGGTTTTTAAAAGGGAATTTTTTTGGGTTTTTTTGGGGGGGGTTTTTTTTTTTTTTTTTTGGTTTTTGGGGGGTTTTTTTTTTTTTTTGGGGGGTTGGTTTTTTGGGGATTGGGTTTTTTTGGGGTTGAAAGGGGTTTTTTTTTTGGGGGGGGGGGAAAGGGGGGGGGGTTTTGGGGGGGTGGGGGGTGGGTTAAAGGGGTTTTTGGTTTTTTTTGGGGGTTTTGGGGGGTTTTTTTTATTTTTTTTTAAAGGGGGGGGGTGGGTTTGTTTTTGTTTATTTGGGGGGGGGGGGGTTGGGTTGGTTTTTTTTTTGGGTTTGGGGGTTTTGGGTTTTTTTGGGGGGGTGGGAAAAAAAATTTTTTTTTGGGTTTTGGGGTTTTTTTGGTTTGGTTTTGGGGGGTTTTTTTTTGGTTTTTTTTGGGGGGGTTTTTTGGGGGGGGTTTTTTTTTTTTTTTGGGGGGGTGGTTTTTTTGGGGGTTTTTTTGGGGGGGGTTGGGGGGTTTTTTTTTTTAAATGGGGGGGTGTGGTGTTGGGGGGAAAGGGGGGGGGGGGGGGGGGGGGGTTTTGGGGGGGGGTTTTGGGGGGGTTTGGGGGGTTTTTGGGGGTTTTGGGGGTTTTGGTTTTGTTTTTGTTTGTTTTTGTTGGGGTTTTTGGGTGGGTTTTTGGGTTTTTGGTGGGTTTTGGGGTTTTGGTTTTGTTAAAGGGTTTTTTATTTTTTTTTTTGGTTTTGTGGGGGTTTGTTTGGGGGAAAGTTTTTTTTTTGGTGTTTTTGTTTGGGGTTTTTGGGGTTGGTGTGTGGGTGTGGGTTTGGGTTGGGTTGTTTTTTTTTTTTGGGGGTGGGGGGGTTTAAATTTTTGGGGGGGTGGATTGTTTTGGGGTTTTGTTGGGTTGTTGTTTTTTGGGGGTTTGGGGGGGGGGTGGGGGTGGGGGTGTGTTGGTGGTTCTGGGTTTTTGTTTTTTTTTGTTTGGTGTTTTTAAAAGGGGTTTGTTTGTGTTTTTGTGGTTTTTTTTAGATTTGGTTGGTGTTTTGGGGGGGTGGTTTTGGGGGGGGTGGGGGGGTTGGGGTGTTTTTTTTTTTTTTTGTTTTGTTTTTTGGTGGGATTTTGTTATTTTGGGTATATTTTGGGGGATTAGGTGTGGGTTTTGTGGTTTTTTTGGGGGGTTTTTTTTGGGGGGGTTTTGTGGGTGATTTGTTTGTTTGGGGGTTGGGTTTTTTTGTGTTGTTTGGGGGTGTTTTTGGGGTTTTTTATTTGGGGGGTTTTTTGTGGGGGGGGGTGTGGTGGTATTTTTTTGGTTTTATTTTTGTTTTGGGGGTGTTTTGGGGGAGGGTTTTTTTTTGTGGGGGGTTTGGGGGTTTTTGGGGTTTTATGGGTTTGGTGGGAAAAAGTGTGGTGTTTTTTTTTTTTTGGGTGGGGGGGTTGTTTGGTGGTTTTGTGTGGGGGGGGGTTGGGGGTGTTTTGGTGTTTTTTTTTGGGGGTGTGGGTGGTGTTGTTTTTTTTATAAGGGTTTTGTTTTGGGTGTTGTTGTTGCGTTGAATTTTTTTTTGTGTTTTTGGTTTGTGTGTTGTGGTTGATTGTGGAGTGGGTGTGTGGGTTTTATTTAAAAATTTTTTTGGGGGGGGGGGGGTTGGTTGGGGTGGTTTGTAATTTTTTGTGGGGAAATATTGGTGTTTGTTATGGTTGTGGGGGGGTGGGTTGTTTTGGTTATTAGTTTTTTTTTTTGGTTTTTGGTTGGTGTTTTGTTTGGTTGGTGGTGTTTTGGGTTTGTGTGTTTTTTTTTTTTTTGTTGTTGGGGTAGGTTTGGGGGTGTGTTTTTTTGGGGGGGGGTTTTTTTTTGTATTTTGGGGTTTAAAAGGGTGTTTTGGGTGGTTGGAGTGTTTTTTGTTGGTTTTTGGGAGGGGGGGGTGGTTTTTTTTGTTTTGGGCGTGTTTTTTTTTTTTTGGGGGGTGGTTTTAAGAGGGGGGGGAAATGGGGTGTGGTTTGGTTTGTGGGATTGGGGAAAAGGGTGGGGTGTTTTTTGGGGTTTTTTTGGGGGTTGTGGGTTTGTTTGTTGGGGGGTTGTGGGTTTTTGGTGTTATTTTTTTTTTTTGGTGTTTTGGGGGGGGTTTTTGTGGGTATTTTTGTTTTTTTTTTTTTTGTGGGAATTTTTTTTTTTTGTGGGTGGTTGGGTTGTGTTTTTTTGTGTTGGGTTTTGGGGGGATGGTTGGGGGTAAAGGAAGGGTGGGGTTTTTGGGGGGGGGGGTTTTGGTTTTGGTTGGGGGGTTTGGTTGGTTTGGTTTGTTTTTTGTGGTTTGGTGGTTTGGGTTTGTTTGTGGGGTGTGTTTGGGGGGTGTTGGTTTTTTTTTTTGGGTTGGGGTTTTGTTGGGTTTTTTTTGGGGTAGTTTGGGGGGTGGGTGTTTGGTTGTTTTTTTGGGGGTTTGTTTTGGGGGGTTGAAAAAAAAAAATTTTTTTTTTTTTTTTTGGTGGGGGTTTGTTAGTTGTTTTGGAAGGGGTTTGGTGGGGGTTTTGGGGGTTTTGGGGGGTTTTTTGGGTTTGGGGGGGGGTTTGGGGGGGGGGGGTTTTGGGATTTTTTTTTGATGTTTTGGGGGAAAGGGGTTTTGGGGGGGGGTTTTTTTGGGTTAAAAGGGGTGTGGGGAAGGGGGTTGGGTTGGGTTTTTTTGTTTTTTATTTTGGTTTGGGTTTTTTTGGTTGGGGGGTTTTTGTTTTGGGGGGGGGGGGGGTTTTTTTTTTTTGGGGGGTTTTTTTTTTTGTTTTGGGGGGTTTTTTTTGGGTTTTTGGGGGGGGTTTTTGGGTTTTTTGGGGGGGTTTTTTTGGGGTTAGTGGGTTTTGGGTGGGGGGGGGGGGGTTTTGGTGTTTGGGGGTTTTTGGGGGGGGGGGGGGGGGGTTTTTTGGGGGGTTGTGGGTAAGGGGGGAGTGGTTTTTTTAAAAAAATTTAAATTGGGGGGGTTTTTTGGGGATTAAAGGGGGGGTGGTTTGGGGGGGTTTTGGGGAAATTTGGGGGGGGGGTTTTTGGTTTTTTGGGGGTTTTTGGGGGTTTTTTGGGGGGGGGAAAAGTTAAGAAAGGGATTTGGTTTTTTTTGGGGGGTTTTTGGGGGGGAGGGGGGGTTTTGAGGGGTTTAAGGGGGGTGGTTTTTTTTGGGGGTTTTTTTGGGGGGGTTTGGGGGGTTTGGTTTTTGGGGGTTTTTTTTTTTTTGGGGGATTGGTTTTAATTTTTTTTTGGGGTTTGGGGATTTGATAAAAGGGGGGTTTTTTTTTTTAAAAAGGGGGTTTTTGGGGGGGGTAAGGGGGTGGGTTTTTGAGAGTTGGGGTTTTTTTTGGGGGGGGGGGGTTTTGGGAGGGAGGGGGTTTTTGGTTTTTGGGGGGTTGGGGGGTTTTTAAAAAGGGGGGGTTTTTTTAATTTTTATTTTGGGGAAAAAAAAAAAGGGGTTTAAAGGTTGGGGGGGTGGTTTTTTGGGGAAATTTTTGTTTTTTTTTTTTGGGGTTTTTTGGGGGGGGTTGTTTGGTTTTTGTTTTGGGATTGTTTTTTTGGGGGGTTTTTTTGGGGGGGTTGGGTTTGGGGGGGTTAGTGGGGAAAATGGGTTTTGTGGTTTTTTTTAGAGGGGGTGGGGAATTTTTTTTTTGGGGAAATTGGTTTTTTTTTGGGGGGGGTTTTTAATTTAGGGGGGGGTTTTATTTTTGGGTTGTGAGTTTGGGGGGGGTTTGGGTTGTTTTAGGGGGGGTTTTTTTTTTATTTTTAAGGGGGGGGGTTGGTTTTGTTTTGGGGTAAAAAATGGGGGGGATTTTTGTGTTTTGGGGTAGGGTTTTTGGGATTTTTATTGGGGTTGAAAATTTGGGTTTTTGTTGGGGGGGGGGGAAAATTTTTATTTGGGGTGGGGTTTGTTTAAAAAGGTTTTTTGTGGGGGGGTTGTTTTTTGGGTTTTTGGGGTTTTTGGTTTGGGGGGGTTAAAATTGGGGGGGGAAAAAAAGTTGGGTTTTGGGGGGGGGGGGAAAAAAAAGGGGGGGGGGGGGGGGGTTTTTTTGTTTTTTGGGGGGTTTTGGGGGTTTGGGAAAAGGGGGGGTTTGGGGGGGGGGGGGGTTTTTTTTGGGGGGGGTTTGGGGTTTTGGGGGGGGGGGGGGTTGTTTAAAAAAATTTTAGGTTTAAAAAAATTTGGGTGAGGGTTTGGGGGGTTGTTGGGGTTTTAAATTGTTTTGGGGGGGGTTTTTTTTGGGGTTTTGGGTTTTTTTAAGTTTTGGGGGGTGTTGTTTTTTTAAAAGGGGGGGTTTTTTTTGGTTTTTTTTTTTTGGGGGGGGGGGGGTTTTTTTTTTTTAAGGGTTTGGGGGGGGGGGGTGGGGTGTTGGGGTTTTTGGGGTTTTTGGGGGGGGGGGGTAGGGTTTTTTTTTTGGGGGAAATTTGGGTTTGGGGGGGAAATTTGGGGGGGGGGTAAATTTGTTGTTTGGGGGGGGGGGTTTTTAAAAGTGGTTAATTTTTGGGGTTTTTGGAGGGGGGGAAAGGGGTTTGGGGGGATTTTGGGGGGTTTTGGTTTGGGGGTTTTGGGGGGAAATTTTTTTTGTTTTTGGGGGGGGGTGGGGTTTTTTTTGGGGGGGGGTGGGGGGGGTTTTTGGGGGGGGTTTGGGGGGGGGGTAGGTAAAATTTTTTTGGGGGGGGGTGGGGGGTTTGGGTGTTTTTTGGGGGGGTTTTTTTGGGTTTGGTTTTGGGGGTGGGGTTTTTGGTTTGGGGGTGGGGTTTTTTTGGGGGATGGTTTTGGGGGGTGTTATTTGGGGGGTTTTTTTGTTTTTTGGGGTGTTTTGGTTATTTGGGGTTTTTTTTGATTGTGGGGGTTGTTTTTTTTATTGGGGTTGGGGGGGGGGGTTGGGGGGAAGGGATTTGGGGGGGGGGGAAATTTTTTGGTGGTTTGGTTTTTAAGGGGGGTTTTGGGTTTTGGGGTTTTGGGGTTTTTTTGGGGGGGGTTGGTTTGGGGGTGTTTGTTTTTTGGGGGTTTGGGGGGGTTTTTGGGGGTTTTTTTGGGGGGGGGTTTTGGGGGGGGTTTGGGTTTTTTTGGGGGGGGGGGTTTTTTTAATTTTTTTGGGGGTTTTGTTTGGGGGGGGGGGTTTTGGGGGTTTTTTGGGGTTTTTTTTTTGGGGGGGGGGTTTGGTTTTTTGGGGGGGGTTTTTTGTTGTGGGGGGAAGTTTTTGGGGGGGTTTTTGGGGGGAGGGTTTGGGGGTTTTGTTGGGGGGATTTTTTATTTTTTGGGGGAAAAAGGGGGTTTTTGGGGGGGGGGGGGGGGGAAATTTTTTGGGGGGGGTTTTGGGTTTGGGGGTTGGGTTTTGGGGGGAAATGGTTTTTTGGGGGGGGAAATTTTAAAAGGGGGGGAGGGGTTTTTTGGGGGGGGTTTTGGGTTTTGTGGGGGGGGTTTTTTTGGGGGGGGGTTTTAAAAATTTTTTGTGGGGTAGGAAAAGGGGTTGGGGGGGGGGTTTAAATTTTAAAGGGTTTTTGGGGGGGTTTTTTGGGGGGAAATTTTTTTGGTGGGTTTTTTTTTGGGGTTTTTTTTTGGGGGGGGTTTTTTGGGGGTATTTTATTTTGTTTTAAAAGGGGGGGGTTTTGGGGGAAGGGGTTTTTGGGGGGGAGGTTTTTTTTGGGAGGGGGGTTGTGGGTTTTTTTGGGGTTTGGGGGGGTTTTGTTTTGTGGTTGGGGTTTTTTGGGGAAATTTGGGGGGAGTTTGGGGTTTTTTGGTTTGGGGGAAATTTTGGAGGGGGGGGGGGGGGGTTTGGGGGGTTTGGTGGTTTGGGGTTTTTTTTTTTTGGTTTTTTTTTGGGGGGAAAGGGGGGGGGAGGGGGGGGGGGGGGTTTTTTTGGGGGGGTTTTGAAAGTATTTGGGGGGTGTTTTTGGTTTTTTTTGGGGGGGGGTTTTTGATTTTTGGTTTTTTGTTGGGGTTTTTGGGGGGTTTTTTAGTTTGGGTTTGGGGGGGGGGGGGGTTTTTGGGGGGTTTTGGGGTTTTTAGGGGGGGGGTGTTTTTTGGGGGGGGGGGGGGTTAGGGGGGGGAAAGGGGTTTGGGGGGGGTTGTGGGTTTTTGGGGGGGGGGGGATTTTTTTTTAAAAAAGGGGTTGGGGGGTTTTTTTTTTGGGGTTTTTTAAGGGGAGTAGAAAAAGGGGGGGTTTTTAAAAATTTTGGTTTGGGGGATAATGGTTTTGGGGGGGGGGGGAGGGGGTTGGGGGTTGGGGTTTTTAAAAAAAAAAAAAAAAAAAAAAAAAAAAAAAAAAAAAAAAAAAAAAAAAAAAAAAAAAAAAAAAAAAAAAAAAAAAAAAAAAAAAAAAAAAAAAAAAAAAAAAAAAAAAAAAAAAAAAAAAAAAAAAAAAAAAAAAAAAAAAAAAAAAAAAAAAAAAAAAAAAAAAAAAAAAAAAAAAAAAAAAAAAAAAAAAAAAAAAAAAAAAAAAAAAAAAAAAAAAAAAAAAAAAAAAAAAAAAAAAAAAAAAAAAAAAAAAAAAAAAAAAAAAAAAAAAAAAAAAAAAAAAAAAAAAAAAAAAAAAAAAAAAAAAAAAAAAAAAAAAAAAAAAAAAAAAAAAAAAAAAAAAAAAAAAAAAAAAAAAAAAAAAAAAAAAAAAAAAAAAAAAAAAAAAAAAAAAAAAAAAAAAAAAAAAAAAAAAAAAAAAAAAAAAAAAAAAAAAAAAAAAAAAAAAAAAAAAGGGAATGGGGGTTGTGTGTGTGGGGGGTGGGGGGGGGGGTTTGGTAATAGGGTGGGGGGGGTTTGTTTGGGGGGTTGATGTTTTTGGGGGGGGGGGTGGGTTTGTTTTGGGGTTTGATTGGTTTTGTTTTTTTGGTGGTTGGTGGGGAGGTTTTGGTTTGAGGGTTTGGGTAGTGTAATTTTGTTTATGTTTTTTGGGGGTTGGTGGGGTGGGGGTTGGGTTGTTGATGTTTTTTGTGTGAGGGGTTGGGTTGGTGGTGGGGTTGGGTGTGGAAGGGTGGTGGGTTTGGTGGGGGGTAGTTTTGGTTGGGAGAATTGGGGGGGTGTTTGGTGGGTTTGGTTGGTGTTTTTTGAGGGTGGGTTTTGGTGGGGGGGTATTGGGTTTGGGTGGGGGTGTATTGGTTTGGGTGATTTTGGTTTTGGGGGGGGGTGAAGGAGAATGTTTTTGGGTGTTGTAATTTTTGGATTGGTGGGGGGGTTTTAGTGGTTTTATTGGGGGGATTAGTATAGGGTTGGGTGGGGTTGGAGGGTGGTGTTTTTGGTTTAGGGGAGTTGTTTGGGTGTGGGGGTTGGGGTTGGTTGTTGGGGGTGGTGGGGGGGGGGGGGGTGGGGGTGGGGGGTGGGTGTGGGTTGGGGGGGGGGGGGGTTTGGGTTGGGTATTATGGTGTTGGGTGGGGTGTTGGGTGTGGTGTTTGGGGTGTTGGGGGGTGGGTTTGGGGGGTGGGTGGGGGGGGGGGGTTTTGTTGGTATGTAGGTTGGGGGGGGGTTTTTGGGTTGGTGGGGGGGGGGGGGGGGGGGGGGGGGGGGGGGGATTTGGGGGTGGGGGGGGGTGGGGGGTTTGTTGGGGTTGTGTGGTGGGGTTGGTGTTTGTGTTGTTTTGGGGTGGGGGGGGTTGGTGAGGGGGGGTTTAAGGGGGGGGTGGTTGGGGGGGTTGGGGGTATTGGGGGTTGTGGGGATTGGGTGGGTGGGGGGGGTGGGGTTGTGTGTGTGGGGGGGGTGTAGTTGTGGTTTTTTTGGGTGTGTGTGTATGGTATGTTGTTATGGGTGGGGGGTGGGGGTGTGGGTTGAAGGGGGTTGTTTGTGGGGGGGGTGGTTGTTTGGGGTGAGGGTTAGGTTAGGGTGGTTGGGGTGGGGGGTGTGGTTTGGTGGGGGGAGGCGTGTGGGGGGGGGTTGTGTAGGTTAGGGGGGTGGGGGTGGGGAATAGGGTATAGGTATGGGGGGTTATGAATTTGGTGGTATGTTTGATTGGGGGGGGGGTTGGGTTTTTGTGGGGGGGTGGGTGGGGGGGGGGTTTTGTTTTATGTTTGATGTGGGGGGTGTGTTTGGGTTAGGGGTGGGTTCTGTTGGGGTGTGGTTTGTGTGGGTTTATTTGGGGATTATGGTTGGAATGGGGGGGGGGGGGGGGTTGTGGGGGGTTGGGGTTTTTGTTATAATGTTGGGGTGTTGGTTGGGTGGTTGTTATTGGGGATGGGGGTTGTTGTTTTGGGGTGATGGTGTGGTGGGTGTGTATTTTGGTGGGTTAGTGTTGGTTAGTTGTGTGATGAGGTGGTGGGGGGGGGGGTGGGTTGGTGTTTTTGGGGTTGTGTTGTGGGTTGTGTGGGGAGGGTTTGTGTGGTAGATTAGGGTTGTTTTTTTTTGGATAGGTGGTGTTTTTTGGGGGGCTGAGTGGCTTGAGGTGGTGAGATGGTTGTGCAGGGGGGAAGAGGGTGGTTTGAATACACCTTGTGAATGTAGGGTTTGGGGTTATGTTGGGGGTGGGAGTATTGGTGGGGTGGTGTGGTAGGGGAGTTTTTTGGTGGGTGTGTGGGGGGGGTTATTAATTGTGGGGTTTGGGGTTGTATGGTGTATGTGTGGTATGGGTTTGGTTGGTTGTGGTGGGAATATTTGAGGGGGGGGGGGGGGGTGTTGGGGATGTGTTGATGGGAAGGGTTTGTGGTGTTGTGTGGATTGTTTTTTGGGGGGATTTTTGGGGGTGTTTTTTTTGGTTGTGGGTGGGTGGGTTGTGGTTTGGGGTGTGTGTGTTTGTGTGGTGGGGTGGTTTTGGTGAGGGGTTGTGTTCTAGTTTAGTTTTATAGGTTGTGATGGATGGTTTGTTTGTGGTGTGGTGGGTTATTGGTTAGTTTGGGTTTTGGGGGGGGTATTGTTGTGTGGGTTATTGGGGGTTGGGGTGTTTTTTTAGGTTTTGGGGGGGGGTTTGGGTGGGTGGTTTTTTGTAGGTTTGGGGGTGTGGGGTGTGAAGTGGTGTTGGGTTGGGTGGGTTGGGTTGGGTGGGTAGGTTTGGGGGTAGGTATATGTGTTGGGTTTAATTGTTTTTGTTTGAATGTGGTGGGTTGGGGGTTGGTGTGATGGGTTGTTGGGTGTATGGGGGGTGGGTGGGGGGTGGGTGGGGTAGTATGTTGGGGGTATAGGTTGGGTGTGGGGTGAGTGTGTGTTGGTTGGGGGGGGTGGTTAGTGGGGTGGTTGGGGGGGTGTTGTGTTGTTGAGGGTGTTGTGTTTTTTGATTTGGTGGATTGATGGTGTTTGGGTGTGTTTGGGTGTGGGTGGGTTGGGGGGTGGGTGGGGTTTTGGGGGTGTGGGTTTTGGGGTTGGGTGGGGTAATTTGTTTGGGTAGGTTTGGGGGGGTTGGGGTGGGTGTGTGTGGTGGGGGGGGGGGTGGGTTGTTGGGGGTAATGGGTTGTGGGTTTGGTGGGTTTTTTTTTGGTGGGTGTGGTGTGTTGGGGGGTTTTGGGTGGTGTAGGGAGGGGGTATTGGTGGGTTGGGTGGACTGTGGTTAGGTGGGTATAGGTGGGTAGTGGGTTTTGGTTTAATGCGTATGGGTTTGGGGGGTTTATGGGAGGATGGGATGAGAGGTAATATGATTGATGTGTTTGGGTTGTGGTTTGAAGATATTAGGTGTTGGTTTTAAGTGGGTAGGGTTTGGGAGTTGTGGGTAAATTGGTTTATGGGTGTGGTGGGGGTTTGTATATGTATGTTGTTAAATGGTGAGGTAGGGTTGGTTGGTGGGGGTAATTAGATTTGTTGTGTTGTGGGTTGGTTGTTGTGGGGGGTTGTGTTGGGGTTGTGTTGAAGAGGTGGTTATATTATGTTGGGGTTTTTTAGGGGTGGATGGGGGTGGGTGAATGAATTGGTGTTTTATGGTGGGGTGGTTGAGGTGTTGGGGTGGGTGGTGTGTTATGATTTGTGGTGGTGGTTTTTTTGATTTGGGGGAAAGGGGGGGTTGTAGGATAGTTTGTGGGATTGTGGTATGTTGGTGGTGTTGGGGAAAATTGGGGGGGGGGGGTAGGTTTGGAGGGTGTTTGGGGGTGAGAAGTGTGGGTGTGTGGTTGGTTAATTGTTGGGTGATTGGTTTTTTTTAGGGGGGTGGTGGGGGGGTGGATGGGGGGGTTGGGGGGGGGGGTGGGTTTTTTTTGGGGGTTTTTGGGTTTTTGGGGGGGGGGGGGGGGGGGGGGGGGGTTTTTTGTGGGGGTTGGGTTTTGGGGGTGTTTTTGGGTTGGTGGTGTGGGTTGGGTTTTTGTGGGGGTTGGGGGGGGGGATGGGGGGGGGTGGGGGGGGGGGGTGTTTTTGGGGTTTGGTGGTGGGGGGGGGGGGGGGGGTATGGTGGGGTGGGGTTGGGGGGGGGGGTTAGGGGGGGTTTTGGGGGGGTGGGGGGGGGTGGGTTGTTTGGGGGGGGGGGGGGGTGGGGGGGGGGGGGGGGGGGGGGGGGGGGGGGGTGTTTATTGTGTTTTGGTTTTTGGGGTTTTGTTGGGGGGGGGGGGGGGGGGGGGGGGGTATTGGTTTTGGGGGGGGGGGGGTGTTGTTTGGGGGGTTGGTGTTTGGGGTTGGGTGTGGGGGGTTGTGTTTGTGGGGGGGGTTTTTGGGGGGGGGGGGGGGGGGGGGTTTGGGTTTTTGGGGTTTGGTGTTTTGTGTGGTGGGGGGGTTGGGGGGAGGTTTTTTTTTGTGGGGGGGTGGGGGGGGGGTTGTGGGGGTTGGGGTGTGGGGGGGGGGGGTGTGGTGGGGGTTTTTGTTGGGGTTTTTTGGGGGGGGGGGGGGGTGTGGGGGGGGGTGTGATTTGGGGTTGTTTATTTTTGGGGGGGGGGGGGGGGGGGGGGGGGGGGGTGGTTGTTTAGGGGGGGGGGGGGTTTGGGGTTGTATTGTTTGGGAGGGGGGGTTTTGTTTTTTTGGGGGGTTTGGGGGGGGGTTTTTTTGGTGTTTGTGTTTTTGGGGGGGGGGGGGGGGGGGGGGGGGGGGGGGGGGGGGGGGGGGTGGGGGGGGGGGGGGGGGTGGGGGTGGGGGGGGGGGGGGGGGGTTTTTTGGGGTTTTATTGGGGTGGGGGGGTTTTTTGGGGGTGTTTTTGGGGGGGGGGGGTTGTGTGGGGTTTGGGTTTTTTTTTTGGTTGGGGGGTTGGGGGGTTGTTTGGGGGGGGGGGGTTTTGGGGGGGGGGGGGGTGGGGGTGGGGGGTGGGTGGGGTGTGTGGGGGGGGGGGGGGGTTTTGTGATTTTGTTTTTGGGGGGGGGGTTGGGGGGGGGTGTGGTGTGGGGGGGGGGGTGGTGTTTGGGGGGGGGGGTGGGGGGTTTGTTGGGGGTAGGGGGGGGTGGGTTTTGGGGTTTGGGGGGGGTGTGGGGGTTTGGGTTTGGGGGTGGGGGGGGGGGGGGGGGGTTTTTTTGGTGGTTTTTGGGTGTTGGGGGGGGGGGGGTTTTTGGGGTGGGGGTTTTTTTGGGTATGGGGTGGCGTGGGGGGGGGGGTGGGTTGTTGGGGGATATGTTTTTTTGGGGGGGGGGGGGTTGGGGGGGGGGTGGGGGTGGGGGGTGGGGGGGTTGGGGTTTTTGGGGTGTGGGGGGGGGGGGGGGGGGGGGTGTTTTTGTTTTTTTGGGGGTGGGGTGTTTTTTTTGGGGGGGGGTGGTTTTTTTGGGTTTGGGGTTTTTGGGGGTTTTTTGTTTTTTGGGGTGTTGGGGGGGGGGGGGGGGGTGTTTTTTTTGTTTTTGGGTTTTTTGGGGGGGTTTTTTTGGGGTTTTTTTGGGGGGGTGTTTGGGGGGGGGGTTTGGGGGGGGGTGTTTTTTGGGGGTGTTTTGGGGTTTTTTTTGGGGGGGGGGGGGGGGGGGTTTTGGGGGGGTTTTTTTTGGGGGTTTTTTTGGGGTTTGGGGGGGGGGGGGGGGGTTGGGGGGGGGTGGGGGGGGTGGGGGGTTTTTTTTGGGGGGGTGGGTTTTGGGGGGGGGGGGGGTGGGAGGGGTGGGGGGGGTGGGGGGGGGGGGGGTGGGGGTGGGGGGGGTGTTTGGGGGGGGGGTGGGGGGGGGTTGGGGGTTTT
>JAIWJD010000007.1:2942815-2955776 GCA_022818045.1 Neotoxoptera formosana | reverse complement strand
AAAAACCTTTTTTTTGAAATTGTTAAGCATAAAAAAACAATGATTCAAATAAAAAAAAGTTCAAACCAAATTTGAAATTTTCCATTCAAAAAAAAATGTAACAAATTTAAAATTTTTTTATTTTCCATAACCCTTAAAAGTTCTCCTACAATAGGTTATTAAGCATTAATCATTTTTTTTTTTAAGTAAATTTAAATTTTTATTTTTTTATCTGTAAAGCCTTGTAAGCACTATTTTTTGTTTTTATTTTTTAATAAAAAAAAATAAAAAAAAGAAAGGCCTGACAATTAAATGGGATTTTGAAAATTTTAAAACAGTTTTTTTGTTTACGTCCCCCATCCCACAAATATATTTTTTTGCATGCATAAAACAAAAAATAATTTTTATTTTTTTTTTTTATTTAAATCAGTTTAAAATACTTTATTCGTTTTTTTTTAGCGGGCCCAAATGTTAACACAAAAAAAAAAACATAAAATTTTTTTTTTTTACAGAACAAATTTTTTTTTTTAAAAATTTAAAAAACAAAAAACATAGAAAAATAACACCATTAAACACACATGCCTGGGAAATAAACTTGAAAGCAAAAGGTCGAATTTTTTTTTTGCCACTTCGAAAAAAAATTTATAAGCAAGTTCCCCATATTTTTAATTATATTTTGGAAATAAATTTTTTATTAATTTTTTTTATAATTTTTTTTATATTTAAAAATAATATTTTTTTCATGTTTTTTTTTCTTTTTTAAAAGTAAAAAAAGTTAATAAATTTTAAAAAACCAATAGGAAAAAAAAAAAAAAAAAAAATGTAAAAATGTAAAATGTAAATTTTTTTACAGTTTTTTTTGCAAAATATTTTTAGCTTTACACACAAATTTTTACCAATTGATTCATGAAAAAACATTTTTTGGTTTTTTAAATTTTTACCAAAAAAAATATTTTTTGTTAGGAAGGGGGAACTAAATTTTTTTTTAAAAATTAATAAAATTAATTAAATTTTAATAAACTAAAGTTTATTTTTTTTTTTACAGTTAAACCTTGCCCTTTTAAACTTTTCTAAATATTTTTCAAATTTTTTTTTTTTTCCATAAATTTCAAAATTTTATTAATCATTTTTTTTTTAAAAACCAAAATGTTTTGTTTTTGGGAACAACAAACATTTTTACATTTTTCTATATCTAGCTGGGAAAAGAAAAAATAAATTTTTTTTTTTTTTTTTATTTTTTTATAAAAAATTATATTTTTTACCTTCACTATTAAATCCAAATGTTGTTTTTTAATTAATCATATTTAAAATGGTTTTATAATAAGTTTTTATTTTTAAAAATTAAATTAATTTAATTCATGTTTTTTCATCACAAAGTGTGTGGTGAAGTAAAAAATTTTTCCCTTTTTTTATATGGTTTTAAATATTTATTAAATAAATTTTATTATTAATTATTTTTAATTTATTTTTACATTTTACTATATCCAATAGTTATTTCATATATAGCAAAGCCCGGGAAAAAGTTATTCAATAAATTTTTTTTTCGTTTTTTAAGAAAATATTAAACATTACGTATTTTTTGAAATTTTTGTAAAAAAAAGTAACAAATTTTAGGAAATATATATTTAAATAAATAATATAAAACAACACTTGAACTTTAAAATAGTAAAAAATTTTAAATTAAAAAAAAAAAAACGAAAATTATTTATTTTATTTTTAATCACACCGTGGTTTTTTTTTTTATTGATGACTTTTTTACACTCATAAAAAAGAAAAAAAAAAACCATGGTAAAGCTTTCAACAGAAACCCACAAATGGTTAATTAAATTTGTTTAAAAAATTTTTTTAAGGTTATTTTAAACCTGGAACTTTTTTTATTTTTTATATAGTTTTTTAACGTTCCCCAAACTTTTTTGTTTTTGTTAAAAAATCAAATAATTTTTTTTTGTTTTCAAAAAAAAGTTTTTTCCCTAAATTAAAAAAAATAAATTTTGTTTCCAGTTTTATTTTTTTAGCAAAAATCCAAGGGGATTATTTTTTAAAATGTTTTTTTTCTTTCAATAATTGTATAAATATTTGGTTATATGGTTTTATAATTTATTATATAACTACTTCATTTCCTGCCAGAATAAAATATACGCCTTATGTTAAAAACTAAATGAAATTTTTTAACAAATTTTTTTTTTAACACTATTTATTTTTTTCCATTTTTCCGTAATAATTTTCAAAAAAATAAAATTTTTTGTCATTTTTCCTTTTCACAAATAAGTTTTTTTTTTAAGGGGGTGTAATCCGTTTGGAATAACCGTGGTTTTTTTACGTGGGAAATTAATGTTTTTTTTTAATCAGTTAAAAAAAAGTTTACTACATTAACAGTAGTGGGAGGGTTGGCTAAAAAAAATGCTAGTACTTAAAAAGGTAGTATTACCAGTAAGTAAATTAATTTTTTTTTTATATTCAATTTCGTAATATTTGGATTTTTAATTATTTTTTTTTTTTTTGGGGGTTCCCAAAAATAGGTGTTTAATTTTTATTTTTTAAAAAAAAAGAGAATTAACGTTTTTTTTTTTTTTTTTTTTTCCATCGAAATGGGAAAATTTACATTTTTTTTTCCTGAAAAACGGGTTCCCGCCGTTTTTTCTCCGTTTTAAATATGTTTAATTAAACGGAAATGTGGGCCCAAAGAGAGGTTTATTTTCAAACAAATAATTAACAAAACTAAGCCCTTGATCTCCTTTTAGGTTAACGGTATTAATAATAATTATTTTTATTTCAAAAGACTCTTGCGGTTTAGTGTTTTTGGACGGGCCCCGGGGGGGGACAACTTTTTTCTCTAATCGGGGAAATAGAAGGGGAGAAACGGAGTGACAAAAACCAAGAAAATTTTTTTCCGATCCGAAAAAATACTTGAAAAAAAACCACGCCCCCGTGGGGGTTTTTTTTTCGTTTTTTCCTGATTTGGGGCCCTAATTGTTTGTTTTACTGGTCCGTTGTTTCCCCAAACCTGCGTTTTTCGATAGAAAGCGGGTTTTCTTTGTTTATTTCAGATTTCAGCCGAGCGGACAACAAAGTTTGGTTAATATCCAACGTTTTTTTAATTTGCTCCGTAATAATAATTGTTAAAACGCATTAAATCATCTACACAAACCTATTCTCCTTTACTGTTTTTCGTCTGTTTCCCCAATTTAAAAAATAAAATAAAACTAACCCAAGCAGCTCTCGGCAAAGTCATAGTAAATAAAAAAAATCAGCCAGCGATAACACAATAGTTTTTTTTTCTATGGGTTGGTTTTTCAAGTTTTTGTTTTTTTTTCATAATCGGAAAAAACCAAAATTGCCAATCTCGAGTTGGGCAAAACGAAAAACCCTACTCCACATACATAAAACGCCACCGAACGGAACATTTTTTTCACATTTCGAACGGAGTATAAAATAATTTATAGACTTTTGTTTTATTTTTGGACTGCAGTTTGTTGGAGGAGAGGATATTTTTATTTTTTTAGGGGGCAGTCCATGGAAGAAAAAAATACGTCTAAAAATTTTTTGATTTACGCCCATGAAAAAAATATTTAGTTTTTTTTATTATTGAAATAGAAATTAGATGATATAATTTATTTTTCATGGTGTAAATTATTTAAAATTAATATAATAATTTTCCAAATAAAACCTTTCCATTTTCTTGCCCCCTAACAAACCAACCCAATTTAAACATTCTTCGATTAAAGGGGGCCCTCGGGACTAACTAGGAATTTGTTTTTTTGAAAACATTTTTTTATTAAGGCAAACTCAAAAAAAGGCAATTTTCGTCGTCGACCATGGTTTTGTTTTGGTTATTTTGTTTAGGGTTTAGGTTTTGTAGGTAGATAATTCTTTAGTTTTAAAATATATATTACGGGGTTTTATAACTGTTTTGCCCCCTACTTTTTTTTTTTTTTTTAAGAAAACTCCCGCACTCACAAAAAGTCCAAACTTTAATATTTCATAATCAATGAAAAAAAAAAAATGTTTTTTTATTTTTTTTTTCATTAAAAAAAAACGCACGATTTCTTTAAAAACTACCCAAACTCGTACGGTTCGTTGAATTGAATTTTTTTCCATTCTAAAAAAAAAAAATAATTTTTGAAAATCCTAAAAATAATACTTACAGGGGAAGCAAAAATTTTTTTTTTGAATTTTTCTTTTTTAGTTGATTTTTAAATAATTTTTAATTTTCCCCTTAATATTATTTTTTTAAATATTTTTTTTTTTTTTAAAAAAAACAATTGTTTTAAAAAAAAAATGCGCCTTCGCCCTCGCCCATTTCAATTTTTGTACAATTTTTAAACGGCTTTAGGGTTTTTTTTATAAATATTTATTTTCCAGAATAAAAAAAAAAATCGGTGTAAGGCCGTGGGCTACGAATTTTTTTTTTGATTGAAATTTTGAAATTTTGATGTTTATTGTTAAAAATTTTATGAAATTATAACGGGCAGTTAATAATTATTATACAGTAGGCCCCTTAAATATCGGTAAAAACGGGTTTTTTTTTTTTTCTCTTTTGAGAGCAGTCCAATTTTTATTAATTAATATTAATTATGGTAAATAGGGTTAAAAAATAGAAATTACAAAAATAAACAAATTATATACCATATATTTACCAAAAATAATGGGCTCCGGAAAAAAAAAAAATTTTTAAAAAAAAGCAATTTTATGATAAACCCAATTACAATATTTTATTTCTCCCCGCCATCTAAAGAAACTATAGCAAAACCACTTCCTTACAACTAATAGACATTTCTGGAGAAAATCTGGTTTTGAGGGGCAGAAAATATGCCAAAAAAAAAAACACAAAAGCTCAAAACTATCAACTTATTCTGAAAAACCTTTAAACTAAATTAACCAATCTTGTTTACCTAAACAATTTTAATCTAAAAAAAACACCTGCGAAAAGAACCCACCGAGGAAGCAACAGCAAGCATTCCCCGAAAACGGAAAATCGATTGGCCGGCCTCTGGGAAGATTGCCCAAACAGAGAATTAAATCCAGCCATTCTCTGACGAACGGGAACGTCACCTGGGGGGCCCGGGCGAGTCTAAAGGCCAAATTCCACAAACCCCGCCAACCCGTGAAACCGTGATTTTTCCGGGAAAAAAAAAAAAAAACTTTCTGCAACTGTGATTGGCTGAATATCTAAAGCGGTTTTTCCAGTAAGTGGTATTAACTATGAGCTTGTTTACCATTAATAGTAAAAAATTTTTTTCATATTACTCGAGGAAAGTAGAAATCAAAAATTCCCCAACTTCGTGGTAATGTTTTATATACCAAACTAACCCAGTTTTTTTATTATTCAATTTTAATTAAATTACAAATTTACTACTAATCAATTGGCCAAAATTACTTTAATCACAATTGAAAAAAATTTATTCCATAAAAAAAATCAACAAAAAAAATATTATTTTTTTTACCGTAAAAAATCCCACAACGGTTCCGGTTAAATTCGCGCTGCAGTATGGAAAGGTTTCGCCCCTTCACATCTTCACCGTGAAAAAACCTGAATAAAATGTATAGTGGAACACACACCGGGTTTTTCCCTGAGAAGGTAAAAAAAAAAAAAAAAACTCTTACACCACGGTTAATAAAATTGTGTGTATTAGTAAGATAATTAAAAAATATTGTTTTACCCACCTGGTTTTATTAACCACTAGTATAACCAAAAAACGGTTCAACAAACCCAATCATAATTTTATTCTAGAAATAGTTTTTTCCCAAAAAATAAATTTAAATTTTTCCAAAGGTGAAAGCTGTTTGGAGGGCCGTTGAGGACACGCCCTCGGAAAAAAAACCACATGGGTTTTTACCAACTGGGCTCCCATGTTGGTGGGAGGGACCCATTGCTTTACCGAAAAACCCCAAGTATTAATAGCAAAAAAAACGACAAGAACCATCAAGGGCTTAAACTACCCCAAATAAAAAAAGGGGGGGGGAACCCCTAAAAAAACGGACGGAGAACCCCAGGAAAACAAGCCCAAGCTGTTTTTCCTAAAATCATAACTGGAAAAAAGCCATTTTTAAAATATCCTCTGACAACCGGACCTTAGACCCCACTTGGCCGAAAAACCCAACCCCCACCCGCTTAGGATAAATAATTCTTTTTCTTCTAGGGAAAAATCGTTCCCCCGAAATCCCCTCCATGGTCCCCCCTAAATTTTTTACCAGCTTTGTCCCCATATCCTTAATAATGGTTAAAAAAAAAAATTCCCTGATATTTTTAAATAAAAAATTTTATTTGGGGCCCCCCACCGTCTCAGAGACAAAGGGAAAGAGTTTATTTTTTTGGTAAACCGCATGATGTGCAGTATGACCGTGGGCCGGAAAAGAAAGGACGAAAAGTCTTTCGAGAAGGGGGGGGGCGCGCCAATTTCAAACATTTTTTCTGACATTTCAAAATTGCCCAAGCGTAAAAATTTAAAAAAAAAAAAAACCCTTTTGGGGGTTTTTTTTTTTTTTTAAATTATCAAAAATAAATTTTTAAAATTAAATAAAAAATTAATCCAAAAAAAAAACCCATGGTTTCCCCTAAAATTTACGCAAATAAAATATTAAAATTTATTAAACTTTTTGTTTTTTTTTGTAATATTTTAATAATTATTAATTATTTTTTTTCAAATTTCTATAAAAAAAAAATAAATAAAATTGGGTTTTTATTTTTTTTTTTTTTTTCCTAAACTTTTTTTTTGCTTTGCCCAAAAAAACATAAAAAAAGTTTTTTTTCCGTTTAAATTTTTTTATTTTTTCTATACTTCGGTAGGGGAAAAATGTTTGGGGTATTTTTAATTTTTTTTAATGATAATTTTTTTTTTTATTTTATAAAAAATTTTTTTTTTATTTACGCTTTCTTAATAAAATGTAAAATTTAAAAAAAAAAAAAAATTTTTTTTAAAAAATAAATAAAAATTTTTTTAATAATTGGAAAAATTTAAATTTTTTTAAAAACCCAAAAAAAATGTTAAAAAAAATGGTTTTTTAAATAAGGGGGTCACGGATTTTTTTAAAATTTGGGAATGAATTTACGTTTTAAATTTTTTGCAAAAATAAAAATTGAATTTATTATTTAAATTGTATATTAAAAAATTATTTTTTAAAAAATTAAAAAAATTTAATTTTTTTTTTACTATAGCATATTTTTGGGTCCCTTTAAATAAAATTGTTCTTTTTTTTAAATTTTTTTTAAAATCAAAAAAAAATAAGTATTTTTTATAATTTTTTAAAATTTTAATTTTTTAAAATTTAAAAAATTTTTAAAAAAATTAAAACCCCAAGGAAAGTAAAGTTCAAAAAAAATTATAAAAAAAATAAAAGGGAATTATTTTTTTTTTTTGACCCAAATAAAAAAAAAATTTTAAAAATAAATTTTTAAAAAATTCAAAAATTTAAATTTTTTTTTGTTTTGAGAAAAAAAAAATTTTTAAACCCAATTTTATAAAAAAGGGGAATTTATGATTTTTTATTTTATTCGATTAAAACAAAAAAACTTTTCCTTTTTTTTAAAACAAAAAAAAAAAGCAAAATTTATTTTTTGTTGGTCCCCGGAAATTTATTCCAAAAATTTAAACCCAAAAAAAAAAAAAAAAAATGTCGAATTTAAAAAAACCTTTTTTAAAAACGAATTTTTTACAATAATATTTTCAATATTATTTTGTAATTTTCAAAAAAATTTAATAATAACAAAAGTATAATAATTAAAAATTTTTATTTAAGGGGGGAGTATCGTTATTTAAATTTTTTTTTAGGGAAAAAAAAAAAAAAAAATTTCCCTGGTTTTTTTTTTTTTGTTTACTTTTTAAAAGGAAAAAAAAAAAAAATTTTTTTTTTGTTTTTTTTAAAATTTTTTTTTTTTTTTTTTCAAAAAAAACCCCCACAAAGCAATTTTTTTTTTTTTTAAAAGGTTTTTTTTTTTTTTTTAGTAAAATCGGAAAAAAAATTGCTTTTAAAATTTTACCCCCCCAACCCAAAAAAAAAAAAAAAAAAAATTGTTGTATTTTAAAATAATTTATAAAAGGAAAAAATTTAAAAAAATTTTTTTGTATTTAAAATTTAAAAAAAATATATTTAATTAAAATTTTATAAAAAAAAAAAAAAAAAAATTTGAGAAAAACAAATAAAAAAATTGAATCAAAAAAAAAAAAAAATAAATAAATAATTTAAAAAAACTTTAATTAATTTACGGGACTTCGTACAACTTTTTAATTTTTAAAGGTTATTTAGATAATTTTTAAAAAAAAAATATTTGTATAAAAAATTTTAAAAAAAAATAAAAAAATATAAATGAAAAAAATTATTTTTTAAATTTAATTTAAAATTTTTAGGGAAAAGGGAATAGTTAGCAAATTCTTTTTTCCGTTAATTTTTCCGTTTTAATTTGGGTTTTTAATTTAAAAAAAGGAGTTTTACGTTTCTTTTGTATTCCACCCCCGATTCGGTAAATTTTTTGGTTTTAATTCAAAAAAAAAAATTTAAAACAGTTCCAAAAAAATTGTTTTTTTGTTATAAATTTTTTAAATTATACCGTAAAAACAAAATCACCCCATTTATTTTTATTCAAAAAGACATCCGAAAACATCCACAATTGAAAACTTCTTTCCCCAAAAAAAGACAACAAAGAAAAAAAACTTTTAAAGCCAATGATTAGGTTCCTGTGCATAAAAACCCCACGAAATTAAAAAAATTATTTTTTAAAAAAAATATTTTTTTTTTTTTTTTGTGGTATTGTTTTCCGCCCTTTTTTTTTTTTTATTTTTTAGTTTTTTTTTTTTTTCCCCGGCTTTTTTTTTTCTTTTTGTTTGGTTTTTTATTTTTTTTTTTGCCTTTTTTAAATTTTTTTTAATGGGTTTTTGTTTCCCTTTTTTTCTTTTTACCGCTTGTTTCGTTGCCCCTTCACCGCCCCCGCTTTTTTATTTCCACTTTCCGCGGCCCCCTTGGGCCCACCGCCCGGGGCGCCCCCCCGGGGTTGGGAGAAGCCCCCGGGTCCCGGTCGTTTGGGGGGGCGGGGCAGCGCGGAAAAGGGGGCCGTTGGATTTACCTTTAGCAATTTGGCCGATTTTGGGGGGCAAAATTGGTAGGACCCCGGTCGGTTGGTTTTGTTCCGCCCGCGAAATTTTTATGGCCCGATTTTTCGTGGCATACATCCACTCGCTCGTTGGCATTGGGGCCGGGGGCGTTGCAGGTGGGAAATATAATAACGTACTTAACTAATAATAATTTATTTATACATACCCCAACGTGGTGGTGGTGAGCGTCCGCGTAAGATTATTATTTTTTTGAAAATAAATTTAACGCGCCAATCAAAAATTTCAATCGGCGAAAAACGGTTTCACCCAAAAAAATTTCCAAAAATACTTCGCCCCCCCCCCTCCCAACTCGCCTTCTACAACCTTTTCCCCCGCCGCCACATCCCCCGCAAAGTCGCCACCGTTTGCCGTGTGTTGCCCACCCCTCCGCGGGGCGGCGGCGTTTTTTGGACGAGGCGGGCGGGGCGCCAAATTCATTTCAAAATCCGACAGCTTCCAAAAGCGTGTGCCGCTGCTTTTCTGCTGGCAAAACAGCGTTGTTATTTTTCAATTTTTTATGTATTACCTAATATATAAATATTAAATAAATCAATCCATTAAAATATTAAATTATTATACAAGCGAGGGATGGACACTTTCTTGTTCAAAAAAGTCAAAATTTTTTGCGAGTTTCAAAAAAAAACAAAATGTTATGTTATCGGGGTTTTTTTTTGGCCTTTACATGGGGGGCGTTTTTGAAGTTTAAATAGTACTTATTTTAATTGAAAAAACAAGCTAATAAAAATTTATTTTTTTTAACGAAAAACTCTTCGTCGAAAAAAAAACCGATGAACCGGAATGCGTTTGGCGGGCGTCTTGGGTTATTGAAATAATCCCCTTTCTTAGGCCAACAACAATAATTATTATAATCGGGGCTGACGAGGCAATTTGTCTGGGTTCGGGGTGGCCTCTACAGTAATCAACCACGCCAAACGCACGTTACACCCCTGCCACCCACAAAAACAGTTCATTGCCAAAAATCCGTGGGGGCGGGATGGGCTCTGAGGATATTATGGGGTGTTGTATTGTGTGGGGGGGGGGGGGGGGTTTGGGTTTTTTGCGTTGTCGAAGAAACCGTCGCCGGGCAGCCGGCCAAAAAAAATCAATTTTTTTTTTCCCCGCAGTATCCCGCCTCATCGCAAGATTTCCGACACCGGCCATTCGCCTGCCAACTCCGGGGACCCCACCAACGGTTCCCGACTAGGGACGGAAAATTTGGGCCGCCGTGAACCTCCGGAAACCCCCAAAACCGCCTTATTACAAAAAAACCCCGCCTCGTCCCTTCCGTCGTCGAAGTTCATTTAATTTAGTAATTTGTTATGGGCTTTTTTTTCTTTTATAATAACGCTAATTAATATTTTAACGGGACCCGGACTCGGGACCGAACGGATTATTTGACAAAAAATTTCATCCCTAAATTTGTCCGGTTGTTCCAAACGTTCCTTATTTTTTTAGTTTTTTCCCCAATTTTAACCACCTTTCCCCCACCTCGGCCCCTTAAAAACCCCCCCCCCCCCCCCCCATTCCACATTTACACTCGCTAAAACCCATATTTAACACCCACGAAAAAATGGTTTGGTTTCAAAATAATCCGTCTTATGCTTTATTAAACGTCAAAAAACCAAAAAAACCTGTGAAACCATTTTTATAAATCCATCCTTTGATCCTATTTACAATTGGTAAAATAGATTACTGATTACATTTACATTTCACATAAAAAACTTCATTCGGGGGATCCTCCACACCCGTCCCGCGAAAATAGATTTTTGTATCCAGGGACCCAATCCCGTCCCCCCACGGGACGAAGTTATATTTTTGTTAAAAAATTTTTTTTTCGGACATTTTTTTTTCACTGTAGAAAAAAAAATGTTTTCAGTCAAAATTTTGTTCCAAAAAAAGGGGAATAATCAAAAAAATATGCATTTTTTCACGTTTTAAATAAAAATAAAAATTTTTTTGATATTTCCATAATCACAGCCCATTTTTGGTTTTTCCAAAAACAAAAAAAAACATATACTTTTTATAATTATTGTATTTGTATGACTTCAAAAAAAATTTTGGTTGGTTGGGTTTTTTTATGTGGGGTTTTGCTTTTCATTCTGTTATTTTTTTAAGCTGGTGGACCGTGTATTTAAAACATTTTACTAAAAAAAAAAAATATATAAATTTATTTTTCCACGTTTAAAAATTAGAGATTTTTTTTTTTAATTTCGACCGTTAGATGGAACCCCCGCCAAAAATTTTCCGAAAAAAAAAACCATTTTTAACCCACGTCTGTTTATAGTTATAATTTATAATCATTTATTCTCACTCAAAACAGTAAACATCTGTGGAAACGTTTTTTTTTAAATAAAATTGTACCCGAAAAAACTAATTTTCAAACATCTTATTTTTAACCGTGGTAATTTAATTACTAACCCAATAAAATTAAAAAACGTCCAAAATTTGGTAATTAACATAGATTTTTTTTTTGGGCGTTTACAAAAAAAAATTTACGGGAACCCCAAACCTTTTACAGGACGAGGGCAGCTTTTTAAATTTTTACGACCCTTTTTTAAATTTATGCTTCCTTCTGCGTTATTAAAAAGGTTATTGATTTTTCCACAACCATGAAAACAACCCCAAAAAAATTAATGTAGAGATTTTCAATAAAAAAAAAGATAAAATTTGAATAATAATCTAAATAAATTTTTATTTTTTTTTTCTCAAAAATTAAATTTTCCGATACTGTTTGAAATATAAATAATGGGGGGGACATTAAAAAAAAAAATTAACATTTTTATGAATTCTAAATTATATACGTGTTTATCAAAATAAATTAAATTATAAAATTATTATTAAATTGGTCTAAAAGCTTATTATTTATTATTTTTAATTTATTTTATGAACTTTGTTTTTGTTTTTTTTTACGATGAACCGTATAAGATTAAAAAAAAATGTTAATTTTTTTTCAATAAAAAAATTTTACGTTTTAAGGGGTGTATTTGATTCCTTTAATTCATTTTAAAAACCCCCACGGTTTATTATAAAAAACTCATGGGTTTATAAAAAAAATATTGGTTGGATATTTCCATATGCAATTTTTACCAATTTATGGGAGCAAATTAAAAAAAATTATTTAAACATAAAAAAAAAGTTAATTTTTTCGAGCTCCATGGCCTTACCACTTTTCTGTTTGGAAAAAAATGTATAAAAATTTCTTCCAAAAATTTTAAGTATTTGGTTAAAAAAAATTGGCACCCACCAAACCCACCCACTTCCACTGCACTGGGGGTTTGGTTTTCCTATATGTAAAATTCTGGGGCTCAGTTGTTTTTTTTAATTAAAATTTATTACTTTTCTTAAATAAAAAAAATAACAAACCAAAAAGTGTTTTTAATTTGTAAGGTATTTTTTTTTTAAAAAAAAAAAAAAAAAATCGGTTTTAAACCAGGGAAAAAAAAAATAAGGGAATTTCGCTTGGGTCAGATTTAAACCAGCAAAAAACAAAAAGGGAATAAGGGGAAAGATAAAAATTGGGGGGTAATTAAATAACGAAAAAAAAAAAAAAATTTCGTACATAGGGGAAGGGGACGTTTAAAAAAAATTTGTTAAAAAAAAAAAAAAAAAAAAACAGGTCGTAAAAAACTCACTTTCTTGTTGACCTAAAAAAAAGTTTTTCCGGCGAGGATAAATCCAAATTTTTTGTTGGAAAATGTTTATAAAAAAAAAATAATTTTAAAAAATTTTTAAAAAAAAACAAATAAAAAAAAAAAAAAACCATCAATTTAACAGGGGGGGTTTTAAAAAAAAAAAATTTTTTAAAAAAAAGGGAAATCATTCCAAATTTTTTTTTTTTTTTAAAAAAAAAAAAATTTTTGGTGAAAAAATTAATTTTTTTGGGATTTAAAAAAAAA
>JAIWJD010000007.1:2929390-2942715 GCA_022818045.1 Neotoxoptera formosana | reverse complement strand
TTTTAAAAAAAAAAATTTTTATTTTTTTAATTTAAAATTTTTTTTTTATTTTTTTTTTTTTTTATTTTTAAAAATATTAAATTTATTTTTTTTTTAAAAAATTTTTTTTTATTTAAAAAAAAATTAAAATTTTTATTTTTTTTTTAAAAAAAAAAATTTTAAATTTTTTTTTTTTTTAAAAAAAAAAATTTTTTTTTTTTTTTAAAAATTTTTTTTAATTAATAATCAAAATCATAATAAATTCATAATATAAAATAATATCATATTAATAATAATAAATATCCAATAATAAATATTCATATATAATCAAATATCCCAAAATCATATCAATAATATAACATCAATCATCATCAATCATAATCCATATAATATCAATTACAAATAATATATTCAACATAATCAATCACAATTCAAAAAATATCTAATATAACATATAAAATCAATCATATAATAAATATATCCATAAAATAAAAATATAATATTTCATAATTAATATAATCATCATATATAATAACTCATTAATCATAATATCAATATCAATATATATCATCCAAAAATATCAAAATATCATATCAAATTATATAATATCATATATTATCATATCATATAATCAAAAATATCAATAATATCATATATCATAATCCAATCAATAAATCAATATCATATATATCAAATATATAAAATAATCATCAATCATCATATCCAAAATCAAATATCATAATCCATTACATATTATAAATATATTAAATATCATAATATAACTCAATCATAAATAATCATAATTCAATATAATAATTCATCAATAATATATATAATCATATTCATATATAAATATAATAAATTAATAATCATATCATCATATATAAATCATATTTATCATTAATCATATAAACAATCCCAATATATCTCATATAAATCATAATAAATTCAATATCATCATTCAATCAAATATAAAATCATATACATCATATTCAAATAATCAATCATCATCATATCAAAATAATATATTCATATAATATAATCATATAAATTATCAAAAATATTCAAATCAAAAATAAATCTATATCATAAATATCATCAAATTCAATTAATATCATAAAATAATCAAATCATCATCAATCAAATAAATATATATAAAAATTCAAATAATCATAATCAATCATATAATAAATAAATATATATATCACAAAAAATACTAAACTATCATATATATCATTCATTATCTATATCAAATCTCTAACTATCATTATAATAAATATCCATTATTCCCTCAATCCCATATAATCCATATCCTAAATATACATTCAATCAATAACTCATAAAATAATTATCATTAAATATTTCCAATCAATTTAAAATCAAATCTCATAAAATCAATAAATCAAAATCCTAACTCAATATATATATATCCATATATACTCCAAATCATTCCATACCAAATATATCACTATCAATCACAAATATATAAATTCATATAATATAATAATATCATAATCTAAAAATCAAAAAATTAAAAATTCACATAAAAACTTAAAGTTTACAAAATATATTAATCAAATATTTTTATAAATCATAAAAATCAATATATTCAAGCTATAAATAAAATACTATATAATCAAAAATTTAATAATAAATCAATTTAATCAAATATAAATCATATACTCAAAATAATACATACATACATCAATCATAATCTATCAATATCTAAAAATATGTATACAAAAATAACTTATAAGAGTAATCCAAAATATCACAATAATGCACAACATCATTAATACTATATCCCCAAATCTACTATAAATCATATCAAAATCCCAAATCATCAAAAATAAAAATAAAATACAAACCTATCCTTTCATGAATATATCTCTCTCTATAAATATATCAACTCCAAAACTTACATAAATATCCTCATAATCATAATAATACAAATAAATCACATAAAAAAACAATATATATAAAAATACATATCATCTTAACAATATCCACTCATAAAACATCAATCCATATAACTAATATTATCCAATATATTCATATATAAATCCATCATCATATACAATTCAATAAAAAAAAAATCCATATCATCACATATAATATAATCCATATCCAACATATCAATCATCAAACAATGTTCAATCATCACAAAAATTCAATCTCATCAAATATAATCATCAAATATACATCCAAAATTTAACATCATAATTCCAATATAATCAATGTAATAACACTATATTCATATATACCCATTAAATATCAATCTCCAATATACAACTAAACATCATTATAATATAATATAAATTCACATACTCTAAATATCTCCATAAATATATATATATAATCCAAATAAATAATCCATCACATACCAATCCTACATCATCTATATCTATAATCCTCCTACAATAATCATATAATCCCACTAACATAATCAATATCTAGTTGCATTCATATAAATCCAATCAAAAAGAGTTGTCATATAAAATCATAATATATGTCATAAATCCAAAAAATATCCATAATGTCATTAATACAACATATAATCAAAACTAATCAATAAATATATAAAATCCATGAAAACTCCAATCAATATCCATATATATAAAGATCATCCAATTCATCCTATAAATATAAATCATCAACATAAATATCAATAAAATTAAAATCAAAATATATATTCAAATATCATCACCAACATTCGCTCATGTTATAAACCCTAAAAATAATCCCATATAATCATCCCCATAAATAATCAAAATCACTATCATATATCCCAGATAAAATAAATATAAATCATACCATATCCAATAATCAAATATATATCATATATATTACTCGATCAACTACCTACATCATAAATACACAAATAAACAAGAGTCCCAATATAATCAATATCATCATCCAAATCTCAAAAAAAATAAAGATGTCTTAAATATCCAACTATACAATCATACTGATAAAAAAACAATATAAATCATCTCTCAACCCAAAGTCACAATTAATATTTCAAAATACATAACATATCATCATAAACTCTATAATACACAAATGCCAATCTTAATCAATAATTCAATATATTAATAATTCATTCAATATTCCTAATCACTAACATTCATCTATATCCATAATATAATTATCCCCCCATCAAAAAAAATATAAATCACCTAATCCCATATATAATGTCAAAAAAATAAAAATCATCAATATCATAATCAAATTATCCATACAATATATATACCAATCAAATAATATTTTACAAAATTATAATATATCATCTCATTATCCCCAATATCCACAAATAATCAATATCATTATATATCCATATTATTTATAATATCCTATCACCTATAATAATTCCTCCAATATCAATCAAAACCCAAATCCTCCAATATAAACTACTAAAATCATCATAATATATCCCATCAATAAAATAACATGATAAAATCACAATATAATAATATATCCTCATCTAATCCAAATAAAATTAAGATCATTCCTAATGTCATAAATAATCAATCCTATCTAATCAAAGATTATACTATACTCACAATATATATATAAGTAATATAATAATATAATATATCACAATATAAAAAATTCATAAATAAAAATACATATAAATATAATCAATCATCAAAATAACAACATAAAAATATATCAAAATAATATCATTATATATAATAATATCATCATAAATCATATATATAATATGCAACAAAAATAAAAATCTCACTCATCATCCTTACAAAACAATATCTCATCAATAGTATACTCCATATATATCATACTTCATCCTCATATTACTCTATAATAAATCATCCATTATCAAATATATAAAACTATAAAAATCCTATCACATCCATATAAAAATAAAAAAAAATCCCAAATATATCATAATCAAATAAATAATCACAAATAAATAATAAATAAATATAATCCTTATTATTATCAATCATCCCATATATCAATCAAAAATAATATCAAAAATTATATATATATGAATTAAATCAATCTAAATATAACTTCTATATACTAAAAGAAAATACCTAAATTATCATCAAATACATCATAATTACCATAAAATCAAAAATATATCAAATATAAAATTTATATCAAAATATCAATCATATATTGATCATTCAAATATACAATCCATAAATCGAAAAAAAAATAATCCAAATAAGTCAAACATCCCAAATATCATAAATATCAAATTAATAATAACAATACCTATAATTATAAATAATCAAAACAAAATCAATATCATACACCTATAATAATTATAACACCACATTAAATATATTATCCAAATCAATATCAATAATTGATATTAATAAATCCAACATAACGAAAAAAAAAAATCAATCAAAAATAATCAATATCCTAAATAAAATATATTAAATAATAATGAATACATCATAAAAAAAATAAATCATTAATTATATAAATATAATAATACCTATCAAAAATTAATAACAACCATTATATACAAATCATCAATAACTATATTATAAACAATAAAATATAAAAAATGAAAATCATAAATCTATAACTCTAATCATAAACATATCAAATATAAATCCAAAATCATACCAAATCCCAAAATATATATCAATCCAAAATTCATAGATAAAAAATATAAATATAAAAATCAAAAAATATCAACCTAAATGATAATCCAATAATCATCAATATCCCCTAATATGTCTGAAATAGTCAAATGATATATAGTCACTCCGATATATGTACTTAATGCATACAAAAGTTATAATAAAATCACATCAATAATATAATCAATATAAATCAATCATCAGACTAAATTCATGTAAAATCATTATATTCTATGATATGAATCAAAAAGAAATCTAAGTCAAAATAACCTATATTTAAATATTCCAATAAATTCATCATAAATCCCATTATAACTAACATTCAAAACAATAAAATAAAGATAATATCAGAATTCAATCTCACGAGTATACATATATGTATAATCTCAAACTAAATGTATAGATATGCCAATCAAAATCATTCAAATCCCAAAATATACTCAATCAAATGTTCTAAGATGTACAAATATCATAAAAAGATGTGATCATCATAAGACAATAAACTCTCTATCATATCATCCCTACAAATAAACTATCATTAATCAAAATAATATATAATTAATCTGAAAAAACCCTAAATATAATAACTCAAGTATAATGCACTCAAATAATTCCTAAAATTATAAATTAATCCATATAATGTCATATATTTATCTAGACTATGTGATGTATATATATCAATCATCATAATATAAAATAATTCCTATAATACATAGTATCATTATATATAAAATATAAATCAGATAACTAATCAATATAAAAAGAGAAAATATCCCTATAAATCATAATCTTGCAATAACAATACAAATAGAAAATATAAATATCAAATCGAATTATAAGATAATATCAAAATATTATCTAAATATAAAGATGATAGTGAAAATATATCACTATATAATCATATATAAATAAAATCATAAATCAATATCATAAAAATGTGTGTAATAATATAAAATAATTAATCATCAGATCATAATTCACCCCAATCGCAAAAAATGATTTCATATAATTTCAAAGCAATCATCCCATTAAAATCTAAAAACATGAATAAATATTCAATAATAATCAAAAAATAATATATCATAAATATAATCATACTAAAATATCAAATTTCATATATTTCCAAATAATAATATATCATCTGAACAATTAATAAAAATAATAATCTATATATATACATAATAACCAATCATTCAATATATTAATAAATCATATTATAAGCATCCCGAAATAATCAAATAGTATTATCAATCAACTATTCATCAAAATATAATCAAGTTGCAATCTATATATTTATAAATCAAATTTAAATCATATGCACATCATAAATATATACATATCTATAAAATCATCTGAATAAAGTAGATTCTCTAATACTAAAAAAAAAAATATCAAACAAAAATATATCTACTGTATATATATCATATAATATATATCATATGTTAATACCATTCACATATACAATCCATGTATCAATATATCCACAAATGCATACAATCATATATATATGTCATAAACAAATCATAAGATATATAAAATAATCATCAAAGAAGTATATTCAATTATCATAATGTAGAATATCGATAATATCAATATGATAATCATAAAAAATCCAAAAATATATAATCAAAAATAAAAATATATAATATAATTAATATATAATCATATGAATATAAATTTCATAAAAAAAAAAAATCATCTTAAATGCCCATGTCAATCAATCATCCAATAATATAAAAAATACAATCATAAAAATTATGATAATCAACAAATAAATCATCCAAAAAATAAAAATTCCATAAATGCCTCTAAATATAATATACAAAATCAAATCAAAAAAATAAATAATCAACAATATAAGTATCACTATAATAAATAAAAATCAAAAAATCATCATTCATAATAATAATCCCTATATCATAATCATATCAAAATCCATCTATATATCAAATCATGAAAAACAATCCATCCAACATAATATCAAATCTGATAATATCACATATAATGATAATATAAATCATAATAAATATATATATACACTCAGTCCATATCATCATCATATAATGTATCATCATAATCCAAATAATCGAATGTCATTGCTCTAATAAATAATAAAAATCAATTCAGCCAAGGTAGGTAGGCATCTATACCAATTATATACCAAATAAAATAATTATATATATCCAATCATCCAAAAATCAATAATAATGAATTATAATATTACATAATACCACTATATCAAATAAGAAATGATATATAATAATCAATACAAATGTCACTCGCATATCTCATATATCTCATATTCGTCCCAATAATATCACAAAGCATCAATATCCGATCCTCCTTAATATTAATATATCTTATATCACAGAATCAGATCACCACTTATATGTATATCAACATAGTATATGTTATCAAATCAATATAATCTATCACTAATGTAAATCATAATATTCATATAAAATCAAATAAAAAAATGATAACAGTAGTTATAAAGTTAATAAATAATAAATTATATCAAATAAATACATTATCCATATAAATCGGAGTAAAATATAATTCATCAAATATAGATAATAAATATTCATCATATCTACAAATATAAATCTCTAGTATTGTCAAAAAATTCTTAATTATAAATATAATCCCATAATAATAAAAAATCATATTCAAAATAATAAATCAAAAATCTATTAATCCACCCATAATGTCAGATTAAATATCCGCAATACATCATCAATCAGATCGAATATATATATATCATATATCAAAAATTAATAAAAAAAAAAAAAAATCAATTTAAAAAGATAAATATCAAATATAATTAACAAAAATCATAATCATAAATTTCAAATCCCAAATAATAAATCGCTCAGAAGTTTATATTATCCTAAAATGTCACAAATAACATAAAACATACGTACCCAATCTTAAAATATATCCATAATCAGATAAGAAGTATTATGTAAATATCAATATTTGTCAAAATGTCTTTCATTTAGTTAATAAATTATCAATCATATGTCACGTACTATCCAATCAAATATAAGATTCAATATAGAATTGAATAATGACTAATAATATAATATATAAATCAAATCATAAATTATAAATACTCCAGTATAATCAAATAAATCAATATAAATTAATTCATATTAAGATATCAATATAACCATCAAAATCGCAAATTAAAGAACAATCAATAATAGCACATCATCATCGTAGAACATAATATAAAAAAATAAATCATCACAAAAGCGAGAGTCAATATTATAATAATCAAATAGTAAAAAAATTGTCTAGAATGATATCATAAATATCATAAATCGATATCATAATAGATCAAAGTGTAAATCCAATCATATAAAATAATCAATATAATATATAAAATCGAAATATAATCATCATAATAATAAATCCCAAATATATCCAATATCCATAATATAAAAATCATAAAATCATAATATTCCTGCAATTATATCATCAATAAATTAATCTAATACATCATGAAACTAGAATTGTCAATTAATATAAAAAATCCAATAATCATAAATCAAAATCCCAGTTAGTATATAAATACACAACCTAAATCATATCAAAATAAAATAACCATCAATTAATATCATCACCCTCAAAATAATCCATCAAATAAAATCATATAATTGAAACTTATCATATCAATGCAAAAATTAATAGAAAATATAAAAAATCACCAATAGAATAAAAATGTAATATCATAAATCAAAATGTCTCATCAATAAATAAAAATAAAAAATATATATTAATTCATAGAAAATCATCAATGTAATAATCACATAATGATAAAAACATTCCACAATGAACATTAAAATGTATCATAATCAATTTATCATCAATATAAAAATCATTCATAATCATAAATAATAATCTCATATGTCTAAAAGAAAATAAATAATCATCAATAAAAAGATCATATATCCATCCATCTAAATATTCTAAAATCCATCCCATCATAAAAATAGTTATAATAAATCATAAATACAATATTAATCAATAAAAAAAAAATAATATCGCAAAAAAAAATAATTCATTCATATATTCAAGATATTATATAGTAATCTGTTAACTACTTATATATATAATAACTAATACAAAATAATATACCCATTCATAGTTTACGCTCTCAATTATCCATAAAATCAATAAAATTAATAATAATCATATCTAATCCAATAATCAATAAATAAATAATATGTATAATCATATACAAGGATCCATCATACTCAATAACTCATATATAATACTCCAATCAATATAAATATACATATCATTTATCCCCAAACAAAATCAATAAGAACCTAACATAAAAAATATGATATCAAAAATATCCAACTAAAACCACATATATCGTCTCAAATTAACTCATTTGTCAATTAACTATAAGATCATCCCATTGTTATCCATAATCCAATATAAATCAATGAATCATATAAAAATCATTAATGTATAATCAGAAAATAATACACTCCATAAGAATCTGTATAAAAAATGTCTAATAATATCACTCAATCCATGTTTCCCATAAGATAATAAAAATGTCCAGAAGAAAATAACAAAAAATGAGAAATAATCGGAAATATAATAATATCCGAATATATCAAACATCATGCAAGACATATCACATAAATATAATAATAATAATAATAACAGAATCAATTATAAAAATAAATAATTGGTAAGTATATAAGTAATTAAATCATAAAATCATCATCTTAGTCTCTTTCACAAGATCTATAAAATCCAAATATATATACATATATATATAAATATCAATATATACCAATATTCAATAATAATCAATTATTAATATCAATTAATTATTATCAATATAATATAAAATTCTATATTATAAAAAAAATCCAATATCATATCAATCTCATCATCAACAATAATCATTATATATCCATCAATATATATAATAAATCATAATATCATACAATACAAATTATATAATCATCCCAATTCACCAAGAATCAATAATCATCCAAAAAAAATAAATAATTCACATCATAAATATCCATATTCCCAATAAATAACAAAAATTATCAATAATAAAAATCATATATATAAATCAAAAATAACTGTATAAATTCAATGTCATAAATCTCAAAATAAATCAAATATAAAAATAATCATCCATGAATCAAATCATCATCATCAATCATATATAATCAATAAAATCCCATTCCATGTAAATAATCACAATCCTATATATCAAAAAATCCATCATAATCTCATCATATATCTCAGTAATTCATCATCATCCAATCATAATATATACAAAAAAATATCCATCCACGTATTTAATATTAATATCAAATCAATAAAAATCATCAAAATAAAATTGTCACAATCACAACAATATATATATATCACAATATATCAAATATCAATCAAAAATATATAATAATCATAAAATATCATAATCAATCAATCTATCATTAAAAATTATAAAATGTATATTAAATAATATCAAATTCAATATATCAAATATAAATATAATAATAATATATCCAAATAATTCATATATAAATATCAAAAAAATATCAATAATTTATCACCAATCATATGTTCCAAAATAAATAATATAACAACTCCCCAACATATTATCCATACATGCATCCAAATGCAAAATAAAATATATCAAGAATGTCATATAAATATTCAATCAAAATCACTACATAAATAATATACTCATCCAAAATATCATCATAATATAGTCATCATAATAAAATCCCACTACATCAATAACCAATCAACTATCCCATTCAATCTAGTATCCATTATACCACAATTCATATTATCACATTCAATAATTATAATATATCCATAAAATAATAATAAATCCAAAATCAATCATCACATCCCAATCATTTTCAAATCTTTAATTAATTCATCATAATCAATCCATAATATCATATCAATTAATAAAATCATCAAATAAAATCAATATAAGGTAAATTCTATATATTGTATAATCTCATCTTATATAATCACATGTATCTATATAAAAATACATGTCAATCTATCCCAATCCCCAATAAATAAACAAATATTCCATAATTAATCATAATATAATAAAAGTATAAAAAAAATTCCATCCAAATCAATCAAATTATTATTAATAAATATAATCAATATAATAATATATTATCCAATAATCAATCATAAATCATAATAAAATAATATCATATATCAATCAATAAATAATAAATAACATATCAAAAATCATCAAATATTATCATCATCTAATTAAATCATCATCTCATATAATCATTAAAAATAATATATCATAATATAATATATAATCAATCATTAAATATATCATATTAATAATCAAAATATATTCAATTATAATATCAAATAATATAAGATAATCAATAAAATAAAATACAATTTACTATCATAAATTAATTAATCATAAATATACATAATCAATAAATATACTATAAATCATAAAATCAATCATATATATCAAAATCAATTATCTCATATCAACATATAATCAAAATATCAATCAAATCAATATGTCCAATATCAAAAAAAATTATCAAGTAATCTATAAAAATATAATATTAGAGAAAAATCAATATATAATAATCATCATATAATTAAAAAAATAAAGTAAATCAATATTCAAATCTTCATCATCAAATCATCATACAATATATCATCCAATTTCTTATATCATATCATCATAAATGTCATCATATAATATACAATAAGAGTGTAATGTCAATAATATATCATAAATAAAATCATCATGTCAAATCAATATCATAAATAAAATAACATAAGTCAACTATCCAATCCCCAAAATATAAAAATATCAAAAAATACATAATCCCAATAAAAAAATCCCTATATCTTTATTATTAATAAACTATAAATCCCCATTAAAATATCCACATAATCCAAAATGATTATATTAAATATCATAACATCACTATAATATATATATAATCATCCATCATTAAATCATCCAATATACAAAAAAAAAATGTCAATTAATCTCAGTTCATAATCATAACTATAATCCATATATTTAATAATCAATAAATGAATCAATCACAATATCCAATAAATATGATGCATCATAATATATTCATAATCAAATATATCAATATATTAAAATAAATCAAAATCAAAATAATTCATAATCAAATTACATATAAAATCAATATAAAATCATAATAAAAAATATCATATACATAAAAATATAATAATAATATATCACAAAATAATATGTAAATCATCAATTATATCTCATGTCATATCAAAAGAATCAAACATAAAAAATCATATGTCATCCCATAATCCATAATCATCAATAAATATCCTCTATAAGCAATATAATAAACAGATATATCACAATCATAATAAAATATCATAAATATCAATAATAACTAAATAAAATAAATAAAATGCATATAATCATATCATCTAACTCATCCAATCAATCATCATCCAATCAACTATCATAAAAATCCTAATAAATAAATCAATCCACTTACATAATATAAAATCATCATATGACCTCCAAAAATAAATATTATATATAATAAATCATCCAATATATATATAAAATACCTGATAATAATCCAAAAAAATCCATTATATCAATAATATTTCATAAATATATTTTTCCAATCCCAAATATATAATAATGTATCAAAAAAATGTCTATATCATCTCATTCCTCCAAATATCATAAATAATCTCTATCTCAAATCCATCAAATATCAATACACAAATCACTAAATTTAATAATATCATTAAAATACATACGTATCATAATCGTCATCAAATTCAATATCATCCAATATATCAATATAATACTTATAATCCAACTCATATCCTACAAATATCAATTAAAAAAAATATATCAATATAAATGTGACATCATCCATCAAATTTAAAAATATATATAATAAAATAAATTATTATAATCTCATATATCATCAGAAATCCAAAATCCAAAACAAAATCATTCACTTATAAATATGTAATAAATAAATAAAAATAAAATACAATCAAAAAATACCCAAATATTATTACATAATGTCTTATCATTTGCATAATATATAAAATAATAGTATTATATCACATATATAATTAATTGATCAAATAAATATTCATATCAAAATAAATATCATATAATCAATAATAATATAAATCCATATAATAAATTATATAATAATAATTCAAAATATAATATATTTAATAATAACGTATAATTATTAAAAATCAACCCCCATGTCATAAATAAATTAAATATAAAAAAATAAATTCTAATATATACAATTAAATAACAAATATAAAAAATCACCATATACAATAAAATATAGAATTATAAATCATATATAAATATATAATCATCAATAATAACTATCAAACAATAATATCAAAAATACATACAACAATATATATAAATACCCACATATCAAAATTCCCCATAAATTGTAATCAACATATGCAAATAAATCATATATATCCTAATATATATCAATAATATATCAATATCATTATTAAATCTACATATCATTAAAAAAATTGACAATACTGTAAAATAAATGTATAATCAAACAAAAATACATAAAAATATAAATATATCCAACATAAAAAAAAAAAATCAAAATAATCCATCACAATAATAAATATATCCCAACATCCAAAAAAAAA
>JAIWJD010000007.1:2912741-2929290 GCA_022818045.1 Neotoxoptera formosana | reverse complement strand
GGGGGGGGTGTTTTTTTTTGGGGGTTTGGGTGTTTTGTGTTTTTTTGGGTTGTTGTTGGGGTTTTGTTTGGGTTTTGGGGGTTTTTTTGTTTTTGGGGTTTCTTTTTTTGTTTTTTTGTTGGGGTTGGGGCTTTGGGTTTTGGGGTGGGGGGTGTGTGTGTTGGTTGTGGTTGTTGGGTGTTCTTGTGGTTGGGTGTGTTGGTCTGTGGGTTGCTGTTTGTGTTGGTGTGTGTGTGTTGTTAGTTGTAGTGTGTGATGTTGATGGCTGGTTTGTGTGTGTGTTGTGGTGTGGTGTTGTTGGTGTTTGTGTGTTGTGTTTTGGTGTTTGTGTTGTGTTGTTGTGTGTTGGTGTTGCTGGGGTTGGTTGTGGTTTTTGGGGTGTTGTGTGTTGTGGTTGGGGTGTTTTGGTGTTGCTTGGTTGTGGGTGTGTGTTGGTTGGTGTTGTTGTGGGTGTGTTGCTTTGGTTGGTGTTTGCTGGGTGGTGTGGTGTTGTGCTGTTGGTATGTTAGCGCTTGTTTTGGTGTGCTGCTGTTTTTTTGTTGTTGTTAGTGTTGTGTGTTTTGTGTGTTGTGTTGTGTTAGATTTGTGTTGTGTGTGTTGTTGTGTGTAGTTTTGATTGTTTGTGTTGTGTGTGGGTGTCGCTTTGTGTGGTGTGTTGACTTTGGTGCTTTGTGCATGTTGCTTGAATGTTGTTTAGCTATTTGGCTTTTCTGGATTTGTAGCCTCGGTGTGTTGTTTTTATTTGTCTATTGTTGTACCTTGTTTTCGTGTGTCTGTTGTTGTTGTGTATGGTTTGTGTGCTTTGTGTGTGTGTTGTTGTTGTTGTTGTGCTTTGTGTGTTTTTTGTTGTTGTGCTTGCTTTTTGTTGTTCTGCTTGTTGTTGTGTGGTTTGTAGCTAAATTCGTTTGCTTTTGCTTGTTATGTGTTGTTGTTGTGGATTGTGGTGCATTGCTTTGCCTGTTTGTGACATGGTTGTGTGTTGTTTTGTGTGTGATGTGCTCTGCTTTGCTCAGTCGTTTTTGTTTGCTTGTGAATGATGGCTTTGTCTGCTTTTTGTTGTGTTGCTGTGATTGTGTTTGCCTGCTTTTGCTGCTTGTGTTGCTTGTGGTTGTTGTTGTTGCTGTCTTTGTTGCTTTTGGTTGTGTTGTATTGTGAGTTTGTGTGCTGCCCTTTTGTGCTTGTGCCTGGCTGATTGTGTTGGTGTGTGTTGTGGTGTTTGCTGCTTGTGTGGGATGATTGTGTTTGTGGATGATGTGTGTGTTGTTGCTATTGATGTCTGCTTTGAGTGGTGTTGTTTGCTTTGTTTGTGTGTTTGTGTTGTGCCTTTGTCTGTGGTGTTTGATGCTATTTTCGTGTAGTTGTGTGTGCTGTTGTGCTTGTGCGTGTGTAAGTTTGTGTGTTTGTTGCCTCTTTTGTTTTGCTGCTTGCTGTCGTTGTCGTTGTGTTGGAGCTTTGTTTTGTTGTTGGGTGATTGTGTGTATGCTATGTGATGTTTGGCCTGTGCTTGCTGGTGTTTGCTTTCGTTTGTTTGTTGTGTTTGTGTGTGCTTGCTGGCTGGGCTTGCTTGCTTTTGTTGTCTGTGTCGTGTGTTGCTGCTGTTTTGATTCGTCGTGTGGTTCCTGTGTGTCTGTGTCTGTATGTTGCATGTGTGATGCTTTTTTGATTGCATCGTGTGCCTTTGTGGATTGTTGTGCTGTTGCTGTATTTAGTGCTGTTTGTTTTGTTGGTTTGTTTGCTGTCGTTTGTGTGTTGTGTTGTGTTGTGTTGGTTGCTTTGTGTGTGTCGTTGGTTGTTGGTGTGTTGTGTGTTCTTGTGCTTGCTGTGCTGGTGTTTGTTGGTTGTGTGTGTGTGTGTTTTCTGTTTGTGTGTTGCTGTGACTGTTCGCATCGTATGCTTGTGTCCTGTTGTGCTGTGTTTGTTGGGTTATGCTGTTGTCGTTGCTTTGTGTTTTGTTCGATTCGGAGTGTTTCGTGTGCTTGTTGGCGTGCTTTGGCTGTTTTCGTGATAGTGCTGTTGTGTGTGTGCGTGTGCTGTGCTTGCTTGTTTTTTTTGTTGTTTGTGTTAGTGTGCTGCCGCCGCACGCCCCCCTGTGGTGTTGGTTTTGCTGCTTAGTTGATGTGTTCTGTTTGCTTGTTAGTGTGTTTGTTGCTGTGTGATATACTTGCTTATTGTTAGTGTGTTGTTTGGTTTGCTGGGTGTGTGTGGTGTTGCATGGTTGTGTTGCTGTAATTTTGATTGTGGCTTATGTCCTTTTCTGTTGCTGGCTGTTTGTGTTGACTGTGTGTTTAGTTTGGTTGCTGGTGCCTCGTGTGTGTTGTTCTTGCTTTTGTTTGTTTGTTGTTTTTGTGTGATTGTGTTTTGTGTTGCTGTGTGGGTTTGGGTGTTGTTGCTGTGCTTTGGTGATGTGCTTATTTGAATGCTGCTTGTGTTTGGTTAGATTTTGTTCTTGTGTCGGTTGTGCTGTTGCTTTTTGTGTTGGTGTTGCTTGCTACCTTGGTATGTGTTGTTGTTGGTTGTGCTGCTAGACTTGAGTGTTTGTTTTTAGTGTTTGTTGCTTGCTTTGTTGTTGTTGATTGTGTGTTTGATGTGTTTGTCGTTTTGTGCTTGTTATTGCTTTAGTGTTGCTTGTCGTGTTGCTAATTTGTGTGTTTTGTTCATGTACCGTTTGCTTGCTTCTTGTGCTTGCACTTGTGCTCTTGTGTTTGCTTTGGACTGTGTCGTGTTTGCTTGTGTGGTAGATTTGCTTTGCTTGTGCTGTGATGCTGTGTGTGTAGTTGTGCTATGTTTGTGTGTGACTTTGTTTTGATTTCTTTCGTTTTTGCTTGCTTGTGTCTGTTGTGTTGGCTTTGGTTTACCTGCTGTGCTTTTTGTGGTGTGTGCCTCTCTCACCGTGGCTGCTGTTTTTGCTTGTGTTGTTGTGCTTTTAGTGTGGCTTTGAATTGCTATAGTGTGGTGCGTTGCTTGGTGTTTTGTTTTTGTTTGTCTTGTGTTGTGTGTTTGTGCTTTGTGTTTTGTTCGATTGCTTTGGTTGTCGTGTTCTGCTGTGCTTTGTTGTGTGGCTTTAGTGTATGTGCTGGCTTTTGTTGTTGTGTGGTTCGTTTGTTGCTATGGGTCTTGCTGGTTTGTTGTGCTTGCCTTGTTTGCGGTGATTTGTTGCTGCTGTATTGTATGTGTGTGTATGTGTTTGTGGCCTGTTTTGTTTGTGTGTTTGTGTGTTGCTTGTTTGGTGCTTGTGTGTGTGTTTGTGGTTGTGGTTTTTGCTTCTGTGCTGCTTGTTTTCGTTGTTGTTGCTTGTCTGGCTGTTTTGTGTGTGTTTTTTTGCTTGCTTGGTTTGTTGTTGCTAACTTTTTTGGCTTGTGATTGTTGTTGTGCTTGTTTTGTGTCAGTTGCTGGTGTAGTTGCTTTGTGCTTGACCTGTTTGTTTGTGCTGCTTCCTTTGTTATTTTTTGTTGATGTGTGCATGCCTACCCGTGTTGTGCTGCTGTAGATGTGTCGAATTTGCTTGATGTTGTGCCTTGGTCTGTGCTTGCTATATTTGCTAGTAGGTGTGTTGTTTATCGCCCTCGCCCTGTGTTTGTTGTGTGTGTTTTGTGATTGTGTGCTGCTGTGTGTGGTTTGGTGTGTGTGCTAATTGCATGATGTTTGTTTGATAATTGCTTTTGCCGTTGTGTTGCGTGTTGCTTTGTTGTGCTTAGTGTTGTGTGTTGTATGCTTGCTGCATGATTTGTGTGTTTTGGATGCTGCATGTGTTGTGTGCTTTTCGCCCCCCGCGTTGTTGTGCTGTCGGTGGTTGGATGGTGCGCATGTTGTGTGTGTTGTGTGATTGCTTTTGATTGTGTCGTGAATTGTTTTTGATTGTGTGTTAGCTTGCCTTGTTGTTATTGCTGTGTGCCCCCCCCCCCCCCCCCCCCCCACCCCCCCCCGCCCCTGTTTGCTTCGCTTTGTGTTGGTATGTGCTGTTGATGCCTGGCCTCCTATGTTTCGATTGTGCTTTTCCCGCGCCCGCCCGCTTTTTGCTTGTTGATGTGATTTGTTTATTTCGTTGCTTGTTGTGTGTGCTTTGTGTTTTGATGCATTGTGCTTGTGTGCTTTGCGTGTTATTGCTTGCCTTACAAGTGTGTGTTGATTGCTCGTCTAATGCTCTTTCTTGTGATTTGCTGATTTGCTAGTTGTGTGGACGTGTTATGTGCCTTTGCTTGTGTAGTATATATTCTGGTTTGTGCTTTCTGCTATAGTGTGCTTGTGTGTTTTGTGTTTGCTTTGTGATGTTTGCTATCATTAGTGTTGTTGTTGTTGCTGTTGCTTATTTGCCTTGTGCTGTGTGTTGTTTGTGTTGTGCTGCTGTTTTTGTGTGCAATTTATGTGTCTTGTTGGTATTTGTCGCTTGTGTTGGTGTCGGTTTGCTGTTGTGTGTTGTGCTGCTATGGCGTTTGGTGTTGCTGACTAGACTGCTTTGATGTTTTTTATTGTGCTTGTGTGTGTGTTTTTGCTGTGTTGCGCTGTGTGTGTTATTATTGACTTGTTGATTAGATTGTATTGCTTCTTGGTGCATGTCGCTATTTTGTGTGCATGTGTTGTAGTGTTGGTGCATTGTTGTTGTTGTTTGCCATTTTTGATGATCTGCATGTCTGGCTTGTGACTGTGTGTTTGAATGTTTTGCTGTTTGCCTTTGCTTGTTCTGTTGACGCTTACTTTGTTTCCGTTTGCTTGTATTGATTTGGTGTGTTGTGTTTGGTTGCTATGTTTGTGTCGCTATGCTTTTATGCCTCTTTGTGCTTTTTGTGTGCCTTGTTCTGCATTTTTTGTGTCTTGTGCATTCTTTGGTGTGTTGTGCCTGTTTGTGTGTGTGTTGTGTTAGCTGCTGTGTTGTTTTGTTGCGCGCCCGCCGCGCCCCCGGCTGTGTCGTTTTTGTGATTTGCTTGGCTTGTGCCATATCGTTTTTTTGGGCTTGTTTGCTTGTGTTTGTTGTGCTTGATGTTGTGCTGTTTGTTTGTGTTGTGTTGATGCTTGGGGTTGTGTGTTGTGCTTGCTATGATGCTTGTGCCTGTATTCTGTGATGTTGCGCCTGTCGCTTGTGTGTTGCTGTTCATCTGCTTTGTATGGTGTATGTACTGTTTGCTTTTGTTTTGATTTTGTGTGTTTTGTTTGATTGCTGTATTGTGCTGCAGTTGATTGCTGTTGATGTAGCAGTTGTTAGTTGTGTGTTGTTGTTGCTAATGTGTTGTTGCGTGATGCTGTGTGTGTTTTTTGTTTTTTTGTGTGGCCTTTGTTGATCTGCTTTTGCTTTTTGTTTGCCCTTGCTGTTTTGTGCTTGCTTGCTGTTTTGATCTTCTTGTCGTTTTTTTGTGCTAACTGTGTGTTTGATATACTGTGTCTTGTGTTTGATGTGTTGATTTGAGCTGTGCATATAGTTTTTCTGTGCTACTGCTGCTTTGTGATGTGTTTTGCTGGTAGTTGATGAGTTGGTGCTTTCTTGGTTTGAAGATTATGCTTTGATGTGTTTGTGCTAGTGCGCAGCTGTGTGTGCTTGCTGGTTTGTGTTGCTGTGTGCAGAGAACTTTCGTTTTGCTTCTGTTGTTGCTATTTGTGTCTTGTTTTGTTTGTGTATGTGTGTTTGTTGCGTTGTGCTGTGTGCTGCTGTTGGGGTTGTGTTGTATGTGCTTGTGCTTTGCTTGCTGTGTTGCGTGTGTGGTGTTTGCTGTGCTGTTGTTGTTACTTTGTTCTTGTTGTTGTGTGTATGATTAGACTGTTGTGTGTTTTGCTGCTTGTTGCCCCTGCCCCCCCCCCTCGCCCCCCCCCTCGCCCTTTCCCCTCCCCACCCCCCTCCCGCCCTCGCCTCACGCCCCCCCCGCCCTCCCTGCCCCCCCCCCCCCCCCCTCCCCGCCACCCCCCCCCCCCTCGCCCCTGCCTGCCCCCCTACTCGCCCTCCCTAGCTCCTGCCTTTTGGGGTTTTTTTCTTTTGGTGGTTGTTTGTGTTGTTGGGTGTGTGATTGTGAGTTTTTTTGGGTGTTGTTGGTTGTGTTTTTTTGTTTTGTGGTTTTTGGTTTTGTGGGGGTTGGGTTTTGTGTGGTTTGTGTTTTTGTTGGTTTTTTGGTTTGGGGGTTGTTGTTGGGTTTGGGGGTTGGTTTTTTGGGTGGTGTTGTTTTTGTGTTTGTTGGTTTTTTTTTGGTTTTTGGTGTGTTTTTTGTTGTGTTTTTTGGGGTTGTGGGGTTGTGTTTTTGTTTTTTTTTTGGGGTTTGTTTTTTTGGGTTTTTTTGTTTGGTTTTTTGTTTTTGGGGTTGTTGGTTTTGTTTGTGGGGGTGTTGTTTTGTGTTTGGTTTGTTGGTTTTGGTTTTGGTTTTTTTTTTTGTTTGTTTTTTTGGGTTTTTTGGTTTTGGGTGTTTGGGTTGTGGTGTTTTGGTTTTTTGTTGTTGGTGGTTGTTTGGTGTTTTTGTTTTTTGGTTTTGTTGTTTGGGTGTTTTTGTTGGTTGGTTGTGTTTTTTTTTGTTTATTTGTGTGGATGTGTGTGGTGTTGGTTGTGTGGGTTGGTGTTTGTGTGTTTTTGTTGTGTGTGGTTTGTTTGGTTGGTTGTGTGTTTGTTTTTTGTGGTGTTGTGTTGGTTGGTGTTTTTGTGTGTGGTGTTTTTGTTTTTATGGTGTGGTTTTGGTTTGGTGTTTTTTTGTGGTTGTTTTTTGTTTGGGTGTGTTGTTTGTTTGTGTTTGTGGATGGTTTGTTTGTTGGTTTTGGTTGTTGTTTGTTTTTTGTGTGGTGTGTTTGTGTGTTTTTTGTGGGTTGTGTTGTGTGGTGTTGTGTTTTGTTTGTGTTGTTGGTGGTTGGTTTTGGTGTTTGTGTGTTTTGTTTTGGGTGTTTTTTTTTGTGTGTTGTTTTTGGTTGGATTTGTGTTTTTGTGGTTTGGTGTTTTGGTGTTTTTGGTGGTGGTTTGGTTGGTGTTTTTGGTGGTTGTGTTGTGGTTGTTTGGTGGGTTTGTTTTTTGTTTGTGTGGTGTTTGTGTTGTGTTTTTTTTGTTTGTTTGTGTTTGGTTTTGTTTTTTTGTGGTTGGTGGTGCTGGTGTGGTGTTGGTGGTTGTGTTTTTGTGGTTGGTGTGGTTGTTTGTTTGTGTGTTGTTGTGGTGGGTTGATTTTTTGTGGTTGTTTTGTTGTGGTTGGTGATGTTTTGGTGTTTTGTGTGTGTGTTTGTTTTGGTGTGTTATGTGGTGGTTGGGTGATGGTGTTGTTGTGGGTTTGGTTTTTTTTTTTGTTGTGTGTTGTTGTTTTGTTGTTTTTGGGTTTGGTGGTCTGTGTTTGGTTGTTTTTGTTGGTTGGTTTGTTGGTGTGTGGGTGTTGTGTTGTTGTTTGGTGTTTTTGTTTGTTGTTGTGTTTGTTGGTGGTGTTGTGTGGTGTGTTGTTATTTTTTGTTGTTGGTTTTGTTTGGTTGTGTGATTGTGGGTTTGTTTGTGTTGTATTTGGTTGTTGTGTTTTTTGTTGTTGGTTGTGTGTGGTTGGTGGTTGGTGTGTTGTTTTTGTGTTTTGGTGTTTTGTTTTGTGTGTTGTTGTGGTGGTGTTGTTTGATTTGTTTGTGGTTTTGGTGTTGTTGGTGTTTGGTGTTGTTTGTTGTGTTGTTTGTGGTTGGTTTGTTGTTGTTTTGGTTGTGTGGTTTTGGTTTTTGGTGTTGTTTTGTTGTTGTTGGTTGGTGGTGTTGTTGTTTGTTGTGGTTGTGGTTTGTTGTGGTTTGGTGTTGGTTTGTTTTTTGTGTGTGGTGTTTGGTGTTGTTTTTGTTTTTGTTTTTATGTGTTTGTGGTGTGTTTGGGTTTTGGTTGTTTGTTTGTTGGGTTTTTGTTGGTTGTGTGTTGTTGTTTTTGTTGTGGTTGGTTTTGGTTGTGTTGGTTGGTGTGTGGTTGTTGTGTGGTGGTTGTTTTTGGTTTGTGTGTGTTGTTTTGGTTTGGTTGTTGGTGGTGGGGTTGTTTTGTTGTGTTGGGTTGGTTGTTTGGTGTGGTTTGGTTTTTTTTGTTTGTGGGTGTTGTGAGTTGTGTTGTGTGTTTTGTTTGGTTGGTTTTTTTTTGTTGTTTGTGGTGGTGGTTTGGTTTTGTGGTGGTGTTTTTTTTTTGTGGTTTGGTGGTTGGTGTGGGTGGTTGTTTGTGTGTGGTTGGTGGTTTGTTGTGGTGGTGTTTTGTTTTTTGGTGGTGTGGTGTTGTTGTTGTTGTGGTTGTTTTGTGTTGTTGTTTTGTGTTTTGTTGTTGTGGTGGTTTTTGTGTTTTGTTGTGTTGTTTGTGATTTGTTGTGGTTGGGTGTTGTGGTGGTGGTTTTTTTGGTGGTTTTTGTGGTTTTGTGTTTTGGTGTGTGTTGTTTGGATTTGGTTTGTGTGTGTGTGTGGTTTTTGGTGTTTTTGTGTGTTTTGTTTTTGGGTGTTTTTTGTGGTGTTTGTTGTGTGGTGGGTTTTGTTGTTGTTTGTTTTGGGCTGTATTTTTGTGTGGTTGTTGGTGTTTGTTTTTTGTATTGGGTTTGTTTTTTGTTGTTGGTTGTGTTGTGGTGTGGTGTTGGTTGTTGTTAGTGTGTTGGTGTTGTGGTTGTTGTGGTGTTGTGTGTTTTGTTTGGTTGTGTGTTTGTTGGATGTTGTGGTGTTCTTTGGTTTTTGTTTGTTTGGTTTTTTTGTGTTTTTGTGGTTTGGTTTGGTTTGTTTGTGGTTTGTTGTGTTTTGGTTGGTGTGGTTGGGGTGGTGTGGTTTGTGGTTTGTTGTGTGTTGGTGGTTGTGTTGGTGGTGTTGTGTTTTTTGTGGTGTGGTGTTTGTTGTTGGTTTGTGTTTCTGGTGGTGTTGTTGTGTGGTTTGTGGGTTTTTGGTGTGGTTGTTTGGTTGGATGGTTGTTTGTTTTGTGTTGTTTTGTGGGTTGGTTTGTGTTGTTATGTTTTTGTTGGTGTGTTTTGTTGGGTGTGTTGTGTGTTTTGTTTTGGTTGTTTTTGTGTTTTGTTTGGTGTTGTGTGGTTTGTGTGTTGTTTGTGTGTTGTTTTTGTGGTGGTGGTTTGTGTGGTGTTTTGGTTTTGTTTGGTTTTTGTTGTTGTTGTGTGGTGTGTGGTTGTGTTGTGTTGTTTTTGTTGTGGTTGTGGGTTGTTTGTTTTGTTGTGGTGTTGTGTTCTGTTATTGTGGTTTGTTTTGTTGTGTGGTTTTGGTGGTTTTGGGTGTTGTTGTGTTTGTTTGGTTTTTTGGTGGTTGTGGTTTTTTGTGGTGTGATGTGGTGTTTGGTTGTTTGTTGTTGGATTTTGTGGTGTTGTGGTGGTTGTGTTGTGTGTTGTGTTGGTTCTTTTTGTGTGTGGTGTGTTGTTGGTGTGTTTGTTTGTGTTGGGTTGTTTTGTGGTTTTTGTGGTTTGTTGGTGTTTTTGTGGTTTGTGTGTGGTGGTTGGTGTGTTGTGGTTTGTGTTTGTGTGTGGTGTTGTGTGTGGTTGGTGTTTTGGTTTGTTGGTTGTGTTTTGTTTTGTTGGTTTTTGTGTGTTTGGTTTGGTTGGTTTGGTTTTTTTGTGGTTGGTGTGTTTGTGTGTTTTGTGTGTGGTGTTGGTGGTGTTTGTGTTGTTGTGTTTGTCATTTGGTTGTGTGGATTTTTTTTTGGTGTTGTTTGGTGTTTGGTGTGTGTTTTGGGTGTTGTGGTGTTTGGTTGTGTTTTTGGTTGGTGTTTTTGGTTGTGTTGTGTGGTGTTTGGTGTGTTGTTGTGTGGTTTGTTTTGTTGTGTGTTGTTGGTGGTGTGTTGTGGTTTGTGTTGTTTTTTTGTGTTGGGTGGATTGTTGGTTTGTTGGTTTGGTGTTTGTTTGGTTGGTTGGGTGTTTTGGGTTATTGTGTTTGGTGTGATGTGTGTTGTTTGGTTTGTTGTTGTTGGTGTGTTTTGGTGGTTTTGTTTGGTGTTTTTTGCTGTTTGTGTTGGTGTTGTGGTTGTTTGTTTGTTGTGTGGTTTTGTTGTGGTGTTTGTTTGTGTTTTGTTTGTTTTGTTGTTTTTTGTGTGTTTTGTTGTGGTGTGTGGTTGGTTTTTTGTGTTGTTTTTTGTTGTTTGTGATGGTGGTGTGTTGTGTGTGTTGTTTTGTGTTTGGTGTGGTTGGTTTGTGTGTTGTGGTGTGTTGGTTGTTTTTGATTTGTTTTTTTGTGTGTGTTGGGTTTTGTGTTTGTGTGGTGGTGTTGTTGGTGTTGTTTTGTGTGTGTTGTTTGGGTTTGTTGTGTTGTGGGTGTGTGTTGTGTTTGTTTTGGATTGTGTGTTGGTGGTGGTTGTTTGTGGTTGTTGTTGGTTGTGTTTGTGTTTGGTTGTGTTTGTTGGTTTTGGTTTTGTTTTGTGTTTGGGTGTGTTTGGTGGTTTTTGTTTGGTTGTTGTGGTTTTGTGTTTTGTTGTGTTTTTTTTTGTGTTGTTGTGTGTTTTGTGGTGTTGTTGGTTGTTTTTTGTTGTTTTGTGGTGTTTGTGTTGTGGTTTGTTTGTTTTGTTGTTTGGTGTTTTTTTTGTGTGTTGGTTGTTTGTTTGTGTGTTGTTGGTTGTTTTGGGGTGTTTTTTGGTTTGGTGTGTGTGGTTTGTGTGTTTTGTTTGTTTTGGTTTTTTGTGTTTTGTTTTTTTTTGTTTTGTGTTGTGGTTGTTTGTTGTTTTTGTGTTGTGTTTTGTGTTTTGTGTGTTTTGGTGTGTGTTGGATGGTTGTGTTGTTTGTTGGTGTTTGTGTTGTTGTGGTTTGTTGGTTTTGTTTGTTGTGTTTTTGGTTGTGGGTTGTTTTGTGGGTTTTTTTGTTGGTTGGTGTGTGTGTTTTGGTTGTTGTTTGTTTGTTGTGTTTGTGTTTGTTGTTTGTTTTGGTTGGTTGGTGGTGGTGTTTTGTTGGTTGTTTTGTTTGTTGTTGTGGTTTGTGGTTGGTTGTGTTGTTGGTGGTTTTTGGTGTGGGTTTGTGTGTTGTTGTGTTTGGTGTGTTTGGTTGTGGTTTTGGTGTTTTTGTTGGTTCTTTTGTTGTGTTGGGTTGTGTGTTTTTGTGGTGTGGTTTGTGTGTTTTTGGTGTGGTTTGTGTTGTTTTTGGTTGTTGGGGTGTTTTTTGTTTGGTTGTGGTGGTGTTGATTTTTTTTGGTGTTTTGGTTTGTTGTTTTTGTGTTTCTTTTGTGTGTGGGTTGTTTGGTTGGTTGGTGTTGTGGGTTTTGTGTTTTGGTTGGTTTTTGGTGGTTTTGTTGTTTGATTGTGTTGTTGTGGTTTGGTTGGTGGTGTTTGTTGTGTGTTGTTTTGTTTGTTGGTGTTGTTGTTGTTGTTGGTTGTGTTTGTTTGTTTGTGGTGGGGTTTGGTTTTGTTTTGGTTGGTTTTTTGTTGGTTTTTTGTGTTGTTTGTGTGGTTGTGTTTTGTTTTTTGGTGTGTGGTGTTGTGTGTTTGTTGTTGTGTGTGTTGTTGTTGTTTTGGTTTTGTTGGTTGGTGGGTGTGTGGTTGTGTGGTGGTTGTGGTTTTTGTGGTTGTGTTTGTGTTTTTGTTTTGTGTGGTTTGTTTTTTGGTCTGGTTGTGTGTGTGTTGTTGTGCTTTTGTGTGTTTTGGGTTTTTTTGTCTTGTTTGTTGTTTGTTTTGGATTGTGTGGTGGTGTGTTGGTTTTTGTTTGGTGGTGTGGTTGTTGGTTGTGTGTTTTGTGTTGGTGGTTGTGGTGTTTATTTGTTGGTTTTTGGGTTTGGTTTTGTTGTGTGTGTGGTGTGTGTGTTGGTTTGTGTTTTGTTTTTGTTGTTTGGTTGGTTGTTTTTGTGTGGTTTTTTTTGTGGTGTGGTGGTGGTTGTGTGGTGTTGTGGTTGTTGTGTTTTTGGATTTGTGTGTGTGTTTGTGGGTTTGGTGGTGTTGTTGGGTGTGTTTGGTGTTTGGTGTTGTTGTTTGTTTTGTTGTGTTTGTGGGTGGGTGTGGTTGGTGTTTTTTGGGTTGGTTGTGTTTGTGTTTTGGGTGTGTTGGTGTTGTTTGTTGTTGTGTTTGTTGGTTGGTTTTTGTGTGGTGTTTGTGTGTGTGTGTTTTGTGTTGGTGGTTGGTTTTTGTGTTGTGTTGTTTGGTTGGTTGGTGTGTTGTGGTGTTTTTGGTTTTGGTGTGGTTTGTGGTGGTGTGTGTGTGTTGTTTTGGTGTTTGTTGTTTGTGTGTGGTGTGTGGTGTTTGTTGGTGTGTTGTTGTTTTGTGTGTGGTGTTTTTTGGTTGGTTGTGTTTTTGATGGTTTGGTGTTGTTTTGGTTGATTTTTGTGGTTGTTTTTTGGTTGTTGGTGTTTTGTTTGTTTTGTTGTGTGGTGTTTGTTTGTTTCTGGTTTTGTTGTTGGTGTTGTTGGGGTTGTTGGTGTGTGTTTGGTTGGTGTTGTTGTTGTGTGGTTGTGGTGTTGTTTTGTCTTTTGTTTGGTTGTTTTTGGTTTTGTGTTTTGTGGTTTGTGGTGTTGTTTGGTGTTTGTTGATTTGGTGTTGGTTGGTTTTTGTGGTTTTTGTTTGGTTGGTGTTGTTGTGTTTTGGTTGTTGGTTTTTTTGGTGTGTTTGTTTTGTGTTTGTGTGGTTTTTGGTTTGTGTTGTTGGTGTGTTTGTTTTGTGTGGTGTGTGTGGTGTTGTGTTTGGTTTGTGTGTGTGGTTTTGGGTTTGTGGTTTGGCTGTTGTGGTGTTGGTTGGTGTTGTGGTGTGTATGTTTGGTTGTGTGTGTTTGTGGTGTGTTGTGTTTGTTTGGTTTGTGTGTGTGTGGTGTTTTGTTTTTTTGTTTTTTGGTGTGTGGTGTTTGTTGGGTGTGTGGGTTGTGTTGTGTTTGTGTTGTGTTGGTGTTTGTGTTTGTGTTTTGTGTGGGTGTGTTGGTTGGTTGATGGTGATGTTGGGGTTGGTCTTTTTGGTGTGGTGTGTGTTGTGTTTTTGTTTGTTTGATGGTTTGGTGGTGGGTTTGTTTGTGTGTTGTTTGTTGTTGTGTTGGATTTTTTGTTTATTTTGTTGTTGTTTTGCTTGTTTGTGGTTGGTTTTGTTTTGTTTTTTGGTGGTTGTTGTTTTGGTGTTTTTGTGGTGTGTTGCTGTGGTGTGTTGTGGTTGTTTGTGTTTGGTTGTTTTTTTGGTGTTTTGGTGTTTTGTGTGTTGTTTGGTGGTTTTGGTTGGTTTTGGTGTTTGTTGTGTGTTGTTTTTGTTTTGTTGTGGGTTTGGATTGTGTGTGTGTTTTTTTTTGTTGGGTTTTTGTGTTGTTTGTGGTGGTTTGTGTTGGTGGTGTTTTGTGTTGTGTTGGATGTGTTTTGGTTTTTTGTGTGTTTGTGTGTTGTTTTTGTGGTGGTTTGTGTGTTGTGGTTTGTGGTGTGTGTTGTTGTGTTGGTTGTTTTGGTGTTGTGTGGTTTTGGTTGTGGTTTGTGTTGTTTGTGTTTGATGTTTTGTGTTTTGTGTGTTTGTGTGTGTTGTGTGTGGTTGATTTTGTGTGTTGTGTTGTGTTGTGGTTTTGTGGGTGTCTGTGTTGTTGTGTTTGTGATGTTGGTTGTTTTTTTGTGTGTTGATTTGTGTTGTGTGTTGTTTGTTGTGTTTTTGGTGTTGTTGTGTTTGTTTTTTGTGTTTGTTGCTGTGTTGTGTGTGTGTGTGTTTTGTTGTTTGTAGTGTTTGTGTGTGTGATTTGTTTGGTGTTGTGTGTTGGTGTGTGTGTGTGTTGTGTGCTGTTTTTGGTTTTTTGTGTGTTGTGTTTTGTGTGTTGATGTTGTGTGTGTTTGTGTTTTTGTTGGTTTGTTTGTGATGTGTGTGTTGTTTTTGGTGTGATGTTTGTGTGTGTTTGTTTGTTTGATTTTGTGTGGTTTGTTGTGTTGTGTTGTTGTGGTGTGTTTGGTGCTGTTGGTGTGGTTTGTGTGTTTTTGTTTGTTGTGTTGTGGTGTGTGTGTGTGGTTGTGTGTGTTTGATGATTGTTGTGTGTGTGTGTTGTGTTGTTCTTGTGTGTGTGTGATTGTGTTTTTGTTGTGTGTTGTGTTTGTGTGTTGTGTGTTGTGTTGTTGTTGTTTTGTGTTGTTGTGTGTGTTTGATTGTTTTTTGCTGTGTGTGTTGTGTGGTATTTTGTGTGTTTGGTGTGTGTGTTGTTTGTGATTTTGTGTTTTGTGTTGATGTGTGTTGTGTTTTGTTGATTGTTGTTTTGTGTGATTTGTGTGTTGTTTGATTGGTTCGTGTGTTGTGTATTGTGCTGTTGTGTTTTTTGGGTGTGTGTTGTTGTGTGTTGTGTTTGATTGTTGTGTGTGTGATGTGGTGTGGTTTGTGTGTGTGTGGTGATTGTTGTGTGTGTTTGTGATGTTGTTGATTGTTGTGTGGTGTGTTTGTTGTGATGGTGGGTGTGGTGTTTGTTTGTGTGTGTTTTGTGTGTGTTGTTGTGTGTTGTGTTTGTTGTGTGTGTGGTTGTGTTGGTGTGTGTGTTGTTGGTGTTTTGTTGTTTGATGTTGTGTGTGTTGTGTGCTGATGTGTGTGTGTTTGTGATGTGTGTTTTTTTGTGTGGTGTTGTGTGGGTGTGTGTGTTGTGTGTTGATGTTGTTGTTGTTTGTGTGTATTTGGTGTGTGTTGTGATGTGTGTGTGTGTTGTGTTGTGTGTGGTGTTTGTTGGTTTTGTTGTTTTGATGTTGTTTGTGTGTTGTGTTGTGTTGGTGTGATGTGTTGTTTGTTGTGTGTTTTGTGTTGTGTTGTTGTGTGATTGTGTTGGTTTGGTGTGTGTTTTGATGTGTTGGTTGTTGTGTTGATTGTTTGTGTGTGTTGTTTTGTGTGTGATTTTGTTGTTGGTGTGTGTGTTGTGTTGTTTGTTGTGTGTGTGTTTGTGTTTGTGATGATTGTGTGATTGTTTGTTGTTTGTGTTTTTGTTGTGTGATTGTGTGTGTTGTTGTTTGTTGTTTGTGTGTGTGTTGTTGATTGTGTGTTTGTTGTTGTGTTTTTGATTGTGTGTTTGTGTGTTGTTGTGTGTTGTTTGTGTTTGTGTGTTGTGTGTGTTGATGTTTGATTTGTTTGATGTGTTGTTGATGTGTGTTTGTTGTGTGTGTGTTTTGTGTTGTTTTGTGTTGTTTGTGTGTTGTGTTGTTGTTGTGATTTGTGTGTGTGTGTTCTGTTGTGATGTGATTGTGTTGTTGTGTGTTGTGTTTGTTGTGTGATTGTTGTTGTGTTGTGTGTGTTTGTTGTTGTGTGTTGTGTGTGATTTGTTTGTGGTGTTGTTGTGGTTTGTTGTGTGTTGGTGATTGTGTGTGTGTGGTTTGTGTTTTGTTGTGTTGTTGTTTTGATGTTGTGTTTGTGTTGTTGTGGTGTTGTGTTTTTGTGTGTTTTTGTGTTGTTTGTTGTTGTGTGTTGTGTTGTGTTTGTGTGTTGTTGTGTGATTGTGTTGATTGTTGTTGTTTGTTGATGTTGTTGATGTTGTGTGTGTTGATTGTTGTTTTGTGTTTGTGTTGTGTGTGTTGATGTGTGTTTTGTTGATGTTGTGTGGTTGTTGTGTGGTGTTGTGTGTTGTGTGTGTTTGTTGTGTTTGTTGTTGTGTGATGTTTGTTGTGTGTTGTTTGTTGTTGATTGTGTGTTGTTGTGTTGTTTGTGTGTTTGTTGTTGATTTTGTGTGTTGTGTTGGTTTGTTTGTTGTTGTTTGTTGTGATTGTTGTGATTGTGTGTGTTTGTTTGTTTTGTGTGTTGTTGTGTTGTGTGTGTGTTGTGTGATTGTTGTTGTTGTTCTGTGTTGTGTTGTTTGTGTTTGTGTTTTGTGTGTTTGTTGTGATGTTGTGTTTGTGTTGTGTGTGTTGTTGTTGTGTTTTGTGTTGTGATGTGTTGTGTTGTGTTGTGTTGTTGTGTTTTTTGTGTGTTGTTGTGTTGTTGATTGTTGTGTTGTGTGTGTGTTGTTTTGTGTGATGTGTGTGTGTGTTGTGTTGTGATTGGTGTTGTTGTGTTTGTGTGTTTTGTGTGTGTTGTGTAATGTTGTTGGTTTTGTGTTGTTTGTGTGTTGATTGTGTTGTTGTGTGTTTGTGTTGTTGTGTTTGTTGTGTTGTGTTGTTTGTTGTGTGTGTGTTTGTTGTTGTGGGTTTGTTGTTGTTGTGTGTGTTGTGTTGTGATGTTGTGTGTTGTGTGTGTTGTGTTGTTGTGGGTGTTTTGTGATGTGTGTTGTTGTGTTGTGTGTTTGTTTGTTTGTTTTGTGTGTCATGTGTTTGTGTGTGTTGTGTTTTGTTTTTGTGTGTTTGTGTGTGTGGTGTTGTTGTTGTTTTGTTTTTGTGTGTGTATTGTTGTGTGTTGTGTGTTTGTTGTTGTTTTTTTGTTTGTGTGATTGTGTGTTGTTGATTTTGTTGTTGTGTGTGTGTTGTGTGTTTGTGTTTTGTTTTGTGTGTTTGTTTTTGTGTTTGTGTTTTGTTGTTGTTGTGGTTTTTGTGTGTGTGTGTTGTGTGTGTTGTTGTTGTGTGTTGTGTGTTGTGTTGTTTTGTGTTTGTGTTGTTTTGTGTTTGTTTTGGTTGTTTTGTTTTGTGTTGTGTGTGTGTTGTTGTGTCTTTGGTGTTGTGTTGTGTTGTTGTGTGTTGTGTGTGTGTTTTTGTTTTGTTGTGTGTGTGGTTTTGTTTGGTTGTTGTTGTGTGTTTTGTGTTGTGTGGTGTTTGTGTGTGTGATGTGTTTGTTGGTGTGTGTGTGTTTGTGTTGTGTTTGTTT
>JAIWJD010000007.1:2906540-2912641 GCA_022818045.1 Neotoxoptera formosana | reverse complement strand
TTTTTAAAATTAAAATAAAAAAAAAATATATAATAAAAATACATATAATTATAAATTAATAAAAAAATTTAAAAAATTATAAAAAAAAAAAATAAAAAATAATAAAAAAAAATAAAAAAAAAATTAAACAACAAAAATAATTAAAAAGATAAAATTAAAAAAAAAATATATTTTTAATTTATTTTAATTATAAAATTATAAAAAATATAAATAAATAAAAAATAAAAAATATATAACAAAAAAAATAAAAAATTAAAAAATTATTAAATATACAAATTTAAAAAATTATAAAAAATAAAAATAAAAATATTATCTAAAAAAATATAAATTTAACAAAATAAAAAAAAATAAAAAAAAATATTAATAAATTAAAAAATAATATAAAAAAAATAAATTTTAAAAATATTTTTAAAAATATAAAAAAAAATAAAAAATTAAAAAATAAAATATAATAAAAAAAAAAAAATAAAAAATCAAATAAAATAATAAAAAAAAAAAACAAAAAAAAAATATTATAAAAATTATAAAAAAATTTTAAAATAAATAAATAAAAAAAATAAAAAAATAAAATAAATATTATTATAAAAAAATAAAACTCATAAAAAATAAGAAAAAAAAAAAAATTTAATATTTAAATATAATCCTTATAATTAAAAAAAAAAAAAATAAAAATAAAAAAAAATTAAAAAAAGCTAATAAAAAAAAAATAAAATATATAAAACCCAATAAAATATAAAGAATGAAAAATAAAATAAAAAAAATGTTTATAAATAAAATAAAAAAAAAATATAAAAAAAAAAAAAAAAAAAAAAAAAATTAAATAAAAATATAATTAAATCTATAAAAATAATAAAATTAATTAAAAAACAACATAAAAAATTTAAAAATACAATATAATAAACAATAAAAATATAAATAATCAAAAAAATTAATAAAAAAATAATAAAATTAAAAAATTAAAAACATATTTAAATTATAAAAAAATAAAAAACCCAAATAAAAAAATAAAATAATAATCAATAATAAAATAATTTTTAAAATAAATATAATATAAATAATAAAAATATTAAAAATAAAAATAATATAAAAATAAATAAAAATAAAAATTAATAAAATTATTAATAATAATTAAAAAATAAAAAAATACAAAAAATTTTACAAATATAAAAAATATTTATAATAAAAAAAAAAATATAAAAAAAAAAAAATAAAAATTAAAAACATAAAATATAAAAATAAAAAATAAAATATAAATTTATTATATAAAAAAAATAAAATAAAAAATAAAAAATAAATTTATGTAATAAAAAAATTTTTATTAATAATAATAATAAATTTTTAATATATTTTTAATTAAAAAAAAAAATAATAAAAAAAATAACATAATTAATTAAAAAATAATTAAAAAAATTATTAAATAAAAAAAAAAATTATAAAAAATAAATGTTAAAAATTTAAAAAATATAAAAATAATTAATTATTTAATAAAAAAAAAATAAAATTACAAATTAAAATATAAATATAAAAAAAATAATTAAATAATAATTTAAAAAAAAATATAAATTAGATTATAAAATATTATATAAAAAAAAATTTAATTAAATAATATATATTTAACATTAAAATATAATATAATTTAATAAAATTAAAATTTATATTTAAAAATAAAAAATTTATAATTAATATTAATTTTATATTAAACTTTATATTATTTAAAATAAAATAAAAAAATTAATAATATAAAAAATTAACCAATAATTAAAAAATAATATAAAATAAAAAATAAAAAAAATAATATAAAAAAATAAAAATAATAAAATAAATAAAAAAATAAAAAAAACAATAAAATATAAAAAAATTAAAAAAAAAAAAATAATAAAAAAATATAATTAAAATAAAATAATATAATAAATATTAAATATCAAATAAAAATTTATAATTAAATAAAAATAAATATTATTATAAAATAAAATAATAACAATAAAAAAATATAATATATAAATAAAATTAAAATATAAAATAATAAAATATTCATAATTTAAAAAAAAAAAAAAAAATAAACAAAATTAATAAATTATAAATTAATAAAAATATTAAAATAAAAATTAAAATTTATAATTTAATAAAAATATACAAAAAAATTAAATATTAAATAAATAAATATTAATCCTCAAAAAATAATAAAAAAAAAAAATAAAAAAATAATAAAATAAAATATTATTTAATAATATCAAAATAAAAATTTAAAAAACAAAAATAAATTAAATTTCAAATTTAATAAAAAAAAAATTAAAAATAATAAAAAAAATTAAAAAAAAAAATAAAAAATAAAAAAAAAAAATAAAAAATAAATATAAACAATAAAATAATAATAAATAAAAAAAAAATTAAAAAAATCAAAAAAAAAATAAAAATAAAAAAAAAAATAAAAGAAAAAAAAAATAAAAAAAAAAAAAAAATAAAAAATTAAAATTAAAAAAAAAAAATAAAAAAAATTTAAAAATTATAAAAAAATTTATAAAAAAAAAAATAAGAAAAAAAATAAAAAAAAAATAAAAAAATTTATATAAATAAAAAAAAAAATAAAAAAAAAAATCAAAAATATAAATAAAAATAATATAAAAAATAAAAAATTATAAAAAAAATTCCCAATTAAATCAAAAATAAATAAAATAAAATTAAAAATATATAATAAAAATATAAAATAAAAATATAAAAATATTTTAAAAAAATAATTATATAAATAAAAATATAAAATAAAAAAAATAAATAATATAAAAAAAATTAAAAAAAAAAAAAAATAAAAAAAAATTAAAATAAAAAAAAATAATAAAAAAAAAAAATAAATATAAAAATTAAAATTTCCAAAAAAAAAATTTTAAAAAATTAATAATAAAAAAATTAATATAAAAAAAAATTAATATAAAAATTAAAAAAATAAATAAAAAAAAAAAAAAATTTTATAAAAATAAAAAAAAAAAATAAATTAAAAAAATTATAAAAAAAAATAAAAATATAAACAAAAAAAATAAAAAAAAAATAAAAAAACAAATTAATAAATCAAATAAAATAAAACAATAAAAAAAAATAAATAAAAAATAAAAATAAAATAAAATAAAAAATAATAAAAAATTTATAAAATAAAAAAAAAATAATTAAAATATAATATTTTTAAAAATAAAATAATTTAAAATTATAAAAATAAATAAAAAAAAAAAGAAAAATAAAATTTAATTAAATTTAAAATTAAAAATATAAAAAAAAAAAATTTTAAAAATAATAAAAAAAAATAAAAATATATAAAAATAAAAATAAATTAAATTTTAAAAAATAAAAAAATTAAAAAAAATAAAACAAAAAAAAATTAAAAAAAAAAAAAATTTTATTTAAAAAAAAAAATAAAAAAAAATAAAAAAAAATATAAATAAAAAAAAAAAATATAAAAAAAATAAAAATAAAATATTAATATTAAATCAAAAAATAATTAATAAAAATAAAAATAAAATAAATAAAAATTAAATAAAATTTTATAAAAAACAAAAAAATAAAAAAAAATTAAATTTAAAATATAAAACAAAAAATAAAAAAAATTTATATAATTAAAATATAAAAAAATAATAATTTTTCAAAATTTAAATAAAAAAAAAAAATAAAATAAAAAATAATATTAATTAATCAAAAAAAAATAAAACAAAAATAAAAAAAAATTTAAAAAAAAATTAAAAAAAAAAAAAAATTTAATAAAAAAATTTAAAAAATAAATTTAATATAAAAAATTAAAATAATAAAAATAAAAAAAAAATTTAAATTAAAAATAAAAAAATAAAAAAAAAAATTATAATAATTAAAAAATAAAAATAAATTATAAAAAAATTAAAATATATAAAAAAAAAATTTAAATAAAAAAATATAAAAAATAAATAAAAATTAAAAAAATTAAAAAAAAAATAAAAAAAAATTTAAAAAAAATTAAAAAAAAATTATTAAAAATTTAAAAAAATAAAAAAAAATAAAATATAAAAAAAATTATAAAAAATAAATATAAATAATAAAAAAAAATCAAAAACATAAATAAAAATATAAAAATAAATAAATAAAATAAATAAAAAAATAAAAAAAATAAAAAAAAAAAATATAAAAAAAAATAAAAAAAAAAAAATTTAAAAAATAAAAAAAAAATAAAATAAAAAATAAAAAAAAAAAAATAAAAATAAATAAAAATATATAAAAAAAAAAAATTAAATTAAAAATATAAAAAAATAAAATAAATAAAATAAAAAAATAAAATAAAAAAAAAAATAAAATTAAAATTTTAAAAAAAAAAAATAAAATAAAATAAAATAAAAAAAAAAAAATAAAAAAAAAAATAAATATTAAATAAAAAAAAAATTTTAAAAAAAAAATATAAAAAATAAAAAAAATAAATTTATAAAATATTTTAAAAAATAAAAAAATTAAAAATAAAAATAAAAAAAAAAAATATTTAAAAATAAAAAAAAAAATATAAAAATAAAAATAATAAAAAAATTAAAAAATAAAATAAATAGTAATAAAAAATAAAAAAATAAAAACTTATAAAAAAAAAAATAATATTTAAAAACAAAAAAAAAATAAAAATTTTTAAAATAATAAATTATATAAAAATTAAAATAAAATTTAAAAATTATAAAAATTAAATAAAAAAAAATAATAAAAAATAAATTAAAATAAAAAATATAAATATAAAAAAAAATTTTCAAAAAAAATTTAAATAAATAAAAAATTAAAAATAAAAAAATTATTAAATAAAAAAAAAATTATAAAAAAAATAAAATAAAAAAAAAATAAAATAAAAAAAAAATAATAAAAAAAAAAATAAATAAAAAAAATAAAAAAATTTTAAAAAAATTAAAAAAAAATTAAAAATAAAAAATAATAAAAAAATAAAATATTAATTTATTATAAAAATAAACATAAAAAAAAAATAATTTTAAAAAAAATATAATTTAAAATAAAAAATAAAAAAAAATAATAAATTAAAATTTAAAAAAAAAATAAATAATATAAATAAAAAAATTAATTTTAAAATAAAAAAAATAATAAAAAAAAATTTTAAAATTAAAATAAAAAAATTAATAAATAAATTTAAATATAATAAATAACAAAATAATATTTAAAAAATTTTAAAAAATATTATTTTTAATATAAAATACATAAAAAATAATAAAAAATTTAAAATATAAATAAAAATTAAATATAATAAAAAAAATTAAAAAAAAAAAAAAATTAAACTAAATTAAAAAAAAAACATATATTATTAATAAAAAAAAATTCAAAAAATAAATATAAAAAATCAAAAAAAATATTAAATAAAATAAAACATAAAATATAAAAAAAAAATAAAAATTAATAAAAATTTTAAATAAAAAAAATATAAAAAAAAAATAAAAAAAAAATAAAAATAAAATATATAAATAAAAAAAAAATAAAAATATAAAATAAATAAAAAAATTTTTACATTTTTTTAAAAAATCTTAAAAAAAAAAAAAATTAAAAATAAAAAAATTAAAAAAAATAAAAAAAAATTTTAAAAAATAAATAAAAAACAATAAAAAAATTATTAATATATAAAAAAAAAATAAAAAAATTAAAAAAAATATAATAAAAAAAAATTAAATAAAAAAAAAAATTTAAAAAAAAAATAAATAAAAATATTAAAAAATATATAATTAAAATTATTAATATAAAAATAAATAATTAAAAAAATAAATTATAAAATTTAATAAATTAAAAAAAAATTAAAAATTATTTAAAAAAAAAAAAATAAAAAAAAAAATTATAAATAAAAAATTTTAATAAAATATAAATAAAAAAAAAATAAAAAAAAATTTAAAAAATTATAAATAAAAAATTAAAATAAGAAAAAAAATAATAAAAAAAAAAATTTTATAAAAAAAAAAAAAAAATTTAAATAAAAAAATAAAAAAAAAATTTTAAATATAAAAAAAAAAAATTTATAAAAAATATTATTATAAAAAAAAAAATAAAAAAAAAAAAATAATTAAAAAATTATAAAAAAATAAAAAATAAATATAAGAAAACCAATAAAAAAATTAAAAAAA
>JAIWJD010000007.1:2896540-2899040 GCA_022818045.1 Neotoxoptera formosana | reverse complement strand
AAAAAATTTAAAAAAATTATAAAAATAAAATAAAAAAATCTCTAAATAATAATAATAATAAAAAAAAATAAAATAAAATAAAAAAAATAAAAAAAAAATGTATAAATAAAATTTAAAAAATTTAAATAAAAATAAAAAATTAAATAAATAAAAAAAAAAAAAAAAAAAAAAAAAAATAAAAATAAAAAAATCAAAAAAATAAAAAAAATAAAAAAATTATAAAAAAAATTATTTAAATATAAAAAATTAAAAAAAAATAAATTTAAAAAATAAAAAAAACAAATATCAAAAAAATTAAAAAAAAAAAATTAAAAAAAATTTAAAAATAAAAATTTAAAAAATTTTAAAAAAAATAAATTAAAAAATAATTTAAAAAAAAAAAAAAAATTTTATAAAAATTAAAAATAAAAATATATAAAAATAAAAAATTTAAAAAAAATAATAAAATAAAAAAAAAATAATTATAAAAAAATTAAAAAAAAAATATAAAAAAATAATAAATTTAAATAAAAAAATAAAAAAAAATTCAAAAATTAATTATAAAAAAAAAAAAAAAAATTTTAAAAAAAAAAAAAATATAAAATAAAAAAAAAAAAAATAAAAAAATAAATTTAAAAAAAAATAAAAATTTTAAAAAAATAAAAAAAAACTAAAAAATTAAATTTTAAAAAAATATAAAAAAATTTTAAAAAAAATAAAAATAATAGATAAAAAAAAATAAAAAAAAAATATAAAAATAATAAAAAAATAAATAAAAAAATAAAATAAAAAAAAATTAAAATTTAAATTATTAAAAAAAAATATTAAAAAATAAAAAAAAAATAAAAAAAAATAAAAAAAATTTTAAATTAAAATAAAAAATTAAAAAAAAAAAAATAAAAAAAATAATATTATAAAAAATATAATAAATTAATAAAATAAAAATAAAAATTTAAAATAAAATTAAAAAAAAAAAAATAAAAAAAAAAAAAATAAAAATAAAATAAAAAAAAAAAAAAAAATCAAAAAAAATAAAAAATTTTCTAAATAAATTTATAAAAATAATAAAAAATTAAAAAAAAATAATTATTATAATATAATAAAAATAAAAATAATTAAAAAATTTTTTAAAATAAATTAAAAATAAAAATTATAAAAAATAAAAAATAAATTTAAAAAAATTTTTAATAAAAAAATAAAAATATTTTAAAAAAAATAAAAAATAAAATTTAATATTAATTAAAAAAAAAAAAAATTAAAATAAAAAAAATTTAAAAAAAAATTTTTAAAAATAAAAAATAAAATAATAAAAAAAAATAATTTTTAAAAAATAAATAAAAAATAAATAAAAAAATAAAAAAATAAAATAAATTATAAAAAAAAATATTAAATTATAAAAATCAAAAAAAAAAAAAAAAAAATATAAAAAAAAAAATCAAAAAAATTTAAAAATATAAAAAAAAATAAAAAATTAAAATAAAAAAATAAAATTTATATAAAAAATTTTAATATAAAAAAATAATAAATAATATTAAATTATTTTTAAAAAAAATAAAAAAAATAAAATTATAAAAAAATTTAAAAAAAAAAATAATATAAAATAAAAAAAATATAATTTAATAAATAATCATTTAAAAAATTAAAATATTATAAAAATTTTTAAAATAAATTAAAATTTAAAAAAAAAAAAAATTTAAAAAATTTTAACAAAAAAATATTAAATTAAAAAATAAAAATAAAAAATAAACTTTATAAATATATAAAATAAAAAAATAAAAAATATAAATAAATAAATTAAAAAAATAAATTTAAAATAAAAATAAAAAAAAAAATTTAAAAAAAATTAAAAATAAAAAAAATTTACTTTAATAAAAAAAAAAATAAATAAATTAAAAAAAAATAAAAAAAAAATTATATTAAAAAAAAATAAAAAAATAAAATTTTTAAAAAAAAAATAAAAAAATAAAAAAATATAAATTTAAAAAAAAAAAATAAAAAAAAAAAAAAAAATTAAAAAAAAAAAAATAACATATAAAAAAAATAAAAATCAAAAAAAAAATCTTTAAAAAAAATAAAAAAATAAATAAAAATAAAATAATAAAAAAAATAAAATTAAATAAAATCTATAAAAAATAAAAAAAAAAAAATATTTTAAAAATTAAAATTTAAAAATAAAATAATAAAAATTTTAAAAAAAAAATAAAAAAAAATAAATATAAAAAATTAAAAAAAAAAAAAAAAAAAATTTTAATTTTAATAAATAAAAATTAAAATAATAAAATATAAATAAAAAATTTAAAAAATAAAAAATAAAAATATCAAAAAAAAATAAATAAAAAATAAAAAAATATATTTTTAAAAATAAAATTAAAAAAAATAAAAAATATAAAAATAATAATAAAAATAAAAAAAATTTAAAAAAAAATTAAATAAAAAATAAAATAAAAAATAAAAAATAATAAAAATACAAATAAAAAAAATTTAAAAAAAAAAAAATTCAAAATATAAAAAATTTATTATA
>JAIWJD010000007.1:2886540-2889040 GCA_022818045.1 Neotoxoptera formosana | reverse complement strand
AAATATTAAAAATTTTAAAAATAAATTAATAAAATATATAAAAAAATAAAATACAAAAAAAAAATAAAAATTAAATAAATCTAAAAAAAAAAAATTTATATAAATTTTAAAAAAAAAATAAATAAAAAAAAAAATAAAAAATTTTTAAAAATATCAAAAAAAAAAATATTAAATAAAATAAAAAAATAAAATTATATATAAAAATAATTTAGAATAATTTAAAAAAAAAAAAAATAAAAAAATTTTAAATCAAAATATTTATAAAAAATTAAAATTAAAAAAAAAAATAATAAAAAAATAAAATAAATAAAAATAAATTAAATCTAAAATAAAATATTAATATTAATTTTAATAAAAAAAAAAAAAATAAATAAAAAAAAAACTTTAATAAAAGTATAAATAAAATAAAAATTAAAAAAAAAAAAAAATAATAAAAAATTAAAAATTTTAAAAATAGACTAAAATAAATAAAAAAAAAAATATTTTAAAAATAAATATTATTAAAAAAAATTAATAAATTTAAAATAAAAAAAAAAAAATATTAAAAAATTAAAAAAAATAAATAATTAAAAAGATTATAAAAAATAAATAATATTAATAAATATAATATTAATAATGAAACTTTTTATTATAATTAATTTATTTAAAATTAATTTATTAAAAAAATATAAAAAAAAAAAATAAAAAAATAGAATATATTTAAAAAAAAATAAAATAAAATTACTAAATATTATTATTAAATTATTTAAAATAAAAAAAATATAATAAATTTAATAAAAAATTAAAATATATATAAATCAAAAAAATTAAATTATTAAAATAAATTTAACATTTAAAATAAATACAAAAAAAAAAAATAAAATATATTATATAATATTATAAATTAAATATAAAACTTTCTTTAATTATAATAAAAATAGAAATATAATTAATTAAAATATAAATAAATCAAATGAAAAAAAATAAATATTTAATTAAAAAACTTAAAAAGAAATTTAAATACTAAATAAGTAAAAAAATAAAAAAATTTTAGTTAAATATAAAAAATTAAAACAATATTAAAAAATTTTATTAAAAAAAAATTAAAATTTAAAATAAAAAAATAAAAATAGAAAAAATTTTAAACATTAAAATAATTTTAAAAAATAAAAAAAATAAAAATTAATAATAAAATAAATATAAAAAAATATAGTTACATAAAAAATAAAATAAAAATTGATAATAAATTTAAAAAAAAAAATAAAAAAAAAATTTATCTCTATAAAAAAATAAAAAAAAATCAAATTTTATAAAATAAAAAAAAAATAAAAAAAATTTTGAAATAATAAAAAAAAATTAAAATAAAAAATATAAAAATTTAAAATAAAAATAATTAAAAATAAAAAACTTTTAAACTATTAAAAAATCAAATAAAAGTAAAAATAATAAATAAAAAATTTATAATATATAAAATAAAATAATAATTTAAAAATATATAAACATAAATAATATAAAAAAAAAAAAAAAATAAATAATAGATAAATCATAATTTAAAATCTAAATAAAATTAAATAAATAAAAAATATTTATTTTAATATTATAAATATAAATTTATAAAAATATAATTTATAATATATAAGAAAATAATATATAAAATAATTAAGTGTAAAAATAATCAAATATTAAATAAAAAAAATAATAAATAAAAAAATATAATCATTAAAAATAAATGAATATAATAAAAATAAAAAATAAAATCTAAAAAATATATAAAATAATATATATTATTATTATAATAATAAAAATAATATAATCAATATATAATATAAATAAAATAATAATATTAAAATAAAATTAATATAAATAAATTAATTAATAAAATATAAAAAAATATAAATATAAAATGATTGATTTATATAAAAAAAATAAATATATTAATAAAAAAAATCATATTATATTATAAAAGATAAAATAAAAAAAAAATTATAATTAAAATCAATTTATAATTAAATAAAAAAAATATAAAAATAAAAATATAAAATTATATAAAAAATATAAAATATCATTAATATAAATTAAAAAAATATAAATTTATAATATATTATTAAAATAAATAAAAAATATAAAAAAAAATAATAATATTTATAAAAGAATAAATATATAATTAATTAAATATTAATAATCATAAATATATAATTGTATCAATAATAAAATATAAATATAAAAAAACAATAAATTAATAAATATACAATTATAAAAATAATAATATTTAATAAAAAAAACTTTAAAAAAGTAATAATAAAATAATTAATATTTAAAAAAAAACTAAATTATATAAAATTAAATTTTTTAATATTTTATAAAAATTAATTATAAACAATAATAAAATATAAAAATAAAATATAATAAAAATAAATATAAAAAAAAATTAATTTAAAAAAAAAAAAATATCAAAATAATAATAAAATTAATTAAATCAAAATAAAAAAAAATTTTATATATTAAAATTAAATATATATAA
>JAIWJD010000007.1:2854763-2886440 GCA_022818045.1 Neotoxoptera formosana | reverse complement strand
AAAAAAAAATAAAAAAAAAATTTTTTTTTAAAAAAAATAAAATAATTTAAATAATAAAAAATTTTTTATAATTAGATTATTTATATTTTTTTTAAAAGATAATACAAATAATTAATAAAAATTACTTTTATTTTTAATTAAAAAAAAAAAATATATAAATTTAAAATTAAAATTAAAATTATAAAATAAAATTTATTATTTATAAATAACTAATTTATTATTTAAAAAAAAAAATATAATTAATAAATTTATTATAATTAATTTAATATTTTAAATAATTTATTTTTATTATTTTAAAAAAATAAAAAAAAAAAAAATTAATTTAACATTTTTAAAAAATAAAAAAAAAAAAATTTTTTTTTATTTATTAAAATTATTAATTATAAAAATTTATATAATTTTAAAAAAAATTATTAAATTAAACAATTAAAATTTTTTAATTAATATTTAATTTTTTTAAAAAATTAAGTAAAAAATTTTTATTTAATAATTTTTTTAAATTTTTAAATTTTTAAAAAGTCTTATTTATTTTAATAAAAATTAAATTTATTTAAATTAAATTTTTAAATGTAATTAATTTCTAAAAGTATATAAAATATTTAACAAATTTATTAAATAAAAAATTAAAATTTATTTTATTAAAACTTATTATTAATTTTTTTTAAATAAAATAAAATTAATTAATTAATATTACTTTAAAAAAATAATGAAAATTTTAAAAAATATAATATATATTTTATATTATAAATATTAATTTATATTTAAAAATTTAATAAAATTTTTAATAAATTAATTTTTAATATAAATATATCAAGATTTTAATTAATAATTTTTATATAAAAAGAATTTTTAAAATATATTTTTTACTTTTTAAAAATAATAAAACTTTTATTTAAAAAAAATAATATAAATTTATTATAATTATAATTTTTTAAAAAAATTAATTTATAAAATTTAATTAATTTATTTTATAAAAATAAATTTATAATATTTTTATAAAAAAAATATTAAATTTTAAATTTTAAAAAAAATAACTAAAATAATATCTCAATTTGTTAAATAATTTATTTAATTAATTAAATATATTTTAAAAATAATAATCAATTATTAAAATTAAAATAACTTAAAAATTAATTATTTTATTTAAAATAATTTTATGAAATAATATTTAAATTTAATATAAAATTTTAAATTTATTTTTAAAAAAAAAAAATTTAAATTATTATAAAAACTAATATTATTAAAAATAAAAATTAATTAACTAACTTTTATTATATATAAATTATTATAAAATTAAAATATTATATATTTTAAATTATTTTAATTAAAATATTATAAAAAATATTTTATAAAAGTTATAATTTATATTTTTTATAAACTTTTTTTTTTATTATTATCTTATATAAATTTTTCTTTATAATATATATTTAAATAATTATTTAAAAATTATATATATATTTTTTTTTTATAAATATTTTTTTATTTTGATTTTTTATTTATTTAATTTGATATTGATTATTTTTATTATTGATAGATTTTTTTATTTAGATTTTTTTTTTATATATATATTTATAGTGATTTTATATAATTTGTTATTTATATTTTATATGAGTTATTTATTATATGTGATTTATATATATTTATTATATGATTATATAAATTTTATTTATTAATATTATTATATTTTTGATTTATTGTTTTAAATTTATATATTATTGATTTGATTGATTATATTTTATTAAATTTTTTTGATTTATATTATTGTTTTATATTATATATTTTATTATTTTATTTTGATTATATATTTTTTTATTTATTTATATTATATTTATATATGATTATATATTTATTTTTATTTTATATTTAATTTTTTAGATATTGATTTTATATTATGATTGATTTATTAGATTATTTTATGGATATATTTAATATATTTGATATATGTTATTTAATTATTTATATTTTAAGGTTTTTATGTTTTATAATTTGATTATATTGATATTTTATATATTTTTATATTTTATTTATGATAATATTTATTTTTATTTATAATAGATATATTATTTATATTATTAATTATATTTTTTATATTATTTTATTAATTATAATTATATATAGTATAGATAATTTTTTATATTATATTTTTTATTTTATAAGATGTATTTATATTTAGATATAATTTTTATATATATATTGATTTTATTTATTATATTGATTTTATATATTTAGATTTTTTAGATTATATATATAAAATATTTATATTTTATAAATTTTATATTAGTATTTTATATATTTTTATATTAATTTTTATTATATTTTATTAATATATTATATTTTTTATTATTATATATATTTTATTATTTTTTTTTATTTAATATATATGTTAGATATTTTTTTTATATTTAATTTTTAATATATAATTTTTGATATAGTGATTTTATTGATTATTATTATTAAAAATATTATTTTTTTATTATTATATTTTATTTTATTTATATTATTTTTATATATTTTTTTATTTTAATTTATATTGAGATAATATTTTTTTAATTATGAATAAAATATTATTATTATATATTTATTATATTTATATAAATATTATTTTTTTATATTATTTTTTATTTTTATAATTTATTTTTATATAATTATTATATTATTTTTTTATATTTTTATTATATATTTTTTGTTAAGATTTATATTTATATATTATTTTTGATTTATTTTATTTATATTTTTATATTATATTGATTAATTTTTTATTTATTTATATTATTTATGTATTGGATATTTATATTTATTGATTTTAGATATTAAGATTATATTTATATATATAGATTTAATATTTTTATATATTTTATATATATATTTTAGATTATATATATATTTTTTATATATTATTAAATTTATATATATTTAGTTTTATTTTAATATAGTTTTTTTTTATAGATTTTTTTATTTATTTATTATATTATTATTGATTATTAATATTATTTTATATATTTTGATATTATTTATATATTATATATTTTTTTATTTGATATATAAATATTAATATTTTATTATATTTTATATGATAAATATTTATATATATTGTAATATTATTTTATGATATTTATATATTTAATTTTTATTTATTGATTTATTATATAGATGATATTTAAATATTTATATTTAATATATTATTGTTTTATTTATTATAATTATTTATATTTATATATATTTAATATATTGATTATTATTTTTTTATTATTTTATTATTTTTTTATATTTTTATTAAATTTAATTATATTTTTATTTTTGAATTATTATATTTATTATTATATATTTTATTAATTATATATGATATTTTTATTTTTATATTAATTTATATTATTTATTTTTTTTATTTTATTTTATTATTTTAATTTATATTATATATGATTAATATTATTATTTATATATTTTTATATTTTTTTATTTTATTTTATTTATATATTTTTTTATTTATAATTTTATAATAATATTTTTATTTTATTTATTTTTTAGATTTTATTATTTGATGATATTTATTATTATTATTTATGATTTTATTTATTTTTTTATTATTAATTTTTTTTATTATTTTATTTTTTATATATATTTTAAATTATTTATAATTATTTTATATATTTAAATATATATTTATTTTATTTTTTTATATATTTTATAATTTTATATAAATATTTTATTATTGATTTTTTTTATTTTGATTATTATATATTTTATTTGATTTTAATTATTTTTTATATTTAGTAATTTTTGATATTTTTTTTATATATATGATATATAATTAATTTATATTTATTAATGAATTTTATATAAATTAATATAATTATATTTATAAATTTAATTTTATATTATTTTTTTAATATTGATTTATTATATATATATATTTTTATTTATATATAATTATATTTATTTTATATTTTATAATTATTATATTATATTTATATTATAATTTATATTTTTTATTAATTTATAATTATATAAAATATATTTTTTTATTATATATTTATTTTATATTAATTATTATAGATATAATTTTTTTTTTTATTAATTATTTTTTTATATATATTTATATTTATAATTATTTATAGATGATTATTTTATTTATATTTTTTTATATTTATTAATATATAATTATATTTTTTATATATTTTATATTATTTTTATTTATATTTTATTATTTATATTTATTATATATTTATATTTATTATTTAAATTATATATTATATTTATATTTTTTAATAGATTTTATATTTATATATATTATATTTTTTATATTAAATTTATATTATTATAATTATATATATTATTTATTTTTTGTTATATTATTAATATATATTATTTATTATTTATTTATATTAATATATTATTTATGATTATTATAATTTTATTTATATTTTATAATTTATATTTATTATTATTAAATTTTATATTTTTTGATTTTATTTATATTTTTTATATATTTATATATTTATAATTATTATTATAAATATTATTAATTATTTAATAATTTTTATTATATTATAATTTATTATATTGATTATTATTTATTTTATAATAAAATATTTTATAATATATTATATAATATTATAATTTTATAAAATTATTAATATTATTTTTTTATTATTATTTATTTTATTAATTAATTTATAAAATTTTGATTATTATATTATTTTAATATTATATTATAAATTTTTATTTTGATTTTATTTATAATTTATAATATATTATTATTATATTTATATTATTTATTATATTTTATATTATATTTATATTTTAATTATTTTTTTATATTTATTTATATTTAATTATTATTAATATAATTTTATATATATTTATTATTTTATATATTATATTTTATGAAAATTTTTTAGAAATTTTTTATATTTTATTATAATAAAATATATTTTTAAATTTTTATATTTTATTATTTATATTATATTAATATTTTTTTTATTATTTTATATTTATAGATATATTATATTTATATTATTTTATATTATATTATTTATTTTTTATTTTATTTTTTAATGATAATTTATTATTAATTTATTGATTTTTTATTATATATTTTTAGATATTATATTATATTTTTATATGAATTTTATTGTATTTATATTTTTTATATTTTATTTTATTTATATATTATATATATTAATAAAATTATTTATTATTATATAAATTTAAATATATTTATGATTTAGATATTTAAATTTTTTTTTATTATTTATGATTATTTTTTTAAATTATATATATAATATATATTAATTATTAATTTATTTAATATATTTATTATTATTATATATATTATATCTTATGTTATATTATATTTTTTTATTTTTTATTATATTTTTATTTTTGATATTTTTATATTATATTATTTTTATTTATAATATATATTGATTTTATTATAATAAAAAATTTATTTATTTATATTATTATTTATTATTTGATTATATTATTTTTATTATATTAATTAATTATTTATTTTTATATTTTTATATATTTTTAGAATATTGATTTATTATATATATTGATATTATATTATAAATTATATTTTTTTATATTATTATATTATAATTATTATTTATTTATTTATATATATATTTTTATATTTTAATTTTATGAATTGATAATATTTATTATATTTTATATTTTATTATTATTTTTTTATATTATTTTTTATATTTATATAGATATTATTATAAATGATATTTATATTTAATTATTTATTATAATATATTATTATATATATAATATATATTTTATATATGATTATATTATATTTTTATATTTTAATTTGTATTTATATTATTTGATATATATTATTTATATTTTTAATTATTTATATATGATTAATTTATGATATTTAATATTTATTATATTTTTTATATATATATTTATTATATATTTTTTGATATTATTATTTATTTATTTGATATATTTATATTTATATTTTTATATGATTTTATATTTTATTTTAATATATTTTTTATTTTATTATGATAATTTTATATATTTATATTTATATTTTATATTATTATATATATTATAGATATATTATTATATTTTAATTATATATTATTAATTATTTATTATTTAATTTATTTTTATATTATTATATTTATATTAATAATTATATTTATTTATATTATATTATTTTATTATGTATTTAATTTTGTTATATTTTAATATTATGTAATTTTTATATTTATATAATTTATTTTTATATATTATATTTTATATGTATTAATATAATATTTAATTAATTATTATATTAATATTATTATTTTTTTTGATTATATTTATTTATATTAATAGTATATATATATATTTTATAATTATTATTTATATTATTATATTTATATTAAATATATTTTTTTATATTATGAATTTTTTATAATTATGATTTTTATTATATTATATTTATATATAATTTATTTTAATTATATTTTTTATTATTTATTATAATATTACTATATATTTATTATTTTTTATTAAATGATATTTTTATATGATTTAGATATTAATTTTATTATTATATATTTAATTATATTATATATTTATTTTATTTTTATTAAATTTTATTATGATATTTATTAATTTAATATATTATTAAATATTTTGGATATTTATATATTATATATTTTTTTATTTGATATATTTTTAATATGATATTTATATATGTTATATTTTTTTATATTTAATTATTTATTTATTTTTTTAAATTTTTATTATGAATTATTTATTTATGATATTTATATTATATATTTTTTTATATATTTAGTATATGATTATATTATTTTTATATTTATATAAATTATTTTATTATTATATATTATATATATTTTTTATTAATATATATATAATTTATTTATTATATTTTATATATGTTTATATTTATTATTTTTTTATATATAGATTATATGATTATTATTATATTATTAATTATTAGTTTATTTTATTTATATTTTTATTATTTTATATTTTATATATTATATTTATTATAAATGATAATTATTTATATATTATATTATATTTATATTAAAATATTTTTTTATTAATGATTTGTTATTTTTATATTTATATAATATATTATTGATGATTAATAAACAAAATCAAATCACAAAAAATTATTATTAATTATAATTTATCAAACAGCAAAATCAATTATTAATTATAATCAGATACAAACAAAAAATTGAACAACAAATAAATACCAAACAATACACACAACACCACAACAATAAACACAAAAAATCACAAACACACACACATCAAGGCAAACAAACACAACAACAAAAATCACAAAATCACATCTCACTCAAAAACACACAACGAACACAAATCACAAACAACACAACAAAAATCAAATCACACAAAACCAAAAACACAAATCAACACCCAAAAACAAAACAAACACCACACAATACAATCCACAACAAACACAAACACATACAACAACACACACACACACACAAACAACACACAACACAAAACAATAAAACAACACACAAAACACCAAACATCCAAAATCAAAACAAAACAACACCAACACAACTCACAAAAAAACACACAAAAATCAAACACAACACACACCAACAAAACCATCACAACCAAACAAAACAAATCACACAAAATAACACACAAAAAAAAACATCAAACATCAACAAATCAACAACAAAACACAACAAACACATAATCAAAACAACCACACAACATAAAACACCAAAACCATCACACAAAACAAAACCACAACAACAAAATCCAATCAACACAAAAACAAAACCATAAACACACAACAAACCCCAACACACAACACAAATCACACAATAACAAAACCACAAAAAAAAAAACAACCACAAAAAACCAATCACACAAAACAACACAAAAAACACACAAACAAAAACAACATACATCACACAAAAAAAAACAAAAAAAACAAAACAACACAACAAAAAAAACAAAAAAAAAAAAAACAATCAAAAAAACCAAAAATACCAAACACAACACAAACAACAACACACAAACTCACAAACACACACAACCAAAAAATCAAAAACCCAAAAAAACAAAACAACCCAAAACATCAAAAAACTCAAAAACACAAAATCAAACAAATAACAACCACACAAAAACACAAAAACCAAAAAAAACAAATACACAACCCACAAACACACAAAAAACAACAAACATCAAAACAAAAACACAAAAAAAAAAAAACAACCACACAAAACACACACACAACAACAAAAAAAAAAACACAAAACCACACAAACACACAAAACAAAAATAAACAAAAAAACACAAAAAAAAACAAAACACAACAAAAAAAAAAACACCACAACAAAAACCACACAACAAACACACAAACAAACCAACACAAAAAAAACAAAAACAACACACAACATACAACTAACAAAAATCACAAACTCAAAATTCACAAACACAACAAAATACAACAACACAACAACAACAACACACAACCAAAAACACACACACAAACACCACAACAACAACAAACCACTACCACACAACAAAAACAAACCCAACACAAAACAAACCCAAACAATAAACACAAAAACCAACAATCCATCACCAACCACACACAAAACAAAAAAAAAACACAACACAAACACAAAAAACAAAACAAAACAAAACAAACACACAACACAAAACCAAAAAACACACAAAACAAAAACCAACAAAAACAACCAAACACAAACAACAAAAAACATCACACAACACAAAACACAAACAACAAAACAAACAACAATTCAAACAAAAAAAAAACAAACAACAAAACACACACAAACAAAAACACAAAAAAACAACCAAAAACCAAAATCAACACAAAACAAAATCAAAACAAAAAACACAAACCATCAACAAACAAAAAAAACACAACACACCAAACAAAAACCAACACACAAAAAATCAAAAAACCCAAACAACAAAAACAAACACAAACAACACACAATCAAAACACCAACATCACACAAACAACCACCACAAAACACAAAAACAACAAAACAAATCAACAACACAATCACAAACACAAACACAGACACAAACACACACCAACAACAAACACAAAACACACAAACAACCAAAAAACACAAACTAACACATCACACACACAAAAACACCCACAATCAAAAAACAACACAAACAAAAACACAACAACAAACAACAAACACACACAAACACCCACAAACACAAACACAATCACAACAACAACAAAACCAACAACAAAAACAACCCCAACACAAATCAAAACACCACACAACAACACACAAACCAAAAACAACACCAATCACCCACCAAACAAAAAACAAAACAACACAAACACACCAACCACAAACCAACACAACAAAAAAAATCCAACAACACAAAAACATCACAACCAAACCATCAAAACAAAACAAAACCAAACCCAAACCCAAACACCCAAAACAACACAAAACAAAACAAACACAAACAATCACAAAAAAAACCACAACACCCAACAAAACATCAAAAAACAACACACAACAACAAAACCAAACCAAAACAACACACCAAAAAAAAACAAATCAAACAACAAAACAAAACAAACACAACAACCAAACACACACAAAAAACAACAAACAACAAATCAACCACAAAAAAATCAAACCAACACAACAATCAACCAAACCACATCAAACCAACCAACACCAAAAAACACCACAACAACACCACCCAACAAAACACAAAAAAACTCACACCAACAACAAAAAATCACCACAACCAACAACACACCAAACAACACCAACACAAAACAATCACACCCACAAACAAAACCAAAAAAAACACAACAAAAAAAACAACCAAACAACACAAAAAAAACACAAAACAACACACAAACAACAACACAAAAAAAAAACACCAAAACAAACACAACACCCACACCACAACAACACACAAAAACAAAACAATCCACAACAAATCCCCAAAAAATCAAAACACCAACAACACACAACAAAAACACAAAAAAAAACAAAAACACCAAAACACACAACACACAAAAACACACCAAAAAAATCAACACCACAAAACAAAAACAACCACACCCACAAAACCCAAACAAAAAAACAAACACCACAAACAACACCACAACAACAACACACAAAAACACAAAACACAACACAAAAACCAAACACACAACAAACACACACCAAAAACAACAACACACACCACCAACACAAACCAAAAACATCAAAAACCAACACATCAACATCACACACAAAAACACCAAACACCAAAACCAACAAACAAAACACCAACACAACACACAACACACCAAAACACAAACAAAACACACACCAACACAAAACACAAACACAACCACAAACCACAAACAAAAACACCAACACCAAAACAACAACACACACAAACAACAACCACACAAACCCAAAAAACAAACACCCACAAACACAACCACAAAAAACAAAAACACCAAAACAAAACCACACACAAAAAAAACAAAACCACCAACAACACAACAAAAAACACAAATCAAACACCAACCAAAACACCAAACACAAAACAACACAACAACCAAAACAAAAAAACAAACAACAAAAACAAACAACACCCATCAACAAAACACCAACACAACAAACAAAACAACACCAAAAAAAACACAACACAAAACAAAACACAAAAACAAAACCAACACAACCACAACCAACACAACCACACCCCACAAAAAACAAAAACACAACAAACACACCACAAACAAAACCAACAACCAACACACACAAAAAAAAACACACAAACAAACACACAAACAATCACAAACAAACAACAACCACCAAACACAAAACCATCACAAACCACACACACACCAAAACACCAAAACAAATCCAACAAACAAACACAAACAACACCCACCAAACAACACAAAAACACCACACAATCACACACACAAACAAACAAAACAACACAACAAAACAACACAAACAAACACACAACCAACAAAACACAACAAACACCAAAACAAACAAAAAAACCCACACAACACACAACACACACACCAACCACAAAAACCAAACAAACCAAACACACCCAAAACACACAACAACACACCAAACACCAAATCCAACACAACACCCAAAAACACACACAAACAAACAACAACACACAAAAACAACAACAAACCAAAAAACACCAAACACACACCAACAAAACCACACACAACAAACCAACACACCAAACCACACAACCACACCCACAACCACAAAACAAACAACAAACACACAAAACAACACAAAAACAAAAAACACAAACAAACCAAAACAAACAACCAAACAAAAAAACAACACAAAACACCCCAACAAACACCAACACAATCAAAAACAAAAAAAACCACAAAAAACACAAAAACACAAAAACCAACAAACACACAAAAAAAAAACAAACCCAACAAACAACACAACACACAAAACCACACAACACAAAAACACAACCCACAAAACCCACCAACACACACAACACAAACCCACACACCAAAACAAAACAACAAAAACCACCACACACAAACAACACAACAAACACAAACAAACAAAACAAACAACCAAACCACAAAACCAAACAAAACACAAAAACAACAACAACCAAAACAACACACAACCCACATCACCACAAAAAACACACACAACACAAAAAACACAACCAAAACAAACACAACCAAACACACCCCAACAAAAACACAAAAACACCAAAACAACCAAAAACCAAACACAAACACCAAAAAAAACAACACACCAAACACCAACCAACAACAAACAACAAAAAAACACAAAAACAAAAAACCAACAACCAAAACACAAAAACACAACAACAAACAACACCCAAACAAAACACACCCAACACACACACCCAACCAAAACCACCAACACAACACCAAACAAACCAACACCAACAACCAACAACACCAAACCACCACACACCACAAAACACCACAAAAACAACAACAACACCAAAACACACAAAACAAACACACAAAAACACACCACCAACCCAACACACAAACACACACCACACACAACAAACACAAAAAAAACCAAAAACCACAACAAAAAACACAACACCAACCACAACACACACACACAACACACACCCACAACAACACAACAACAACACAAAAACCCCAACCAACAAACAACACACAACACAACAACAAAAAACAAACAAACACACACACACCACAAACCCACCAAACCAACAAAACACAACACACAACACCAAAAACAACAACACACCAAAACACAAAACACCCCCACCAAAATCAAACAAACACAACACAACAACACAAAAACAACAAAACAAACAAAAACAAATCACCAAACACACAACCACAAAAAACACACAACAAACACAAACCCAAAAAAACACCAAAACAAACAAACACAAAACAAACCAACAAACACAAACACAACACAAAACACAAACAAAAACAAACACACCACAAAAACCAAACACAACACACAAACAAACACACCAAAAAAAACACACAACAACAAACACCAAACAATCAACCACCACAACAAAACCAAACAAAACACACACACAAAACACAACACCAACACCAACCCAAACACAAAAACACCCACAACACCACACCAACCAACACAACAAACAACAACAACAACACACAACACAACCACAACCAAACACAACCAACACACAACATACCATCCAACAAACCAACAACCAAAACACACCCACACACAAACACAAAACACAACACACACACACACCACAAATCAAAAAAAAACAAAAACCACCCACACACAACAAACCCAAACACACAAACAACAACAACACAAAAAAAAACACAAAAACAACAAAACACAAACAACAAACCACCAAACCAACAACACACAAAACACACAACAAAAATCCAACAAAAAAACAACAAACAACAACCACAACAACAAACACAACACCAAAAAACCAAAACACCACCAAACACAAAACAACCACAAAAAAACAACAAAAAACAACACCACAAAACACAACAAACACAAAACAACACAAAAAACCACAACCCAAACACACCCACCAAAACAAAACAACACACCCAACACACACAACCAACAAATCACACCAACAAAACACCCCATCACCACAACCAACAACACTCACAAACACAACAACAAAACCACCCCACAACAAACACAACACACACAAAAAATCAACACCACACACAACACCACAAAAACAAAACCACCATCAAACACCCAAAATCACAAACCATCAACCAACAACACAACACCACAAACAACACACACACAAATCAACAACACACACAAAATCACACCAAAAAAACACACCACACACAAAAAAATCAAAACACACAACAAACAAAACCACAAACAAACCAACACCACAAAAACAAACAAAAACAAACCACAAACAACACAAAACACAAAACAAACCCAAACAACACAACAACACAACACACACAAAACACAAACAACACAAACAACCCAAAACACCAAAAAAAAACACCCACACACCATCACCACAAACACAAACCACCACACAAACCACCACACAAAAATCAACCAACAACACACCAACACCCAAACAAAAAAAACAACAACAACCACAACAAAAAACACACAAAACACACAAACCCCCACACAACCACAAACCACACAACATCAACACAACAAACACACAACAACAACACACCACATCAACCAAAAACAAAAAAAAAACAACAATCCAAAAAACAAAAACAAACCACAAAACACAAAAACCAAACACAACAACATCAACAAACACACACCCAAACACAAACACACCCAACAACACACCACCAACAATACACACCAACAAAACACACAACCACAACAACACAACACAACCACACAAACAATCAAACAAAACAAACAACAAACATCAAACAACACACAAAAACACCAAAACAACACAACAAAACCACAAACAACACCACACACAAAAACAACACAACAAAAAACAATCACAAATCACCCAAACCCCAACAACACAACATCACAAACAAAAAAACAACACACACACAACAAAAACACAACACACAAACACACCAAACCACCAACACAACAACAAAAACACACACCAAACAAAAAACACAAACCCACACACCCAAAAAACACAACCAACACAACACAACAAAAAACACACAACACAACACCACAAAACACCAAACAAACAAACCAAACACAACACACCCCAACACCACAAACACCAACAAACAACCACACAACAACCAAACACAACAAAACCAAACACAAACAAACAACCACACCCACCAAAACAACAAACCAACCACCACAAAAAACAAAACAAACACAAACCACAAAAACACAAACAACACACAAAAAACCAAACACCATCAACACAACCCACACCCCAACAACACACAAAAAAACACACAACACAACCACAACACAAACAACAAACACATCAACCACCAACACAAAACACAACAACCACAAACAACAAAACAACAAACCACAAACAAAAAACACAAAAAACACAACAACACAAAACACCACCAACCAACAAAAAAAAAAACAAACACACAACACAACAAAACACACACCACAAATCACCAACAAAACAAACCAAACACAAAAACACAAACAAAAACACAACACAACCACCCCAAAAACAACAAACACAAACAACAAACACAACAACAAACAACACAACAAAAACACCAAACACCAACAAACACACAACACACACATCACACAACAAACAAAAAAACAACACACAAAAAAAACACACACCACAAACACAACCACAACAACACAACAACCAAACCACAACAAAAACAACACACCACACACCAAAACAAAAACACACAAAACACAAACAACCACAACAACCACCACACACACAAACAAACAAAACCACAATCACAAAAAAAAAAAAACACAACACACAACACCACCCAACACACAACACAACAACACAACAAAACACACAACAACAACACACAAACAAACAAACATCAACAACACAAAACACCCAAACCAAACACACCAAAAACAAAAAAACCACACAAACACACACAACCAAAAAACACAACACAACAACAAATCAACCAAAAACACCCCAAAAAACACACACCAAAAAAACAAAAAAAAACACCACACCAACCAACACAAAACACACACACACCCAAACACACAACACAAACAAAAAACAACACCAAACAAAAACACCAAACACAAACACACCCACAACAAACAACAACCAACACACAACAACAAACAACAACACACCAAACACACCCACAAACAAAAACACAAACACACCAACACATCAAACACACAACAAAACACAACACACACAACAACACAACCACCAAACAACAACAAACCACACAACACAAACACACAACACAACCACCAAAACACAAAACAAACAAAACACCAAACAAACACCAAAACACAACAAAACAACACAAAAACAAAACAACCAAAACACAAAAAAAAACCCAAAAATCACAAACACAAACAACAACACACAAAACACAACCCCAACACACAAAAAACAAAAACCAAAAAACACAAAACCCACACAAAACACAACACCAACAAAAAAACAACAACACACACACAACCACAACAAACAACAAAACTCAACCAACAAAAACACCACCAAAACACAACCAAAAAAACAAACAAACAACAAACCACCACAAACACACCACAACCACCAACACACAAAAACAAAAACAAAAAACACACAAAAAACAACACAACCAAAAACAAACAAAAAACACCCAACAAACACAACACCCACACACAACAACCACCACAAAAAACAAAACACACACCAACAACAAACAACAAACACACACACAAACCAAACCAAAACAATCACAACCAACACCATCAACCAACACAACAAACCAAAACAACAACAAAAAAACAACAAAACACACAAACAATACCCACACACACCCACAACAACACCAACCAACACAACAAACCAAACACACCCACACCACACAAACCAAAAATCAACAAATCAAAAACAAAACAAAACAAACACCACACAACACACACCACAACATCAACCCAACAAAAACACAAAACACAAAACAAACAACAAAAACACCCCAAACACAAAACAAAACACAAACACATAACACACACACAAACCAAACACAACACACAATCAACAACACCCAAACACACACCAAAACCAACACACACAAAAAAACAAAACACCAACACACAAAAACCACAACAAACAAACCAAACAAATCAACAAACAAAACACACACACCAAAAAAACACACCAAAAAAAAAAACAACCACAACCACACACACACAACAAACACCAACACACACAAATCAACAAAACACACAAACAACAATCAACACACAAATCAAAACCAAACCACAACCAAAAAACCACAACCAACAAACACACAACAAAAAAAAAAAACCACAACACAAAACACACCAAAAACACACCACAACACAAACAACAAAAACCACACAAAAACCAAACAAAACAAACAACACCCACACACACACAAACAAACACCAAAACAACCAACACACCAACACACACCAAAAACCAAAACACAAAACAAACAACACAAACACACAACCCACACAAACAAAAAAACACAAACAAAACACACCACCACACAACAAAAAACCAAACAACACACCAATCACCACACCCCAAAACACAACAAAAAACCACCAAACAAAAAACACCACAAACAAACAAAAAAAAACAACCAAAAACAAAAAAAACACCACCACACCAACAACCAACCAACACACAACAACAAACCAACCACAACAACACAACACACAAAAAACAAACACACACAAACAAAAAACCCACAACAAACACAAACACAAAAAAACAAAACACCAAACCAACAACACAACACCCAAACACAAAAACACATCCACAAAAAAACCACAACACACACCACAAACAACACACACAAACAACCAACACACAAAACACAAAAAACCAAAAATCACACAAAACACAAACACACACACAACAAAAACAACACACAACACAAAACACACCAACACAAACACACAAAAACACAACCACAACACACCAAAAAAACAACATCAAACACACAAAACCAACAAACACACACAAACACCAACAACCCCAAACAACACAAAAAAACAAAACACAAAACAAACACCAACAAACACAAAAAACCAACAACACCCAACAACACACACACACCACAAAACACCAACACACCCAAAACACACAAAAAACACAAATCACAACAACAAAATCACAAACACAAAACCAAAAACAAAACAAAAAACCAACAAAACACAAATCACACACACAAACCACAAAAAAAACAACCACACAAAAATCACAAAACAACACAACACACACCAACAAAACAAAAAAAAACCACAAACACCAAACACAAACCCAACCACACAACAAAAACAAATCAAACACACCCACAACACACAACCAACAACACACCACACAAACAAACCAAACAAACCAACAAAAAAAATCGACAAAACACAAACACCAACAACAACCACAAACACACAAAAACACACCCACACAACCACACACAAAAAACAACAAACAAACCACACACAACAACACAACACAACAAAAACAACAACAAACACCCACAAAAACACCACACACCACACACACAACAAACAAACAAACAAACAACAACACAAAAAAAACAAAACCAAAACAAAAACAAAAACACAACAACACAACCAAATCAACACCACAACAACCAAAACAACAAACACAAAACAACAAAATCACACACCCAAAACACACCAACACAAACACCCAAATCAAACAACACCAAACACAAAAAAACCATCAACACACAACAAAAACACCAAAAATCACAACAAACCAAAAAAACCACACAAACAACAAAAACACCACAAAACACACAACACAAACAACAACACAACACACACACACACACACACAAACAACAAACACACACACAAAACAACCACCAAAACAAAAAAAAACACAAAACACAAACCACAAACACACAAAACAACACAACACACAAAACACACACACCCAACAAACAAAAAAAAAAACAACACAAAAAACACAACAAAACACACAAACAAACAACAAACAAAAAACAACACAACACAACCCAACAAAAAACAAACCACAATCACAACAACACAACACCACACAACCAACAAACACAACAACAACACAAACAAAACAACACACAACACCAACAAACAACAACCACCAAAACACACAACCAAACAACAACACCACAACCACAAAAAACAAAAACACACACAAAAACACAAAATCAACCAAACAAAACAAAAAAACCACAACACAACACACACAAAAACAATCACACAAAACAACAAACACAACAACAAAAAACAAACAAAACAACAAAAACACAAACAACACACAACACAAAACACAAAAAAACACAAACAAACAACAAAACACCAAACCAAATTCAAAACAACAAAAACACAAATCACATTCACAAAACAACAACAAAAACAAAAAACAAACACAAAAACAACACACACAAAACAAAACACAAACACAACAATCAACAAACACACAAACACAAAAACAAACACCAACAAACACACAAACAACACAAACAACATCAACAAAACACACAAATCACAAAAAACACAAAAATAACAATTCACAAACATTCACACAATCAACACCAAAACAAAAAAACAACACACAACAAAAACAAAAACACACACAAACACAAAAACACAACAAACAACAAAACACAAACAAAAACACCACAACACAAAAAAACAACACAATCACAAAAACAAAGCACAAACCAACATAAACAACAAACACACAACAAAACACAAAATCAAAAAACCAACACAACAACAAACAATACACACCAACAATTCAACAAAAAACAACAAAAACATCAACAAAACAAACACAAAAACAAACAACAACAATCACATCAAAAACAAAACATCCACAACACACACACAACACACAACAAAACACACAATCCCAACAAAAAACAAACAACACACAATCACAACACACACAAACAAAAACATACACACAACAATAAAGCAAACACAAACACAAACAACAAAAACATCAAAAAACACACAAAATAACACCAACACACAACACATCAACAAACACAACAAAGACACAACACACAAACAACAAAAAACAAACATCACACAACACACAAAACAAACACACAAACACCAAACAAAAAAACAAACACAACAAAAACAACAACATCAACACAAACAACACAACACAAAAATCAACAAAACAAAACATCAACAACAAAACACACAAACACACACAACACAAATAAACACAAACACAAACAAATACACAACACACAATAACCAAACACAACACAACACAAACACACAACACAACAACAACCAAAAATCAAACAAACAAACAACAACAAACACACACATTCAAACAAAAAAAACACAATCAAACACACAAGAAACAAAAACAACTCACAAACACACAACAACAAAACACAACAAAACACATCACAACAAAACAAAAACAAACAACATCACACACAAAAAAAAACAAACACACAACAAACAACAACCAACACACAAACAAAAACACAAACACAAAAACAAAACAAACAACACAAAACACAAAACAACAAAATAACAACCAACAACAAAAAAACAACACACACAAAAAAAAATCAAAAAAGACTACACACAACACAACAAAAAAAACAACAAACACAACAAACAACAAACAAACAACAACATCAAAACACATCAACACCATCAAAAACAACAAACAAACAAAACAAACACAAACAATCACACACAACACAACACAAAAACAACAAACATAAAACACAACACAAATCAACCAACACAACACCCAAACACAAAAACACAACAAACAAAAAAAACAAAACACACAACAATCAAAAATAACAAAAAAAAACACAAGCACCAACAACACAACAAAAAAACAAACACAACACCAACACACACACAAACAACAAACAACACAAACCAATCACAACAACAAACACAACAAAACAAAACAAAACAACACACACAAAAACACAAACACAACAAAACAACACACAAACACAAACACACAAACACACATAAAACAATACAAAAAACACAAAAACACAAAACACAAACAACAACAAACAAACACCAACAAAAACACAACAACAAAACCAACAACACAAAACAAAACAACAACAAACAACAACACACACACAAAACAATCAAACAACACAAACAACAAAAACATAAAAAAAACAAACAAAACAACAAAAACAAACCACAAACAAACAATCACAAAACAAACCACACAATATACAACACAAAAACAACTCACACAAACACACACACAAAACACACAACAAACAACCAAAACAAACAAAAACAAAAATCACAAAACAATCCACAATCACACAAACAACAAACAACCAATCACAATCCCAACAAAACAAACAATCCAAAAAACACAAACAAACAAAAAACAAACCAAAAAAACACAAAACACAAACAATCACAAAATCAACACACAAAACACGAAACACAAACAAAAAACATCAAACAACAAAACACATAAAACAACCATAACACACAAAAAAAACAAAACAAATAAACAACACTTAAACAACACAAAATACAAACAATCAACACACAAACATTAACAAACCAAACACAAACAACAAACATTCACAAAAACAAAAACCAACAAACAACACCAACAACAAAACAACACAAACAACACACAACAAACAACACAAAACACAACAACAAACAAAAGAAAAAACCACACAAAAAAACAACCACACACACAAACACAACAATCACAAACAAACAAAAAAAAGACATACAACACAACTCAACACAAACACAAAACAAAAAAACAACCAAAAACAAAATCACCAAAACAAAAACAAACAAAAAAACAACAAACAAAACATAAACAACACAAAAAACAACACACAAAAACACACAAACACATCACAGAACAACAATCACAAACAAACATACACAATCAAACACAACACAAAAATACAACACAACACAAATACTCACACACAACAACAACAACACAACCACAAAACAAACAAAACACACACAACACAACAAACAACAAATCAACAAAACACAACAAAACAACACAAAACAAACAAAACAACAACCACAACACAAAAAAATACAACACCAAAACAACAACATCACAACAACTAAAATCACAAAACAACAAAAAACACCAAACACAAACATCACACACAACAAACAAACACACCAAACAACAAACAACATCAACAACAAACAAACACAACAACAAACCACACACCACAACAACAACACAAAAAACAACACAAAAAAATCAAACCACACAAATCACAAAACAACACAAACACACAAACACAACAAAAAAAACAAAACAACACAAACAACCAACACAACAACAACAAACAACAAAAAAAACACACAACACAAATCACAAACACACAACAACACAACAAGAACAACACAAAAACACACAACACAAACAACAATCAAAAACAATCAAAAAAGACACAAAAACAACAAACAACATCACAACAAACACAAAGAACACACAAAACAAAAACACAACACAAACACAAAGAACAAAAACAAACAACAAACACACAACAACACAAAAAAAACACAACAAATCCACAACAAAACACAATCAAAACAAAAACAACACAACAAACACACAAAACAAAACACAAACAACAACAAACAACCCAACAAACAAGTTCAAAAACACACCAACCTAAAAACACACATCAAAAAACAAACACAAACACACATCAAATCACACAACACACACACAAAAATCCACACACAAAACAAACAAAAAACCAAAAACCAAATCAAACACAAACACAAACAAACAAACAATACAACAACACACACATAAAACAACAAAACACACCAACAAACACAAAACAACAAACAAATCAACACAAAACACGAACACACACAACAAATCAACAAAAAACACACAACACAACACAAACACAACAGCACACAACAAACAACAAACACAAACAAACACTAACAACAAACACAAAAACAACAAAACACAACACATCAAACATTCAAAAAACAAAAAAAACAAACAACACAAACAACAAAACACCAAACAACACAACAAACACAAACAACAACAATAACAAAACAACACACATCACACAACACACATTAACAACACAACAACAAAAAAACAAACAAAAACAAACACACAACAAATCAAAACAAACACAACACAAACAACAAAACAACAAAACACACAAACAATCACAACAAAACAAAACAAAAATCAAAACACACAACACAACACACACAAACAACCACAAAACAACAACACACAAACACACAAACACAACAACACAACACACAAATCAAAACGACATAAAACATATCAAACACACAAAAAAAACAAAAAACACAAACAACACAAAACACAAAAACACATCACAAAACAAACCCACACACACAAACAAATCAAACCAACAACAAAAACATCACAAAACAAACAACAAAAAACAACAAACACACACCAATCAAAATCAAAACAACACAACAACAAAACACAAACACACACAAACACAAAACAAACAAAACAGAACAACAACAAACACCAACAAACAATCACAACAAACACAAACAACAAACAAAACAAAAACACACAAAAAAACACACAAACACAAACAAAAAAAACAACACAACACACACACAAATCAACAAACACAACAACAAACAACAAAACCACAGACACAACACACAACAAAACAACAAACAACACAAACACAACTTCACACACAAAAACAACAAAAAAAAAACACAAAAACCACAACACCACACCACACACAACAACAAACACAAACAACAAATCGAAACAAACACAACCACAGCAAATCAACAAAACAAAACAAATAAACACACAACGGAAACAACAAACAAACAAACACACATACACAAAACAGCAAAACAAACACAAAACAACAAACAACATCAAAACAAACACAAACAAAAACACACAACAAATCACACAACAACAAAAAACAAACAAAACAAAACACAACACAACAACAAAAAAACACCAAAAAAACACTTTCAACACACAAAAACAACCATCAAACAATAAACAAAACAATTCAAACACATACAACACACCACAAAACACAAACAAACAACAAACCACACAAACAAAAACACACAATTCAAGCCATACAAAAACACTCAAAAAACATACACACAACACAAACAACAAACAAAAAACAACAAACAAAAACAACACAAAAAACATAAAAACAAACAAACAAAAAACCAAACAACACACACAAAAAACACAACAAAACAAAACAGAACAAACACAAAAACACAACACACAAACAACAACACAAAACAAACAACACAACACAAACACAAAAACAAAACACAACAAACACAATCACAACACAAAACAAAAAAACATAACACAAAACAACAAACACCAACCAAAACAACACAACAAACAATTCAAAACAACACAAAATCAACACACACACAAACAACACAACAACACACAAAAAAAACAAACAAACACAAACAAACAAACAAACTAAACAACAAAACAAACATCAACAACAAACAAACAAAAACATATCACAAGCCACACAACACCACAAAACAACAACAAACAAACACACAAAACACAAACAAACACAAAAAACATCAAACACAAACACAATAACAACACACAAAACACAAACAAAACAAAAAACGCACAAAAACAACACAAACAACAAAACAACAAAAACACAAAACAAACACAAAAAACACATCAAAACAAAACAAACAAATCAAACACCACAAACAACAAAAAACAAAACAACACAAACCAACACACAATCAAACAAACACACAAAACACAACACAACAAACACAACAAACCAACACAACACAAACACAACAAAACACACAAACACAAAACAACACAAACGAAACAACAAACAATCCCAACACAAAACTTAAACCAAAACAAACACATCAAACAACAAAAAACAAACAACAACCACACCAAACAACAACAACACACAAACAACAAACAACAACAACACAACAAACAACAAAAAACAACAACAACACACACACACACACAAACACAAAACAACCAAACACCACAAAAAACACAACACACAACAACAACAAAACCAAAACACACAAACAACACAAACACACAAACAAACACAACAACAACACAAAAAACACAACAAAACCAAAAAAGATCAAACAAAACACACAAAACCCACAACAAACACAAAACAAAACAACAAACACAAAACAAATCAAACAACAAACACACACATCAAACAAAAAAACTCAAAAAAACAAAACACACAACAAAACAACCCACAAAACAAACATCACACACAAAAACAAAAAACAATCACCACACACCAACACAAAACAAAAATCAAAACAACACCAAAACACACAAAACAAAAAACACAACAACAACAACAACACAAAAAACCAACAACACACAAAACAACACCAAACAAACCACACAACACTCAACAACACACAAAATCCAAACAAAAAAACGAACAAAAACACAACAGACAACACAAAAAAAAAACAACACAAAAAACACACACAAACAAAACAAAAGAACACCCAACAAACAACAAAAAAAAAACCACAAACAAAAAAACAACATCAAACAACAAACACACAAAAACACACAATCAACAAAACACAACAACACACAACACAACAAAAAAAAAACAAAACACACAACACAAAACACACACAAAACAAAACAAAAAACAAAACAAAAAAAACAACAACCAACATCAACAACAAAACACACAAACAAAACACACATACAACACACAACAACACCAACACACACAAACACACAAAAACACACAAACAACACACAACACAAACAAAACACACAACAAAACACAAAAACACACCAACATAAAACAAAACAAAGCACAACAATACAAAAACACAACAAAACAAACAAACACAACAACACACAAACACAAACAATCAACACAACACACATCAACACAAAAAACAACAAACATACACAAAACAAAACAAACAAACAAATCACAAAAAAACACAACAAAACACAAAAACACAAAAAAAAACACAACAAAAAACATCACACAAAACCAAACAACAAACAAAAAAAAACAACAACAAACAATCAAAAACAAATCACAACACAAAACACAACAAAAACAAAACACAACAAAAAAAAAACAGCCAAAACAACAACAACACAACACAATCACAAAAAAAAAACAACAAAAACAAAAAACACACACAAACACACAAAACAACACTACAAAAAACACAAACACAATCACAAACAAAAAAACAAACACAACACAAACAACACAAACAAAAAAAAACACACACAAACAACAAAAAAAACACAACAACACAAAAAAAAAAACAAACAAACAAAACTAAACAAAAACACAAACACACAACATAACAAAAACAACACAACAAACAAAAAAACACAACAACAAATCACACACAAACACAAAAAAACACAAAACAACAAACAAACACACAAAACACACAAAAAAACAACAAACAACACAAAACTCAAATCAAACATCACAACACAAAACACAAAACAACACACAACAAAACAAAAATCAAAACACAAAAACACACAATCAAAACAACAAAACAACACAAAAAAAAAACACAAAAACACGAAAAAAAACAATCAAAAAACACAACCACAAACACCACACACACAACACAGCAACACACACACACACAACAAACAAAAAATCAAAACACAAACACCCAACACACTCAACACACACACAAACACAAAAAACACAACCAACAAACACCCAACACAACACACAAAAAACACAAAATCAACACCAAACAACCAAAACAAACAACAACAAACACAAACAAACAACAACATCAAACACACAATCAAAACAAACACAACAAACACAACACAAAACAAAATCACACAAAAACAAACAACACACAAAACAACACAAAACAACAAAAATCAAACAAACAAACAACAAAAACACAAACAACACAATCACACAAACACACAACACAACACAAACAAACACCACAACACACAAAATCACACAAACACACACACAAAACCAACACAACCAAACAAAACACACACACAAACACACACAACATCAAAACAAAAAATCAACACAAATCAAAACAAATCACACACAAAACAAATCAACAACCCACACAAAACACAACACACCAAACAACATCACAACCAAACCAACACAAACACAAAACCACAAAACACACACACACAACAACAAAACAACCCACAACCACAATCAAACCAAACACCAACAACACACACACAAAAACAAAACAAACAAAACACAAACAACACCCAAACAACATCACAACACCAAACAAACAACACATCACACACAACACAACAAAATCACACACAACACAAAACACACAACCCCACACAACAAACACAAAAAAAATCAAACACACACCAAACACTCAACAACCAAAAAACAACACACAACACACCCACAACACACAAAAACACACACAACAAAAAAAACACACACACACAACACAAACAATCAACCACACAACAACACACACACACAAAACACAACAAAACAACAACACCACAAACACCAACACACACACACACACAAACACATCACACACAACACACAACACAACAAAAAACACACACAACAAAACCAACAAAAAACACCACACAACAAACAATCAAACCATCACACACCAAAACAAACACACCACAACACACCACATCCAAACAAAACAACACAATCAAACACAAAACACAACACAACAACAATCACACAACACACATCAAAACAAAACACACCCAACACAAACACAAAAAACAAAACACACAACCAAAAAAAACACACAAAAATCACCACAACAAACCACACACATCACAACACAAAAAACATCACAAAAATCAAAAACACCACCACACACACAACACACAAAACAACAACACATCCACACACCAAATCACACAACCACACACACAAAAAAAACCAACAATCACACCAATCAACAACCAACACACAAATCACACAAAAACACAAAAACACACACAACACAACAAACAACCTCACAATCACACAAAACACAAACACACAATCAAACAACAAACACACACAATCACCAACACACACAAAACATCACACACAAAAACACACACAAACACCAACAACAAACACCACAAAAAAAACACAAACCACAACACACAACACACAACAAACAAACACACAAACAAACCACCAAACACAACACCACAAAACAAACCACCCAACACAAAACAAAACACACAAAACACAATCAACACACACACAAACAACAAAACAACCACAAAACAAAACACAACACACAACAAACAACACAAACACCCAAAACAAATCAACACAACAACAAAACAAACACCAAAAAACAACAACACACCACAACAAAAAACACAACAAATCACCCCACAACACAACATCACAAACCCCAAAACACTCAAAACAACAAACACACAAACACAAAAACACCACAACACACACACAATCACAACACAAACACAAAAAACAAACAACAATCAAACACAACCACCAACAACAAACACACAAACAAAACACATCACACAACAACCACAACACAACACCAAACAAAAAAACACACAAAAACAACAAAACCAACACACAACACAAACACACACAAACAAAACATCAAAACACACAAAACAACAACACAAACACAACACACACAACACCACAAACAACACCACAAACAAAACACAACAAACACACACACAACACAATCCACAAACACACACACAAAACAATCACACCACAACCAAACACAACAAACACAACACACAAAAAAAAATCAAACCACACACATCAACACACAACCAAACACAACAGACAACAAACACAACACACAAAAACACAAAACAACAAAAACAAACAAACAACAAAAACAACAACAATCAACCACAACACATCACAAACACACAAACAACCAACACACAAACACAACCAAAACAAACACAACCAAACACACAAAAAACAACACACAAAAAAACACAACCACACACAAACCAATCAAACAAAACAAACATCAAACACACACACCACACAACAACAAACCAAAACAACAAACAAAATCAACACCACAACAACATCACAAACACATCACACAAACACACAAAACACAAACACAAAAAACACACACACAAAACCAAAACAAAAACAAAAACACACAACAAAACACACAACAAAAACACAACACACAAAACACAAAACACACAACAAACAAACACAACAAAACAACAATCAACAACACACAACAAAACACAACACAAACAAAAACAACACACAACACACAACAAACACAAAACAACCACAACACACAAAACACAACAAAAACACAACAAACAACAACACACAACAAACCAACAACACACAAAACAACACAAAACACCAACACACACAAACAAAACAAAAACACAACAACACACAAACACACAACACAACACACATCACACATACACACAACAACACACACAATCAAACACAAAACAATCACAACCACACAACCACAAATCAAAAACCATCAAACACAAAAACAAACACATTCAAAACACCAAAAACACACAACACACACCAACAATCAACACCACACAACACACACAAAACAAAAACAAACAACAGAACAAAACACACAAATCATCAAAACACAAATCACAACAAAAAAACACACAACACACAAAACACAAATAAACAAACAACAACAAACAAAAAAACAACACAACCACAATCAAACACAAAACAACAACACACCAACATCAAACACAAACAACAAACACAAAACACAAAACAAACAACCACACAACACAACACCACAAACACAACAAACAACAACAACACAAAACAAAAACACAACACAAACATCCTAACAACAAGAAAAACAACAACAAACACATCACACACACAACAACAAACACACAAACAACACAACACACAACACACAAACCACAGCACAACAAACACCACACAAATCACAAACAACACACACAACCACACACAACAATCAAACAAACAACAAACCCAACACAACAAACAACACAAAAACAACAAACACAAACACAAACACAAACACACAGACACACAACAACACACAACATACCACACATCAAAACACAAAATCACAAACAAAAAAAACAAAACAAAACACAACAACACACAAACAAAACCACACACAACAAACACAAAACACACACAACAAACAAAAAACAACACACAAAATAAACACAACAACAAACAACAAACACAACAAAAACACACACAACACATCAACACATCACACAAAACAACAACAAACAAAACATCCACCACACAACAAAAACACTCACAAAATCACAAAACACAACAGGGACAACAACACCACACCAACAACAACACACACCACAACACACACATACACACAACACAATCAAACACACAAAAAAAAACAATCAACAAAACCAAACAAACCACTACAACAAACACACAACAACAAATCACAAAAACACACAACATCACACAACAATCAAACACACACAACAAAAAAACACACAACACAACAAACAAATCAAAACACACACAAACATCACACAACACAAACAACACAAAAACAACACAAAACACAAAAAAAACACACACACAACATCACAACACAACAAACACAACAACAAAACAACAACCAAAAAATCCACAACACAACACACACACAACACAACACACACAAAAAAACAAATCACAACAACACACAAAACACACACATCACAAACACAACAACAAAAACCAACACAAAACACAACAAACAACAACACCACACACCAACAACACAAACACACAACAAACAAACAACACAACAAAAACAACACACCAAACAACAACCCCACAACCAACACAAACAACAACCAACAACCTCAAAATCACAAACACAACAAAACAAAACAAACAATCACCACAAAAACAACAAAACACACACAACACACCACACAAACCCAACACAAACACAACAAAAAAAATCAAAAAAAAATCACAAAACAACAAACAAAAACAAAACAACAACAAAAAACACACATCAACACAAAACAAACACCAAAAAACAACCACATCGACACAACAAACACAAATCACACAACACAAACAACACAACAAGCACAAACAACACACACACACCAAACAATAACACACACACGCAACAACACCACAAACAATAACACAAAAAACAAAACAACAACAACACACACACAACAAAAAAACAAACATCCACACAACCACACAACATCAAACACACACAAACATCATCACACAAAACAAAAAAAACACAACACAAACACACACAAACAAACACACATCAACACAACAACACACAACAAACCACACAAACACAACAACACACACATCCACAAACACAACAAACCAACAACAACACACATCACAATCACAAACAAAAAAAACACAAAATCACAATCCAACACAAACACAAAATCAAAACACACACACACAAAACAACAACAACACAAATCAACAAAAAATCACAAATCAAAACCACAACACAAAACAACACACACGAACATCTACAACAAACAAACACAACAAACAACAATCACCACAAACACAAAAAATCACAACACAAACACACACACAACACAAAATCACACAACATACCAAACAAACAAACACACAACACAACAAAACAACACAAAACACAAAACAACCACAAAAAAAACACCACACACAACACACACAACACACAACACAACAATCACACAACAACACAAAAAACACACACCAACAAAACACAAACATCAACAACACAACACAAACAAAACACAAAACAACAACACAAACAACAACACAAACAACACACAAATCAACACAACAACACATACAACACAAAACAACACACACAAAACACAAAACACAAAAACACACAACAAAAAACACACACAACAACACAAAACAAAACACACACAACACACAACAACAAAACACACACACACACAAAACAACACAAACAACACATACAAACACACACACAAACAAACCAACACAACACAAAAACAAACAAAACACAAAACAACAACAAAAACACAACACACAAAAAACACAACAACAACAACACAACAAACAAAACAAACACAACAACTCAAACAACAACAAACACACACACAAACACATCACAAACAGAAAACACACAACACACCCAACACACAAACAAAACAACACAAACACACAAACACACATCAAACACAACAAACAACAACAACAAACAACAACACAAAAAAACACACAACACACAATCACAACAAACACACACACAACACAAACACACCAAAACAATCAACAAAAACACAAACATCAAACAACATCAAAAACACACACACCAAAAATCAACAAAACAACAAAACAACACAACAACACACAAACAACATCAAACAAACACACAAAAACACAATCAAAACAACACAAAC
>JAIWJD010000007.1:2835569-2854663 GCA_022818045.1 Neotoxoptera formosana | reverse complement strand
TATGTGCTTTGTTGTTGATTGTTTTTTGATTAGTTTTTTTTTTTGTTTGTTTGTGTGTTTTTGTTGTACTGTGATAGGTTTTTGTTTTTTTGGTTTGTGTTTTGTTGTGGTTGATGTTTTTTGGTTTGCTGTTTGTTTTGTGTGTTATTTGTTTTGGTTGGGTGTGCTTTATGTGTTTATTGTGAGGTTTATTTTTTTTTTCTTTGTTAGTTGTGCTTTTGTTTGTTGTTGTATGTGTTTTGTTGTGTGTGGTTGATTTGTTGCTTTTTGTGTTTTTTGTGTTGTTTTTGTCTTTTGGTGTTCTGGTGTTGTTTTTTGTTTTTTTTTGTTTGGCTTGTTATTTTGTTTTGTGGTTTTTTTTTTTTTGTTGTTTGTTTTTTGTTTTTGGTTGTTTGTCTGTTGTTTGTTTGTTGTGATGGTTTGTTTGATTTGTTTTTTTGAGTGCTTTTTTTTTGTTTTTGTTTTTTGATTTTGTGTTGTTTTGTTGTGGTTGTGGCTTTGTGTTGGTTGTGTTTTGTTGATTTGTTGTATGTTGTTGTTGTTTGTGCTTGTTTTGATGTTGCTTGTTTTTGTGTTTTGTTTTTGATTTTTGAGGAAATGTTTGGTGATTTGTTGTTTTGTGTGTTATTGTGTGTTTGTGTTGTGTTGCTTGTGTTTTTTCTTGTTGGTGTTGTGTTCTTGTTTTGTTTGTTTTGTTGTGTTTTGTTGTTTGTTTGGTTTTTTTTGATGCTGTTTTGTTTAATTGTGGTCTTTGTGTATTGATTGTTTGCTTTTTGCTTGTTTTCGTGGTTGTTTGCTTGATTTTGTGTTTGTTTGTTGTTGTTTTTATGTGTTGTGATGTTTTTGTTGTCGTCTTTTTGTTTTGTCTTTGATTTGTTGTGTTTTCCTTTTTTTTGTGTGTTTGTTGTTATTTTTTTTTTGATAGTGCTTTGCTGACTTTTTGTGTTGTGTTTTTGTTGTTTTTTGTCTTTGTGTTTTTGTTGTTTGTGTTTTTTTTTGTGTGCTTTTGTTTTTTGTGTTTTTGTGTTGTTTTGTATTTGTTTTGTTGTTGTTTTTGTTTTGTTGTTTTTTTTTTTGTTTTTTGTTTTTTGTGATGTGTGTTTGTTTTTTGTGTTTGTTGTTTTTGCTTTTCTGTTTGGTTTGGGTGTGTTTTTGTTTTTTGTTTGTGTTCTTGTTTGTCTTTGCTGGTGTTGTTTTTTATTTGTTTTTTGTTGTTTTTTGCTTTTTTTTTGTTTTTTGTTGTTTTGTTGTTGTTTCTGTTTTTGTGATTTTGTTTGTGTTTTTTTTTCTGTTTTTGTGATTTTGTTTTTGTTGTGTTCGTTGCTTTCTGGGTTTTGTTTGCTTTTGTGTGTGTTTTTTCTTTTGTTTTTTTTTTTTTTGTTTGTGTTTGTTTTTTTTGTTTTGTGTTTGTTTGCTTTGTTTTTGTGTTTTGTTTTTTTTTTGTTTTTTGTGTGATTTGTTTGTTTTGTGTTTGATTTTTTTTTTGATGTGTTGTTGTGTGTTGTGTTTTGTTTTGTGTTTGTTGTTTTTTTTTTTATTGTGTTGTTTGTGTGTGTTTTTTGTTTGTTTGGTGTGTGTTTTTGTTGATTTTTTGTTTTGTTTTTTTTTGTTGTTGTGTGTTTTGTTTGTTTTTGGTGTTTTTGTTGTTTTTTGGTTGTTCTGTATTTTGTTTGTTTGTTGTGTTTTTTGCTTGTTGTGTTTGTTTGTTGTTTTTTTTTGTTTTTTTGTTTTTTTTTTTTGCTTTGTGTTATGTTTTTTTGTTTGTTGTTGTTTTTGTGTTGTGTGTTGATGCTTGTTTTTTTTTTTTGTGTTTCTTTTGTGTTTGCTTGTTTTTTTTGTTGTTTGTTTTGTTTTGTATGTTTGTTTGATTGTGCTTTGTTGTTTGTTTTGTTTTCTGTTTTTTTGTTGTTTGGTGTTTGATTTTTTTTGGTTTGTTGTTGTTTATATTTTTTTTGTTTTGTTTTTTGTGTTTTTTTGTTTTGTGTGTTGTTTTGGTTTTTTTTGTTTTTTTATGTTTTTGTTTGTTTTGTTTGTGCTTTGTGTTTGCTGTGTTGTTTTGTTAGTTTTTTTGTTGTTTTTGTTGCTTGTGTGTTGTTTTTTTTTTTTTGTTTTTGTTTTTTGTGTGTTTTTTGTTTGTTGTTTTTTTTTTATTTTGTTTTTGTGTGTTTGTTTGTTTTGTCTTGTTTGTTTTGTGTTGTGCTTGTTTTGTTTTGTTGTTGTTTTCTTGTGTTATTTTTTGTTGGTTGTTTCTTGTTTGTTTGTGTGTTTGTATGTTTGTGTTTGTTTCTGTTTTTGTTGTCGTTATTTTGTTTTTTTGTTTGATTTGTTTTTGATTTTTGCTTTGTTTGTTTGTGTTTTTTTTGTTTGTTTTGTTGTTTTATTGGTTTTTTTTTTGCTTTGTTTTGTGTGTTTTTTGTTTGTGTTTTTTTTTGTTGTTTTGCCTTGTGTGTTGTTTTGTGTGTTTGTTTTTTTTTTTTTTGTTGTTGTGTGTGTTTTTTTGTTGTTTGTTTTGTTTTTTGTTTTTGTTTGTTGTTGTTTGTGTTTTTGTGTGTTTATTTGTTTTTTTGCTTTTTGTTTTTGTTGATTTTTTTTTTTGTGTTGTTTGTTTTTTGTTGTTTTGTGTGTTTTTTTTTTGTTTGCTTGTGTTTGTTTTGTTGCTTGTTCATTTTGTTTTTTTTTTGTTTTTTTTTGTTTGTTTTTTTATGTGTTTGATTTTTTTTTTTTTGTGTTTTTGTTTTTTTGTTTTTTTTTGTGTTTTTTTTGTTGATGTGTTGTTTTTTTTTTTTTTGTTTTTGTTGCTTTGATTTGGTTGTTTTGTTGTTTGTTGTGTTTTTTTTGTTGTTGCTTTTTTGATTGTTTGTTGTTTTTTTTTTTTTGGTTTTTTTGTTTGTTTATGTTTGTTGTTGCTTTGTGTTTTCTTGGGGTTGTTTTTGTGTTTTGTTTTGTGTGTTGTTTTTTTTGTGTTGTGTTTGTTTGTGTTGTTTTGTTTTTGTTTTTGGCTTTTTTGTGCTGGTGTTTTTTTTTTTGTTGTTTTGTTTGTGTGTTCTTTGTGTTTTTTTTGTGTTTGTTTGTTGTTTGATTGTTTGTGATGTTTGTTTTTTTTCTTTTTTGTTCTTTTTTTTGTTCTTTGTGTGTTGCTGTTTTTGTTTTGTTTTTGTTGTTTTGTTTTTTGTGTTGTTTGTTTTTGTTTTTTGCTTTTGTTTTGTTTTATTTTTTTTGTTTTTGTTTGCGTTTGCTGTTGTTGTTTTTGTTGTTTGTTTGTTGTTTTTTTTGATTTGGTGTTATGTTTGTTTGTTTTTTGTTTGTTTGTTTGTGTTTGCTGTTGTTTTGTTTTTCCTTGCTTGTTTGTATTTTTTGTTTTTTGTTTTTTTGTGTTTTTTTGTTATTTTTTGTTGCTTTGTGTTTTTTTTTTTGTGTTTTTTTTGTTGTTTTTTTTTTCATGTTTGTTTTTATTTGTTTTGTGTGGTGTTTTTGCTTGTTTGTTTTTGTTTTTGTTTGTTTTGTGTATTTTGTTTTGTTTATTGTTTTGTTTGCTTGTTTTTTTGGCTTTTGTTTTGCTTGTATTTTTTTTTTTTGTTTGTTTGTTGTGTGTTTTTTTGTTTGTTTTGTTTGTATTTTTCTGTTTTTGTTGTGTTTTTTGATTGTTGTGTTTTTTTGTTTGTTGTTGTGTTTTTTTTTTGTTTTTTTTTTTCTTTTTTTTTGTGTTTGTTTTTTTTGTGTGTTTTGTTTTGTTTGTTTTTTGTTTTTTTATTTGTTGCTTTTTTGTTTTTTGTTTGTTTTTTTCTTGCTTTTTTTTTTGGTTTGTTTTTTTTTTGTGATTTTTTGTTTTGTGTTTTTTTTTGTTGTTGTTTTTGTGCTGTTTTGATGTTTTGTTTTTTTTGTGCTGTGTTTTTTTTTTTTTTTTTGTTTTTTTTTGTTTTCATGTTTTGGTTGTTTTTTTTGTTGTGTGTGTTGTTTTGTTGTTTTTCTTTTTGTTTGTGTGCTTGTTTGTGTTTTGTTTTTGTATTGTGTTGTTTTTGTTTGTTTTTTTGTTTTGTGTTGATTTTGTTTGCTTTTTTGTGTGTGTTTGTGTTTTTCTTTTTGTGCTGTTTTTTTTGCTTGTGTTTTGTGATCTTTTTTTTTTTATCTTTTGTTTTTTTCTTGTTTTTTTTTGTTTGTGTGTTGCTTGTTTTTTTTGTGTTTTGCTTTTGTGTATTTTGTGTTTGTTTTTGTTTTTTTTTTTGCTTTTTTTGGGTTGTGTCTTTTGTTTTTTGTCTTTTGTTTTTATTTTTTTGTGCTTGTTTTTTTTTGCTTTGTTTTTTTTTTGCCTTTTGTTGTTCTTTTTTTGTTTGTGTTGTTGTTTTGTTTTTTTTTTGTTTTTTGTTTGTGTTATTGTTTGTGTTCTTTTTATTTGTCTTTTGTTTTGTCTGGTTGTTTGTTTGTTGTTTTTTTGTTTTTGTTTTGTTTCTTTTTTTTTTTTTTTTTTGTTGTGTGCTTGTGTGGTGTTTTTTTGTTTGTGCTTTTTTTTGTTGTTGTGTTTTATTTGTGCTTTTTTGGATTTTTGTGGTTTTTGTTTTTGTTTGTGTTGGTGTTGCTTGTTGTTTTTGTTTTTTTGTGTTGTGTTGCGTGTGTGTTTGTGATTGTGTTTTTATTTTTTGGTTGTTGTTTGTATTGTTTTTGTTTTTTCTTTTGTGTTGTTTTTGGTGTTGATTGTTTTTTGTTTTTTTTTTGATTGTTTTTTGTTTTTGTTTTGTTTTTTTGTTTGTTTGTGCTATTGTTGTTTCTTTTTTGTTTTGTGTTTTTTGTTTGGTTTTTGTCTGTTTTTTGTTATTTGTTTTGTCTTGTTTTTGTTTGCTGTTTTGTTTTTTTTTTTTTTTGTGTTTTTGTTTTTTTGTTTTGTTTTTTTTTGTTGTTTGTTGCTGTTTTGCTTTGTTTTTTTTGTTTTTTTTTTTTTTTTTTTTTTGTTTTGTTTTTGTTTTGTGTTTTGTGTGTGTGTTTGTTGTTTTTTTGTTGCTTTGTGTTTTTTTTTTATCTTTTTTCTTTGTGTTGTGTGTTTTTGTGTTTTGCTTTTTGTTTGTTGTTTTGTTGTTGTGCTTTTTGTTTTTTGTTTTTGTGTGTTTTTTTGTGTTGCTTTTTTGTTGTTTGTTTTTGTTTGTGTGTTTTGTTTGTGTGTTGGTTTTGATTTTTTTTTTGCTTTTTTTTGTTTTTTTTTGTTTTGTTTTGCTTTTGTTTTGCTTTTTATTGTTGTGTTTTTGTGCTTTTTTTTGTGTCTGTTTTTTTGTTTTTTGTTGTTTTGTGTGTTTTTTTTGTGTTGTTTGTTATGTTTTTTGTGTTGTTGTATTTGTTTTTGTTTTTTTTTTTGCTTTTTTTTTTTTGTGGTGTTGTGTGTTTTTTTGTTTTTGTTTTTGTGTTTTGTTTTTGTTTTTTGACTTTTTGTGTTTTTGTTGTTTTGTTGTTTTTGTTTGTTTTGTTTTTTGTTGTTTTTTTGTTGTTGTTGTTTGTGTTTGTTTGTTGTTTTTGTTCTGCTTGTTTTTGTTGATTTCTTGTTTTTTTGTTTTGTTTTGTTTGTTTTTTTTGTGATTTTGTTTTTGTGTTTTTGTTTTTTTTGCTTGTTGTTTTTTGTTTGCTTTTGTTGTTTTTTGTTTGTGTGTTTTGCTTGGTTTGTTGTTTTGTTGTTTGTTGTTGTTTTTGTGTGTTGTTGTGTGTTGTGTTTTGTGTTTTGTTTTTATTTTTTGTTTTTGTTTTGCTTTTTTTTTTTGTTTTTTGTTTTTTGTTGTTGCTTGTGTGTTGGTTTTTTTTTGCTTGCTGTTTGTGTTTTGTTTTTTTTTGTGTGTGTTTGCTTTGTGTTGTGTGTTGTTTTTTGTTTTTGTTTTTTTGTTTTTTTGTGCTTTTTTGTTTTTTTTTGTTTGTGTTTGTTGTTTTTTTTTTTTTTGTTTTGTTTTTTTTTGTGTTTTTTGTGTTTTTGTTTTTTGGTGTTTTTTTTTTTGTTTTTTTTTTTTTGTTGTCTTTTGCATGTTTGGTTTTTTTGTGTTTTTTTATTTGTTTTTTTTTTGTGTCTTGTTGCTTTTTTTTTTGGTTTTTGTTTGTTTTGTTTTTTGTTTTTCTTGTGTTTGTTTTTTTTTGTTTTCTTGTTTGTTTTTTGTTGTGTGTGTTTTGTGCTTGTTTGTTATTCCTTTTTTTTTGTTTGTTGTGTTTTTGTTTGTTTTGTGTTTTGGTTTGTTTGCTTTTTTTTGTTTTTGTTGTGTTTGTTTGTATTTGTGCTTTTGTTTTGCTTTGGATTTTTGTGTTTTTTTTTTTTCTTGTTGCTTGTTTTGTTTTTGTTTTTGTTTTGTTTTGTTCTGTTTTTTGTTTTTTTTTTGTTTTGTTTGGTTTTTTGATTTGTGTTTTTGTTTTTTTTTTGTTGTTTGTTTTGTTGTTTTTGTGTGTTTTGTGTTTTGGTATTTTTTGTTTTTTTGTTTTTGTTTTTTGTTGTGCTTGTTTTTTTTTTGTGTTTTTGTTTTTTGATGCTGTTTTTTGTTTGTCTGTTTGTTTTTTTTTGGATTGTTGTGTTTTGTGCTTGTTTTTGTTGTTTTTGTTTTTTTCTTTTTTTGTTTTTGTTTTGATTTTGTTTTTGGTTGTGCTTTATTTTCGCTTTTTTTTGTGTTTTGTTGTTTTTTTTCTTTGTGTTTCTTTTTTGTGGAGTTTCTTTTGTTTTGTTTGTTTGTTTGTGTTTTTTTTTTGTTGTTGTTTTTTTGTTGTTTTTGTTTTTTTGCTTTGTTTTTTTTTTGTGTTTTTCTTTCTTTTATGTTTTGTTTTTTTGTGTTTGCTGTTTGTTTTGTTTTTTGTTTGTTGTTTGGTGTTTTGTTTTTGTTTTTGTTTTTGTTTTTTTTTTTGTTTTTCTTTTTTGTGTTTGCTTGTTTTTGTGTTTTTTGTTTTTTGTTTTGTGTATTTGTGTTTTTTGTTTTTTTTTTGTGTTTTTTGGTGTTTTTTTTGTTTTTGTTTTTTTTTTTTGATGTGTTCTTGTTTGTTTTGTGTTTGTTTTTTTTTTGTTTTTTGTTTGTTGTTTGTTTTTTTGTGTTTGTGTTGCTTTTTGTTTTTCTTTGATCTGTGTTTTGTTGTTTTTTTTGTGCTTTTTTGTGTTTTTTTTGTTTTTGACTTGTTTTTTGTTTGTGTTTTGTTGTTGTTTTTTTTTCTTTTTTTGTTTTGTGTTTTTGTTTTTTTTCTTGTGTTTTTTTTTTGTTTTTGTGTTTTTTTTTTTGTGTTTCGTTTTTGTTGTTTTTTTTTGTGCTTTTTTTGTTGTTTTGTTTCTTTTGGTTTTGATTTTTGTTGTTTTTTTTTTGTTTTTGTTGTGTTTGCTTTTTTTTTTTTTTGTGTGTGTGTTTTTTTTGTTGTTGTTTTTTTTTTGTTTTTTTTGTTTTTATCTTTGTTTGTTGTGTGTTGTGCTTTTTTGTGTGTTTTGTTTTGTTGTGTGCTTGTTTTGCTTTTTGTTTTTTTTTGTTTGTTTGATTTTTATGTTTTTTTTTTGTCTTTGTTGTGTTTTGTTTTTTGTGCTGTTTTTGTTGTTGTTTGTTTTTGCTTTTTTTGTGTTTTTGTTTTTTTTTTGCTTTTTGTGTTTTGCTTGTTTGTTTTTTGCTTTGTCGTTGTTTTTGTGTGTTGGTGTTTTTTTTTGTGTTGTTGTTTTTTGATTGTGTTTTTTTTAGGTGTTTGTTTGTGTTTTTTTTGTTGTTGTGTTGATTTGTTTTGTTTTTTGCTGTGGTTTTTTTTGTTTGCTTTTTGTTTTTGTGTTTTGTTTTTGTGTGTTTGTTTGTTTGTTGTTTTTTTGGTTTTTTTTTTTGTGGCTTTTTTGTTTGTTTTTTTGGTTGTGTTTTTTTTTTTTTGTGTTTTTTTTTTTTTGTTTTTGTGTTTTTTGTTTTTTGTGATTTTTGTGTTTTGTTTTTGTTTGTTGTGTTTGTTGTTGTGGTTTTTTTTTTTGTTTGTGCTTTTTTTTTTTATGTTTTGCTTGTGTTTTTGTTTTGTTTTTGTTTTTATTTTTTGTGTTTTTCTGGTTTTGTTTTTTTTGTTTTTTTGCTTGTGTGATGCTTTTTTTATGGTTATTTTGTTTGTGTTTGTTTTTTGTGTTTTGTTTGCTTTTGTTTTTTGTGTGTGTTTGTGTTGTTTTTTTTTTGTTTTTTTGTTGCTGTTGTGTTTTGTTTTGTGCTTTTTTTGCTTTTCTTGTTTTTTTGTTTGTTTTTATTTGGTTTTTTTGTGTTTTTTTTTGTGTTTGTGTGTTTTGTGTGTGTTGTTTTGTTTTTTTGCTTTTGTTTTTTTTTGATTGTTGTGTGGTTGTTTGTGCTTGTTGTTGTTGTTTTTTTTTTTTTCCTTGTGCTTCTGTTTTTTTTGTTGTTTGTTTTGTTTGTTTTGATTTTTGTGGTTTTTTGTTGTGTTTTTTGTGTTTGTGTTTTTTGTGTGGGTTTGTGTGTTTTTTGTTTTTTTGTCTGTTTGTGCTTTTTGTTGTGTTTGTTTTTTTTATTATTTTTGTGTTGCTTTTTTTGTGTTTTTTTTTGTTTTTTTTGTGCTGTGTTGTTTTGTTTGTGTTTGCTTGTGATTTTTTTTGTTGTGGTGTTTTTTTTGTTTTGTTGCTTTTTGTTTGTTGGTTTTTGTTGTGTTGTGTTTTTTTTGTTTTTTTGTTTGTCTGTTCTTTGTTGTGTTGCTGTTTGTTGTTTGTTTGCTTTGTTTTTGTTTTTTGTGTTTTTGTTTTTGTGTTTTTTTGGTGTTTTTTTTTGTTTTGTTTTTTGTTTTGTGTTTTTTTGTGTGGTTGTTTTTTTTGTGTTGTTTTTTGTTTTGTTGCTTTTTTTTTTGTTGCTTCTGTTTTTTTGTTTTTTTTTTTTCTCTGTTTTTGTGTTTTATTTTGTTTTTTTGTGTTTTTTGTTGTTTTTGCTTGTTTTGTTTGTTGTGTTTGTTTTTGCTTGCTTTGTCGTGCTTTTTTGTTTTGTTGTTTTTTTGTTTTGTTTTTTTGCTTTTGTGTTTGTTGTTGCTTTTTTGTGTTTGTGTTGTTGTGTTTTCTTTGTTGTTTTGTTTGTTGATTTTTGTTTGTTTTTTCTTTTTGTTTTTTTTGTTTGCTTTTTTGTGTTGTTGTTTTGGTTTTTTTTTTTTGTGTGTTTGTTGTTTTTCTTTGTGTTTGTTTTTGTTTTTTTGCCTGTATTGTTTATTTGTTTTTTTTTGGATCTTGTTGGTGTTTGTTTGATTTTGTTTGTTGCTTTAGTGATGTGTTTTTTTTTGTTTTTTTCGTTTTTCTTTGTGTTTTTGTGTTTTTTTTTTTGTGTTTTTCTTGTATGTTGTGTTTGTTTTTTTGTGTGGGTTTGTTTGATTGTTGTTTTGTTGTTTTTGTATTTTTGGTTTGTTGTTGTTTTTTTTTTTCTTGTTTTTTTTGTTATTTGTGTTTTGTTTGCTTTTTTTTTTTTTGTATTTTGGATTTCGTTTCTTTGTGTTTTTTTGTTGTTGTTGTTTTTGCTTTATGTTTTTTTTTTTGCCTGTTGATTTGTGCTGTTTTTTGTGTTTTTTATGTTATTTGTGTTTTTTTTGTTTTTGCTTTTTGTTTTTTATGTGTTTTTTGTTTGTTGTGTTTGTTTTTTTTTGCTCTGCTTTCTTTTGTTTTTTTGTTGTGTTTTGTTTGTTTTTGTTGTGCTTTTTGTTTGTTGTTTTTGTTGATTTTTTGTTGCCTTGTTTTTTTGTGATTTGTGTGTTGTTTTGTTTTTTTTGTGTTTGTTTGTTTGTTTTTTTTTGATTTTGTTGTTTGTGTTTTGTCTTTTGTGATTGTTTGTCTGTTGGTTTTGTTTTTTTGTTCGTTTTTGCTGTTGTTGTAGTTGTGGGTTTTATTTTTTGTGTGTTTCTTTGTTTGGGTGTTTTTTTTTGTTGTTTTTTGTTTTGTTTTTTTCTAATTGTTTTTGTGTTTGTTTGTTTTTGGTTTTTTTTATGTGCTTTTTGTGGATTTTGTTGGGCTGTGGTTTTGTTTGTTGCAATTTATTGGGGCTTCTTTTGATTTTGTTTTGCTGTGTTTTTGTTTATTTTGGACGTTGTTGCTTTTTGTTTTGTTTGTTGTTTTTTTGCTTTGAGTTTTTTTTCTAGTTGTTTTTGTTTTTTTGACTGTTTATTATTGCTTTTCATTGTTTTTGTTTGCTTTTTGTTGTTTTATGTTGTTTTGGGCTTTATTGCTGTGTTTTTTTTTTGTTTTTGTTTTTTGTTCTATTATTTTCCTTGTCTGATGCGCCATTTTTGCTGTGGGGGTTGTTGCCCTTTTGATTGTTTTTTTTGGGGGGGTTGTTTGCTGCTTGTTTTTTCTGGGGTTTTGTTGGGTTTTTTTTGTGTTTGTTTGGGGGGTTTTTTTTTTTTTTTGCTTTTTTTTTGCTGTCTATTTTTGTTTTTTTTTGCTTTGGTGTTTTTTTTTTGGGGGTTTTGCTGTTTTTGGGTTTATGTTGGTTGTGCATATGTTTATATTAGGGGGTGTTATTTGTTTTTGCGTTTTTTTGCATGTTTGCTTATTTTTTTATTTTTTCCTGTTTATTTTGTTGCTTTGTTGTGCTATTTGTATGGGGGTGATTTTGGGGGGTTTTTTGTGTTTTTTTGGGTTTTGTGTGTTGTTTGGTTGTTTCTTTTTTTTTTTTGTGCTTTTGCAATTTGTTGCTGGGTTTTTTTTATGGGGTCTGTTGTTGCTCTGTGGGGTTTTTGTTGTTTTATGGGGGTTTTGTGCACTGTTTTTTTGGCGTTTGGTTTTGGTTGGTTTGCTTTTTTTGGGTTTTGTGGGTTTTGTTTTTGGTTGCTTATTTTTTGTTGTTTTTTTTATTTTATTTTGTTTGTTTTTATGTGGGGGTATTTTGTTTTTTTTGCTTGTTTGTTTTTGTGTGGTTTGTTGCTGTGTGTGTGTGTTTCGTTTTGGGACGGATGTGGTTTTTGTGTTGTGGGGTGCTGCTGGACGTGTTGCTTTTGCGTTGTGGGTTTTTTTTTTTTGTTTTGCTTCTTGGTTGGGGGTTTTTTGTTTTTTTTGGGGTGGTGACCTTTTGATTTTGTTTTTTTTTTTGTTTTTTTTGTTTTTTTTTATTGCTCGTTGTTTGTTTGTTTTTTTTTGGTTTTTATTTTATTTTGTTGTTTTGTGCAGGCATTTTTTGTTGTGGGGGTTTTTTGTTTTTTGCTGATGCCATCGGTTTTTTTTTTTTTTTGTTTTTTGGGTTTGATTTGGTTTGTTTGCATGTCTTTGGGCATTTTTTTTTTGCTCTTTGTTGTTGTGTTTTATTGTTGTTTGTGTTTTATTTTTTTTCTCTTTTTTGCTTTTGTTTGCTTGTGTGGTTTGCGTTGTTTTTTGTTGTGTGTGTTTTTTTTTTTGGCTTGTGTTTGCATTTTTTGTGTTTATTATTGTTTGTCGCTTTTTTTATTTGCTTTGGGTTTTGGGGTTTTTTTTTGGGGGGGTTTTTGTTTTTTAGTTTTTTTTTTGTTTTTTTTGGGGTTTTTTTTTTTGTTGTTTTGCTCGGGTTTTTTTGGGGGGGGGTTTTTTCTGGGGGTTTACTTCTATGTTGCTTGCTTCTTTTGTTTGGTTTGTAGTTTTTGTTTTCTGGCTTTTATGCTGCTGTTTGTTTTTGCCCTTTTTGTGTTTTTTTTTGTGTTTGCTTAGTTGCTGCTTGCTTTTTTTGTTTGTGTGTGTGTGCTTTGCTTTGCTGTGAATTTTATATTTGCAATGCTTGCCTGCTTAGTTTTTGTTGTTTTTTTTGTTGTTTGTTGTTGTGTTGTGTTTTGCTTTTTGGGTTTTTGGTTGCTGCATTTTTTGTGCTTGGTGTGTGTGGCTTTTATTGCTTTTTTTTTGTGTTAATGCCTTTGCTTTGTTTTTTGCTGTTTTTTGTTCGTTTTAGTTTTGCTGTGTTTTCTTTTGTTTGCTTTTTGTTTTTTGTGTGGTACTCTATGCTTTGCATTCGTTATTTTGTTTTATTTTTTGTTTTTTTGGTTTGCTTGTGTCAGTTTTTTGTGTTGTTTGTGATTGTTTGTGGTCTTGCCGTTTTTTCTTTTTGTTGCTTTTGTGTTTTGTGTGTGTTGTTGTTGCTATGCATGCCTTTTGTGCTTTTTCTGTTGATTTGCTTTTTGCTTTGTGTTTTATTTTTTCTTATGGGCTTGCTTTTTGGATTGTGCTAAATTTTTTTTGTTTTTTGTGTTTTGCTTTTGATGTTTTTTTTGTTATTTTTGTTGTTTTTTTTCGCCTGCTTTGTTGCTTGTTGTGCAAATTTTTTTTGTTTTTTGTTGCATTTTTTTTGTTTTTTTTGTTTTTGTGTTTTTTTTGTTGTTTGTTTTATTTTTGTTTTTTTTATTTCTTTTTTTGGCTTTTTTTTGTTTTGTTTTTATTTAATTTTGCATGTTTTTGTTTTTTTTTTTTTCGGGGGGGGGATTTTTTTAGTTTGATTTAGCCTGTTGTGTTTTTTTATGTGTTGCTTTTTTTTTTTTTTTGGCCTGTGTTGTTGTTGCCATTGTGGTTTTGTTGTGTTTTTGACTGTTCTTTTTTGCTGCAAGTTTTTTAGGGCTTTTTTTTTTGCATTTTTCTTTTGTGGCTGTTGGTTTGCCTTTTTGCTTTGCATTTGTTTTGCTTGCTGTTATTGATTTGTAGCCCTTTTTTTGTGTTTGTTGTTTTTTTTTTTTTTGTTTTTTGGCTTTTGTTATGTAGTTGTTTTTGTTGCCTTTTGTTTCTTTGTTGCTGCCTTTTGCCTTTGGTTTTGTGGTGCTTGTCTGGTTTTTGTTTTTTTATTTGGCTTGTTAGTTTTGTTGTGCTTGTTTGTTTTTTTTAGGTTTTTGCTTTGGCTTTTGTTTGTTATTGCCTGGTTTGTTGCATTGTGTTTGTGCCGTTTGGTTTGCCACTTGTGCTTTTTTTTGTTTTTTGGTGTGTTTTTGTTGCTTTGATTTGTTGCTGTTGCTTTTTGTTGTGTTTTTTTTTTTGCATTTTTTAGTGTTTTTTTTTTTTTTCTTTTGTGTTTTTATTTTGTGCTGTTGTTGTATTTTGCTTGATGTTTTGCTGTTGTTTTGGATTTTGTATTTGTTATGTTTTTTTTGCCCGCTTTATATTTGTGCATATGTTTGCCTGTTTTTTGTTTTTTGTTTTTTGTTTTTATTCTTTTTTTTGCTCTTTTTTGCATTTCTTTGCATTTTGTTGTGGGTTTTTTTGCTATTGTTTTGGGTGTTTGTTATTTTGTTTTTTTGTTTTTTTTTGCTGCTGTTTGTTTTTGTTGTTTTTTTTTTTTTGCTATTTTGTTGCTATTTTTTGCTTTTTAATTTTGATTGCTGACTTTTGTTTGCCCATTTTTTATGCTGTATGCTTTTTGTTGTTTGTTTTGCATTGTTCGCTGTTTTTTGCTTTGTGTTGTTGTTTTTGCTTGTTTTTGCCTTTTGCTTTTTTTTGCTTGATTTGTTTTGCTGTTATTGTGTTTTTGTTTTTATGCTTTGTTTTTTTTTTGTTTTTGGCTTTGTTTTTTTTGCGTGCTTTTTGTGTGTTTTGCTTTTATTTTTTTTTTTTTTTTTTTGTTTGGTTTTTTTTTGCCCCTTTTTTTTATTTGCCTTGTCTTTTTGCTTTTGTTTTGCTGCTTTATCTGTTTATTATGTTCTTGGCTTGCTTTTTGTGTTTGTGTTGCTGTTTTTTTTTTTTTTGTTTGTGTTTGTTTTTTTTTTTGTTTTGTTGTTGCTTTTGCTTTTTTTGCACTGTTGTTGCTTGCCTGTTTTTTGCTTGCTGGTGTTTGTTTTTGCTTGTATTTGCGTGTGGTTTATTTGTTTTGTGACTAGCCTCTGCATGCCTTCTTTTATTGCTTTGTTTTCGTTTTTTTGCATTGTGCTTTTGCTTTGTTGTTGTGTTTGCTTTGCATTGTTTCTGCTTTGCTGTCGTGTTTGCTATTTGTTTTTTCTGTTTTTGCCCTTTTGTTGCGTGTTTTTGTTTTTGCTTATTTGGCTTTGTGTTGCTTTGTTTTGTCTTTTTATTGTTTTTTTTGTGTTTGCTTTGTTGTTGCTTTTTGCTGTGATTGTTTGTTTTTGCTTGTGTTTGTTTTTTTTTTTATGTTTTATTGTTGTTTTTTTTTTTTGTCTGCTTTTTGTGATATTTTTTTGATTGCTTTGTTTTTTGTTTTTGTGTTTTTGGTGCTTGCTCTTTGATGTGTTGTGATTTGCTTTTTTGTTTGCTTTATGTGCCTTGTTTGGATGTTTTGTTCATTGTGTTGTTTTGTCTTTGCCATGCCTTTTTTTTTGATTTGGTTATTGTTTTGTTGCATTTTTTGTGCTTTTGGTTTTTTTTTGGCCTATTGTTGCCTTTGTGTTTTGCTTTTTTTTTTTGTTTGTTTTTTTTTAGTTTTGTTTTGCATTGTTTTTTGTTGTGCTTGTTGTATTTTGATTTTTGCCTTTTGTGTATTATTTTGAATTGGTCTGATGTTTTTTGCATGTTATGGTTTTTCTGTTTGTTTTTTTGCTTCTTGTTTTGCTGCCTTGTGCTGTTTCTATTTCCCTTTTGCTTAGTGTTTTTATTTTTAGTGCTTTTGCAGGTGTGTTTGGCTTGTTTTGTGCTTTTTTTGTAGTGTGCTTTTGTTTGTGTTTTTGTGCTCTTTGTTGTGTTGGCATTTTTTTGTTTAATTTTTATTTTTTTTCTTGTAGTTTGTGTGTTGATTGCTTTTTTTTTTTTTTTTGATTCTTGCTTTTGCATTTTTGTTTGTTTTTGTTTGTCTTTTTATTTTTGCTTTTTTTGTTTTTTTGGTTTAGTTTGTTGCATGTGTTTTTGTTTGTATTTTGTTTTTAGCTTTTTGCTTTTTATGGTGTTGTTTGTGTAGCATTTGCTCTTGGTTTGTGCCTTTTTGGTTTTTGTGCTTTTGCTTGTGTTTTTTTGCCTGCATTTTGCTTTTTTGTTTTTTTTTGCAAATTTTTTGACTTTATGTAGTTGTTTGTTTTTTGTATTTGTGCTCCCTTTTGCCCTTGCTTTTTTTATGCTTTGGTTTTTGCCCTTTTCTTGTTTCATTTGGTGTTTGCTTTGTGCTTTTGTCGTGTGCTTTTTTGGCTTTGTTTTATTTTTTTTTTGCTGGTGTTTTTTTTTCTTTGTGCTTTTTGCATTTGCTTTTTTTGAATTTTGTGCCTTTTGTGCCCACGTGATTTTTTTTTTTGATTTGCCTGTGTTTTGCATTGTGGCATTATGCGTTTTTTTTTTGTTGGTTTTGCTCTTGTGCTTGGTTGTTTTTTTTTGCATTGTGCCTTTTTTGATGAATTTTGTTATTGCTTTATGTTTGTTTATGCTTTTTTTGTTGTGTGTCTGTTTATTGCCTTGATTGTTTTGCTTGCCATTTTTTTTTGAGCTTGTTTTTTTGCTTTGCTGCAATTTGTTTTGCTTTATTTTGTTTTTGCTGCTGTTTTTTTTCTTTATGTTGTGTTGTGTCTTTCTGTGACTATTGCTTATGCTTTTTTTATTGCTTTTTTTTTTTTTTTTGCTGTTGCATTTTTTTGTGCTTTTATTTTTTTGCTTTTTGCTTGATTTGTATTTGTTGCTGTTTTTTTGCCTTGCTTGTTGCTAGTTGATGCTTTTTTTAAGGTTTGCTTGTTTTTTGTTTGCTTTTTTGTTTGCCCCGTTTTGTTGTGTGGTTTTTGTGCTGCTATTCTTTTTTTTTTCTCTTGCGTTTTGTTGTATTTTTTTTTTTTTTTTTGGTTGCGCATTTGTTTGGTTTTTGATTTTTGTTCTTGTTTGTTTTTTTATTGTTTCTGTGTTGTTCTTTTGCTTTTAGTTTGTTTGCACTTTCTTTTTTTTTTTGCTTGCTTTTTGCCTTCATTTTGTGCACTCTTTATTTTGTTTTTTTTTGCTTTGTATTTCTTTGCTTTTTGACTGTTGGGTTCTGTGTTTTTTTTTTTTTTATTTGCATTTTTTTGCTTTTTTTGTGTTTTGTTGCTTTTTGCTTTGCATTATGCTGATGTTGTCGCGTTTTTCGCTTTGTTTGCCTGCTTGTTGCAGTTGTTGTTTGTGTTTATGTTTTTTTTCTTGCTGTTTGTTTTTTGAATAGTTGTTTGTTTCTTTGTGTGCTTTTTTGTACTTGTTTTGTTGTTTTTTTTTGTGTGTTGTTTTGCTTGATTTTTGCATTATTTTGCTTGCATTTTTGACTTATGTTTGTTTTACTTGTTGTTATCTTTGTTGTTTTTTGATTTGTTTTTTTTTTTTTGGCTTTTGTTTGTTTGCTGTTTGTTGTACTAGTTTTTTTCTGCTGCTTGTTTTATTGCTGTGTTTGTGGTCTGCTTTTGTTTGTTTTTTTGTTTTATGTTTATTTTTTTGTATTTTTTGGCTTTGCTTTGCTAATGTTTTTTTGCTAAATCTTTTTGCTTTTGTCTTAGCCGTTGTTTTTGCTTTGATTGTTTTTTTTGTTGTTGCTGTACTTTTTTTTTTTTGGTTTGTTGCCATTTTTGGTTTTTTTTTTGTGTTTTTTTTTTTTGTTTTTTGTTTGTTGTTTTTGTAAGCCTGTCTTGGCCTTTTATTTGTTTTCCTTGTTAGTTCTTTTTCTTTTTGCTGCATTTTGTTGTGCTTTTTTTTTGTTTGCTGTCTTTTGTTGCCTTTGTTTGATGTGTTTTTTTATGTTTTATTGTGCTCTTCTTTTGACTGTTGTTTTGTTTTATTGCTAGCTTTTATGTGGTTTTGTTGTTTTGTCTTGTTTTTGCTTTGTGTGCTTTCTTGCTGCTAATTTGCTTGCTATTTTTGTTTTGTGTGCTTCTTTTTTTTTGTGTTTTTGTATGTTTGTTGCATTGTTTTGTGTGTTTTGCCTGTTTGTGTTATGCTGTGTTTTTGTTCTGTTGTTTTCTGTTTTTTTTGACTGTTTTGTTTGCTTTTTTTGCTTTTTTGTAGGCTTTTTGCACTTTTGCTTTGTTGTTTTCTTGTGTTTTTTTTTTTTGGTTGCTTTTGTTGCATTTTCTTGATTGATAATATTTGTTTGTGCCGTTTTGCTTGCTTTTATTTTATGATGGTTTTTTGTATTGTTGTTTTTTTGTGCTTTTGTGTATCTGTTTTTGCTCCTTATTTTGCTTTTTTGTGTTGTTCTTTTCTTTTGGCTATTGTGTGATTGCCAATGTGTTGTTCTAATGGTGCTTTTTGCTGCTTTTGCTTGCCAGTTTTGCAATAAGTCCTTTTGATCTTTTTTTTGTTGCTGTATTGTGTGCTGTTTGTTTTGTTTTCTTCCTTTTGGTCATTGTATTTGCACTTTTTTTTTTTTGCATTTATTTTCTTTGTTTTTTGTTGTGTCTGCTTTTTGTTTTGCCTATGTGCTGTTTGTTTAGTTGCTTTTATTTTTTTTCTTGTATTGTTTCTTTATTGTTGCTTTGTGGTTTTTTATTTTCTGTTTTGCTTTTTCTGTGCTTTGTTTTCCTTATTTGCTTTTTGTTCTAGCTTCTGCCTTTTTGTTTTGTTGCAGTTTTTGTTTTGTTTTTCCTGCTTTTGCATTGCCTTTTGTCGCCTCTTTTTGCATTGTTCTTCTTTGTTTTTGTGTTTTTTCTTTTGCTTTTTGCATTTGTTTTTCTCTTTCCTTTTTTTTTGCCTGTTTCTTGCTGTGCTGTTGTTTTTTTTTGTTTTATTTATTTTTGTTTTGCTTGTTTGCTATTTTTTTGTTGTTTGTTATGTGCCTTTTGTGTTTTGACTATGTTTTGTTTTTGCTTTGCTGTGCTTTTTTTTTGCCCTGTTAATCTTTGCCTTTTTTTTGTCTTTTGTTTTGCTTTCATGCACTTTTTCTAGCTGGGCATATGTTGACATGCTGTTGCCTGCTTTTTGTGTTTTTTTTGTTGTGCTCTACTGGCTTTTTTCTTTGTTTGTTTTGTTTGTTGTGTGCTTGTATTTTTTGTATTTTGTTTGTTTTTTTTCTCTTGTTGCATGCATGTTTGTTGTTTGCCTCTTGTTTCTCGCTTTTTTTTTTTGCTCTTTTTTTTGATTTGGTGTTTGTTGCTTTGCCTGTGTACTTTATATTGTGCTGTTTTGTTTATTTTCGTATTACTTTTTGCCATTTTTCGTTTTTGCTGCATTTTTTGTTTTTTTTGTTTTTTTGCTTTTGGTTTTGCCAATTTGTTTGGCTTTTTTTTTTGTGTCTTTTGTCTGTGTTTTTTGTTGTGTTTGTCATTGTGTTTTTGCCCTGTTTTTGATGCTTTTTTGTCTTTCTTATTTGCTGTTATTCTGCCTTTCTTTGATATAGCTTTGTTTTTTTTTTTTCTTTGTTTTTTTCTTTTGCATTCTGTTGATTTGTGGCTTTGTTTTTTTTGTTTTTGCTGCTTTTGGTTTTTTGCATTACTTTTTTGGTTGCTTGTTTGTGTATTTTTTTTGTTTTCTAGTTGTTCCCTTTTTTTTTTTTGTTTTTTTTCTGTTTTCTTTTTTTTGTTTTTTTCTTTTTTTTTGTTCGTTGCTTTTGATTGTGTTTTTTTTTTTTTTTGGTATCTTGTTTTGTATTGTGTTTTTTTGTTGTTGTTTTTTGCTCTTTGTGAATTTTTGCTTTGTTTTTTTTTTTTTTTGTTTTGTTTTTTTGCATATTTTGCACTTGTGCTTTTTTTTTTGAATTTTTTTATTTTTTTTTTGCTATGCTTTTGTTTTTTTTTTTTTTTTGCTTTTTGTTTTGTTTTTTTTTTTTTTTGTGTTTCTTTCTTTGCTTGTGCCTTTGTGCTTGTTTTTGTGTTTTTTTTTGTTTTGCTTTTGCGTTTTTTTTTTGTTTTTTTTTTTTTTATGTTGTTTGTGTTTTTTTTTTTTTTGCTTTTTCTGTTTTGTTTTTGTTTTTTTGTTTTTTTGCTTTTTACTGTTGTTTGCTTTTTTTTTTTTTGTTTTTTTTTTTTTTTTTTTCTGTTTTTGTTTTTTTGTGTTTTTTGTCTGTCTTTTTTTTTTGTTGTTGCTGTTTGCTTCTGCTGCTTTTTTTTTTTTGTTTTTTTTGCTTTGTTTGTTTTCTTTGTGTTTGTTTTGTTTTTTGCTTTGTTTTGTTTTTGCTCTGGTTTGTTTTTTTTTTTTTTTGTGCTTTTTGCTTTTTTTTTATGTTTTTTATTTTGTTTGTTGCTCTTTGTTTTTTTTATCTTTTTTGCCTGTGCTTTTTTTTTGGTTTTTTGTTTTTCTGTTGCTTTGTTTTTTTTTTTTTTTTGTGCTGCTTTTTTTTTTTTTTGTTGTTTTC
>JAIWJD010000007.1:2825569-2830569 GCA_022818045.1 Neotoxoptera formosana | reverse complement strand
TGCTTTTGTTTTTTTTTGTTTAGTTTTATTTTTTTTTGTCTTATTTTTGTTTTTTAGTTTTTTTTGTTCTGTTTGCTTTGCTGCTTTATCTTTTGCATTTTTTTTCTTTTCTTGGGTTGTTTTTTTTGTTCTTTTTGGGTTTTTTGTTCTTTTTGCTTCTTATTTGTGTTGTTGTTATTTTTATTTTTCTTTTTGTTTGCTTTGCTTTTGTTTTTTTTTATTTATTTGTTTTTTTTTTTTTAGCTGCCTTTTTATTTTTTGCTTTTTGTTTTTTTGCTTTATTTTTTTGCTTTTACTATTTTTGTTTTTTTTTTGTTCATTGCTGTTTTTGTTGCTTTTGTGTTACTTTTGTTTTTTTTGTTCTGCACATTTCTTTTTCTGTTTGTTTTTTTTTTGTTTTTTTTTTTTTTGCTTTGCTTTTTTTTGTGTTTTGCTTGTTGGTTTTTTGTCTTGCTTTTTTTTTTTTTTGTTTTATTTGTCTTGTGCTTGTCTTTATTTTATTTTTTGCTGCTGTTGCTTTTTACTTCTTTTTTTGCATTGTTTTCTTTGCTTTTGCTTTTTATTGAGGTTTTTTTTTGTTGTTATTTTTGCTTTTTTTGTTTTTTTTTGCTTTTTTTTTTTGTGGCTTGTGTTTGTTTTATGTTATTTGCTTTTGGTCTTTTTTTTGCTTGGTGCTTTTGTTTTCTTTTTTTTTTACTTTTTTTTGCTTTTTTTGCTTTTCGTTGATTTTTTGATTGCTGCTGGTTTTGCTTTGATTGGCTTTGGCTTTTTGGTCTTTGTCCTGCTTTGTGCTTTTGTTTTTTGCTTTTTTCTTTTCTGCTTTTTTGTTTGTTTATGTTGTTGTTTTTGTTTTGATTCTTGTGTTATTTTTTGATCCGTGTGTTTTGCTTTGGCCTTGCTTTTTTATTTTGCTATGTTTTATTTTGCTGCTTGTGTTTTGGGCTTGCGTGTTTGGTGTTTGGTCTGTTTTTTTTTTGTTTTATTTTTGTTTTTTTTTTGTCTTGCTTTTCTTTTTTTGTTTTCTTTTTTTTTTTGGCGTGCTATTTCCTTTTTTTTTTTTGTTTTTCTTTTTCGGTTTTTTGTATGTTCCTTTTTTTTTTTGTCTTTGCTGCGTTTTTGTTTTTATGTGTTTTTGCTTGGCTTTTATTTTTTTGTTGCTTGCTTTTTGTTGTGACTGTTTGTTTTGCTTTCTAGTTGTTTGCTTTTTGTGCTTGTTTTTTTACTGCTTTTGTTTTCCTTGGTTTTTGTTTGGTTGCTTTTTAATTGTGTTTTGTTTTTTGTTTTTGCTTTATTTCTTTTTTTTGCTGTGTTCTTTGTTTCTTATTGCTTTTTTTGATGCTTTATTTCTTTGAGTTTTTTGTTGGCTTGACTTTTTTTTTGTTTTTTTGCTTATTTGTGTTTGTTTTTTGTCTTTTTTTGTTTTTGTTGCGTTTTGTTTTTATTTGCTTTTCTTTGATATGTTTTTGCTTTTTTTCGTTTTCTTTTGTTTTGTTTTTACTTTTGCTTTCTGCTGTTTTTTGTTCTGCTTTTTTTATTTTGCTTTTTTTTTCTGTACTTTTTATTTGTTTTGTTATTTGCTTTTTTTTTTTTGCTGTTTTTGTTTCTCCCCCCTCCCCCCCCCCCCCCCCCCCCCCCCCCCCCAGCATGCTGTTTCCCCCTCCTCCCCCCCCCACCCCCCCCCCTCCCCCCCCCCCCCCCCCTCCCCCCACCTCCCTCCTTTTTGCTTGCTTTTTTGTTTTTTGCTTTTGTTTTTTTTTTTTTTTTTTTTGTGTTTTTGTTTTTGTTTTTTTTGTTTTTGACTTCTTGCTTAGTTCGGGTGGTTTTTATATTTAGTTGTTTTGTTTGTGTTGTGTTTTTTTTGCTTATTTTGTTGTGTTTTTGTTGTTATTTTGCATTGTTTATGTGCTTCTGTGTGTGATCTTTTTGTTTTCTTTGTTTGTTATGTTTGTTTTTGTTTGCATTTTTTTGCTGCTTTCTGGTTCTGTTTTGCTTTTTTTTTTGCTTGCTAAATTGATTCTTTTTTTGTGCTTTTTTTGTGTTTTGTGTTTGTGCTTTCTTTGCTTTTTTTTTTTTTTTTTGTATTTTTTTGTTGCTCTTTTTTTTGCTGTATTTTATTGCTTTTATTTGCTATTTTTTTTTTTTTTTTGTGTTTTTGGGTGTTTTCGTTTGTTGCTGCTGTTTTTTTGCTTGTTTGTTATTTTTTTCTGTATTTCTTGCTTTTTGGTGTTTTTTTTTTTTTTTGCTTTTTTTTTTTTGATTTGCATGTGTTGCATTTGTGATTCTTTGGTTCTTTTTTTTTTTTTGCCGTATTTTTTTTTTTTGCTTGTGTGCTGATTTTTTGCTTTTATTTGATGCTGTTTTTTTGTTTGTTTTTGCCTTGTTTTTTTTTTTTTGTGTTGTTTTTTTGTTTGTTTTTTCTTTTTTGCTTGTGCTTTGCTTTTAATGCTTTTTTAGCCTTGCTTTTATTTTTTTTTTGCTTGTTTTGCTTCGTTTGTTTGCTCTTTTTGCTCTGTATTGCTATGCATTCTTTTTTTTTGTTTGTCTTATGTTGTCTGTTTTGCTTTGCTTATGTTTTGTTATGGCTGTGTTTCTCTTGTGCTTTTTTGTTTTTATTTTTAATTTATCTTTTGCTTTGTATTTTCGTTCTTTTGTTGGTTTAGGCTTTTTTTTGTTTTTTATCATTTTTCTAGTTTGTGTTTTTGCCTGTTGCTATTTATTGCATTGCTTCGGTTTGTTATTTTTTTTGCTGCTTGTTGTGTTCTATCAATATTTCTGTTTTGTTATTTTGTATTTTTTTTTTTTTGTTTTGCCTATGTTTTTTTTTGTTTTTTTTTTTTTTTTGCATATTTTTTTGTGCTTGCTAGCTTATATGCTGTTTTTTGTGTTGTTTTATTGCTTTTTATTTTTATTTTTTTTTTTACACTTTCTTTTTTTTTTTATGCTTTTCTTTTTTTGTTTTGTTGCTTTTTTGCATTTTGTGTTTTTTGCTTTCTTTTTATTTTTTATTTTTTTGTGAGTTTTGTGTTTGCTGCTTTGTTTGTTTTATGCCTTTTGACTTTTTCTGTTTTTTGTTGTGCTTTTGCATTTTGTGGAGCCTTTTTTTTTTTTTTTTGCTTGCTGTTTTGGTTTTTTTTTTTTTGCTTGTTTTTGTTTGCATTTTTCTTTTTCTGCTTTTGTTTTTTATTTTTTGTTGTGCTTTTTTGTTTTTTTTTTTTTGTTGCTTGTGTTTTTTTGCTTTTTTTGTGCTTATTTGTATCGTTGTTTTTTTTTTTTGTTGCTGTTCGGACTGGTCTAGTATGTGTGTTTTTTTTTTTTTTTTTCTGCGTGGTATTTTTGTTGCTGTTTTTTTTTTTGGGGTTTTTGCATTTGGTTTGTTTTTCTTGTTTGTTGCTTTTTTCGTATTTTCGGTTTGTTTTTGTTTTGCTGTTTTTTTTTCTTGTTTCTTTCTTTGTGTTTTGCTTAATTTTTTGTTTTTTTTTGCATTTTGTATTTGTTGGTTTTTTGGGGTTGTGTTTGGGCTTTGATTGTTTCTATTGTGTCTGGGTTTTTGGTGGTAATGGTTGCGATGGTGTTGGTGATTCGTTATGTTTTTTCTTTTTTTTGTTTTTTTTTTTTTTTTTTTTGATTGTTTTTTGCTGTTTTGTTTTTGCTTTGATTTTGTGCTGTTTGCTTTTTTTGCTTTTGTTTTTTGTTTGTTTTTTTTTTTTGTCACTGCTTTTTGCGTTATGTTTTGTTGTTGTGTTTTTTTCTTTTTTTTGTTTTTTTTTTGCTTGTTTTGTTGTTTTATTGTTTACTTTTTTTGATTGCTGGCTTTTTTGTTATGTTGTAGCCTTGTGTTTTTTGTGCTTTGCTTTATTTTTTTTTTTTTCTGCTTTTTGTTACTTTTGTGTTGTTGTTTCTTCGTTTTGGTTTTTTTTTTTTGCTTTTGTGGTTTTGTTTTCTGCTTTTTTTTTTCTTTATGATTCTGTTTGTGGTTTTGCCCTATTTTTCTTTCTTTTTTTTTGTTGGCTTGTTCTGCTTTTTGCAATTTTTATTTTGCTTCTTTGCTTTGTTTGATTTCTTTGCGCGTTTTTTTTTTTTGTTGTTATTGTTTTTTTATGCTTTTTTGCTTTTTGTTTGTTTTGCTGTTTTTTTTTTGTTTTCTTTTTTTTTTTTTTTGTTTTTTGTTTGTATTGTGTTTTTTTTTTTGTTTATTGTTTGTTTGTTTTTCGCTCGTTTTGTTTTTTTTCTGCTGTGCTACTTTGGCTTTTATTTTTAGTGTTTTGTGCTTGTTTTTTTTTTTTTTTTTTTTTTTTTCTTTTTCCTTTTTCTTTTTTTTTTTTTTTTTTGTTTTCCTTTTTTTGTTTCTTTTTGTTTTTTTTTTTTTCTTTTTTGTTTTTTTTTTTTTTTTTTTTTGTTTTATTGTGCTTTTTTTTTTTGTTTTTTTTTTTTTTTTTTGCTTTTTTTGTTTTTTTTTTTTTTTTTTTTGTTTTTTGCTTTTTTTGTTTTAATTATTTTTGTTTTTTGCTTTTTTTTTTTTTGTTTTTTTTTTCTTTTGTGTATCTTTTGTGTTGTGTTGCTTTTTTTTTTTTTATTTTTTTTTTTTTGGTTTTATTTTGTTTTTTTGTTTTTTTTTTGGTTTTATTTTATTTTTTTTGGTTGTGATTTTTTTTTTTGTTTTTTTTTTTTTTTTTTTTGTGTTTTTGTCTTTTTTTTTTTTATTTTTTTTTTTTTTTTTTTTTTTTTTTTTTTTTTTTTTTTTTTTTTTTTGTGCTTTTTTTTTTTTTTTTTTTTTTTTTTTTTTTGTTTTTGTTTTGCTGGTTTTTTGTTTTTTTTTTTTATTTGTTTTTTTTTTTTTTTTTGTTTTTGTGTTTGTTTTTTTTGTTTTTTTTGTTTTTCTTTTTTATTTTTTTTTTGCTTTTTTTTTTTTTTTTTGTTTTTGTCTTTCATTTTTTAGTTTTTTTTTTTGTTTTTGTTTTGTTTTTTTTTATTTTTTTTTGTTTGTTTTTTTTTTTGTTTTT